>CM033720.1:13751347-14101722 GCA_019671005.1 Hibiscus mutabilis | reverse complement strand
TTGTTGGTCTTCCAGCGTAGGCTCTTTTACCTGTTCGTGTTCTGATTTTTCCGGCATGGTCACATTCGCGGCATAATTCCAGGGAATTTGTCGCATGTCTTTGAATGGGAATGGAGATGGTGCTGAAATGACGATCTTGGGATTTATCTTGCTGGTTTCTCCCTGGGAGACACCTGCATTCCCTATCCTATGAGAGATGATAAAAGGTCTATCCTTCCCGTATCTAGTTTTGGGGGTATCTGTCATGTGTACGTCTGATCCCTTCCCCATGGGTTCCTCAAAGAATTCAATTTGTTTTCCATCCATCAACTTCTGCACCAATTTCTTGAACTCATCACATTCTTGGATATCATGCCCTTCAGTCTGATGGAATTCGCAATACTTTCCACATCTTTTCTGCCTTATTATCATGCCTTTATTGATCATACGAGCCATGCATAACTGTTGAAATACCCACCGTAAAGGAGACTTGACTTCTGACACGTCATCCTTTATCCTCCTGGTAAAACCTTCTTCTATAGCATTTACCCCTCTGCTCCCATGATTAGGCAGCGGGTTGTTGGCTACGCTAGGCTCTTCAAACTTCAATATCCCGGAATCAATTAAGTTCTCCACAAGCTTTTTTTTGAAGGAAGGGCGGTTCTCGGGGGGGTGTCCAGGGGTACCGCCGTGATAGTCGCAATGTGCGCTTGGATTATACCAAGGCGGGAAGGGTGGATTGACAGGATTAACGATGTATGGTCGGACCAAGTCTGCTTCATACAACTGGGAATAAAGCTCTGAGTATGAAACCGGTAGGGGAGTGAAAGTTCTCCTCTCTTTATCCTTTCTGGTGACTCTCTCATCTCTTTGATTCGAATTTTGCGTTTTCCCACAGGTGCTTGGGGCTGTGAGACTGTGAAGTTCTTCGAGGCGGTATAGGTGCTGGTGGCGTTTACTTCACTTCTCTTGTTGTACTTTCGAGACCCTTCCCCACCATCAATTCTGCCGCTCTTGATTGCCAGTTCGAGAGACTCCCCAGTCCTGATCAAGTCGGCGAAACTTGTGTTGTGCTATTGATGAGGCGATCAAGAGTGCCCCTTTCAGAGTATTGACAAATAATGGCGTGATTTCATGCTCCGGGATAGGTGGCTGGATTTGGGCGGCCACTTCTCTCCACCTTTGGGCATATTGTCGCAAGCTTTCATTGGACTTCTGCCCCATATTTTCTAGCATAATTCTGCTAGGGATCATGTCTATTACATGTTTGTATTGCTCGGAAAATGCTTTAGACAAATCTTTCCATGTCTTGACATTTGCTTTGCTTAACGAGTATACCAACGTAATGCGCTCTCAGTTAGACTATCACGAAGAAAGTGGATCGGTAGCTTTTCATCTTTATGGTAAGCCGCCATTTTTTACGCAATACATCGTTATGTGTGTAGAAGGACATGTGGTTCCGTCATATTTATCAAACTCCGGCGTTTTGAATTTTGGTGGCAAGACAAGATCAGACACCAGACTTAGATCACTAGCGTTGTTTCCTGATTCTTCATTTGATTGTAACGCTTTAAATTTTTCTTCCATGAGGCGAAATCTTTCTTCCCACTTTCTTTCTACCTCATTCTGATCTTTTCGACCATGTTTAGGTCCGCACTTCTTCTTCATACAGTGCTTGGTATCAAGGGGTTGAGTTTCAGGTGCCCCTACTTGAAAGCTGGAAGACATTCCTGTAGGGTCAATATACACCTTCCTAGCCTGGTTTGGTGCAGTTGGTTGAACCTTGAAGTGAGTCGGGGTACCTTCTGGCTCTGGGATATTTTCTCCTTCTACTGCGTTTTGAGACTTTTTGCCAGCAATGCCGTTATGTCAGATACTATTGAAGTTTGTGACTGTGCAATCTGATCACTAAGGCTTCTGCGGGCCTCTTCAAGCCTTGACTCGAGCTCTCTCTGCCCTCTTTCTAGATTGATTATTCTTTCTTCCATGAGCTTTCTTTGTAGCCGGGTAAAGTATATGTGATGAATGATTGCGGGTTAACACTTTGGAATGCCACAATATTCATTTGTTAATATGGTTGTAAAAAATAAATGCATGTACGATGATGCAAATGTTATGATGCAAATGCAAGAATGCATGCAGACACAAGGTACTGGTTCACTGGTAATCACCCTTTAGAATTACTTTTACGGGAATTAAAGGGTCTTGATTACAACAAAATTCGTGTTACAAAGTAAAGATCCCTAGTACAAAAGATCTAATTATAACACGAGTCCTATAGATAGACTCTAGCTCTATCCCCTAACTTTCCAATTGCCTTGAGCAGCTTGAGGAACCTAGGAGCTTCTTCCATTCCGGGGCTATAAAAGGTCGGAGTGTCTCAGCCTCGACAGCTAAATCATTTACGTGTCTGGCGACTCATTTGTATGTCCCCATTAGATTTGCGTAATCTTGGTCTCTGTCATGTACCATTCGAGCAGCGTCGCGTAATCTCTTACGCAATAGGTGTGTCCCCGGCTGCAGCTTCCTCGAACACATTAATTCTTTCCTTGTAATCCTCCACAACTGCTCGAGGATCCGATTCGTGCTTGTAACACACCCACTTCGCGTTCTCTTTCTTGCTTGCTCTCGGTGAAATTATTCCTACTATAAAGTACATTGAAGTGAGTGTTCGCTTCCGCCATCTTTTCTTTTAATTCATTTTGACTTTGGCTTTGCCCCAAACTTTGAAGAGTGTCATCGCACAGTTTCTGCATTTCTAATGATCTGTTTTGGCTATTCATGGATTTTCTTTTTCCACGGCGACACTTTCTCTCTCATGATGAACAGCCTGTTTTCCTTTGCTGATTTCTTGTCTGAATCTTTCTCTCTCTTGATCAATGGCCTTCTTGGCGGACCGTTTTTCTTCCTCCATAGCCAAACGACAGCTTTCAATCTCTTTCTCGATCGCTCTTTTGTTAACTTCTCGTTCTTCTTCCACCAAACGGATGCCGTTCATTCTTTCTCTTTCCACAGCTATGAACTGACTCGCCGGCCTTTTGTATTTTTACCTGTAATAGGAGGGCATCTTTTTGATAAAGAGTATTTTTGTCACTTAAATCTGCATTCAATTTCTTCAATTGCCTGATGATCCCGTCCCGCTCATCAACTTCTAAGCTTGCCTTATAGAGTTCGCTCGCATGTTGGGTCTGTTGAATGTCCATTTTCCTTTTAACTTCTTCGAGTTCACTCCTTAAGATGTCGGCCGGACGGTACCACCCTTGTAAGCTCTTAGAGTGACACACTGTTGGTCCTTGATCAGATTCAGGAATCACATTATTAACCCTCAAACGTCTCCAAAGATCGTAATCTGGGGTAGTCATGTGCTCGGTGTCTCCTTCCACCCTGATCCGATAACAATGATCACAGGCCCTCATGATGGTCTGAATTTTTCCTTTGAACTCTCCTTTGAAAAGAAATTCAGTTTGGCTTAATCCGGCGGTAATGGGAATGAACTGCCGTGATCCGAACTGCCGAGACACTAAAAGTGGAGCACAAGCGATCCCTCCATGTAATCCTAACATCATCAGCCAGTTGAAGTCACCACAACTGTATAGAAAATAATTAACTTTACCGAGCCATGGGACCCTCCATGCTATGTCTTCATCTTGAATGTTCCTGAAGAAACTGGTCCACATTTTTGTTTTTAAATCTTCTCGCCATTCCTTTGCTAAGTATTCTCGTAAAGGCGAAAAACTTTGGAAGGATATCCCCGGCAGGACCCGCGTCGGCGTCTTCCACATGTGACTCTGGATCCATACTTGTAATAGCTGTGCGCATCCTCGAAAACGTCCTTCTTCATGCTTCCGGCTAGCGTTTAAAGAAATGAAAGTCTCGACCAAGATTGCTCGTACCGGGTTTGCTCTCCGTTTCACCCGCTCAAACAAATCCGAATGGCTATGTCAATGTTCCCAGTACTCGGGAAAGATCACCAAGCCATATATTCCTAAAGCGAGTAAGTCCATTTTCTTTGCCCTCGTGCGGATGTGTCGATATGATGTCCCGAATACTCTCCCATGCAAAGACTGCATTATCTCCTCGGATTTGAAGGAGGCCACTAACCCAATCATCACTCATTCTCGCAAAGGCTTTGAGTTTCGCAGGTGTAATTTGATTCCTTTGAGGCTTCGGCGTAGATCCAATCTTCCTGAATATTTTTCTGGTTAAGTAAAAAGCAGTGTACTCTTCTACCGTAGGCATCATGTCTTGCCCATTGAAGGTGAAGCAGCAAAAAGCCGGATTCCAAAACTGGACTATAGCTCGGAGTAGGGGCTGGTTAATCCGAACATATAATAGCTGCGCGATGTCGCCATAACTATCGCTAAATAAGTCTTGTAGCCTTCGGTCCCATCTTTCCCAAATGCTTTGAAGATTCCACAAGTCGTTCGTTGGAGACTCACATAGGTGTATCCAGCTATTACGCGTTAGTTAGAGACTGTCCCCTTGGATTTTCTCTGGTTGACCTCGACCAATGTCCGATCGACAAATTAAGCTCTTCTTTCCTAAGACACCTTTTTTTCCATAGTGAAAGACTTTCTGATCAGGCAAACCACTTGATCCAGTACCTTTATGCGATGCAAATGCAATGATGTATGAGAAAAAGAACAAAAAGCGAAAAGAAAACAAGTCAGTACAGATAAAATTGATAAATATATAAATAAAATGACAAAATTAAACAGAATAAACACACAAAACAACCCTATTTATCCCGTCTGAAACCTAAGGTTATCCGCATGGCTCTAACAGGGTAGGTTTCTATGTTCTCTACATGCAGTGTTGGTGCTAGGAGGTACCCGAATTGTCCTTGCTGTCCCCTACTAAGGGTAGCAAGGCCCCCGATCATCACCCATTATAGGCTCCTTTCAACGGGTTCAATTCGGGGACCCATTCGCTTATGCCCGCATTGAAGGAACGATATCCTTACGAAAGCATAAGGTACTCGAGCCCCGAAGGTACTTGCTAGGCCCATACGGGAGAACAATATCTCCACGAAAGCATTAGCGTTTTCCCCCCACTTAAAAAAGACGGGTTTATATGCCATATTTTAAATGCGTTAAAATAAACGCGCAATTATGACCGAATGTTAATTTAATAGTCACTTTAATCCGGAACTTCCAATATTAGTAAAATGGTAATTATTTTAAAAGCTTGACTCTCATTTGTTCTTTTTTTAAAAAAAAAAAAACAAAAACTGTCCCCAGCGGAGTCGCCATCTGTAGCGATGTCCCTTTTAATTTCATCGCTAAAATAAAAATGATTGATTTTTGGAAGGTGTTTTTGAAAGGCGTTCGAGATTTTTTTTTATATAAAATATTTATTCCATGGGGGTTTTAAAGAAACCGTATTTTTGAAAAATGGAGTCGCCACCGGCCACTTAGGTAGACCGGACACCATAAAACCGAGATTCAAAAAAGACAGGGGTTCGGGAGTCGATTACGGATGGGGAAGGATTAGCACCCCCACACCACCCAAAAATTGGTACTTTAATAATTACCGCTTTATTAATATTGGATTTTCCGGATTAGAGTGACGATTATTTTAAAATTCGGTCCTAATTGCGAATAAATTTTAAGGGCCCCGTTATCCGAGAGTAAACGTCCAACCACTATCACTACGCCTGATACTGGCCCCGTTTACGCTCGGATAAAAGAGCACCGCATTAACAATTTATATATCATATGCAACTTTAGTGACAAAAATATAAAACATGGCAAAATATTTAAATGCAATAAGTATAGGCATAATGAATACTAATCTAACATAAATAAGATACTAAACTAAAACATACATATACATGTAAACTTAAAATACGAGGTACGTATGAGGGATATATAATAGGGCAAAAGACTACATCAACATACACGATTATAATACGAAATAAATATTTACATGAAAACAGGATGAAATGAAAAGAAATAAACATCGTGTGATGAGAAATTAAAGGATAATAATATGCAATTTAAGGACGAAAATGCAATCATGATCAAACTTGAAAGGACTGGAACTGTAATTAGACCAAGGGGCAGACCCGAAATGAAAAATTCAAAAACGCGGGATGGTTAAGGGGGTAATTTTACCATTTAAAATCTGAATTCGGCTAATTTAGTGATCAAAACGAAATAAAATGGAAAAGAAAAAGGACCAGAATCGTGATTAACCCATGCGGAAAACTCAAAACGAAAATATAGGGGACAATGGAGGATTTATGATGTAATTAGACCATTTTTATTTTATTTTAGGTCTATAAGACCCGATAATCAGACCCCACTTTCATTTTTCCTTTCATTTTTTTTCTTTAGAGCAAAAGCTCTCGTTTCCTCTCTAATATACCAGAAAAAACCCAAGCCCCGACCCTTCAGCCGCCATGGTTCTCGAGGCCGGTGATGGTTCGGCTACTCCGGCCACCACCCTCTACGCTCTATCGGTTCTAAGACCAAACCTCGACCCTCTTCGAGAACAAAAACTCCATCTTTGAAAGACCGAACCCCAAAACCCTCACAAAAATCGTCACGCTTTTATTTTGAGACCACCAAAACCCTAGATCTATGGTATTTCGAAGCTAAAGGACAAAGAAGAACCCCCTTTTTTGTGGCTCACTCCTCAGAGCTTATCGCCGGCAAAGGAAAGGTTCTTTCTTTTTACGTAAACTCTCCATTTTTTATGCATGTAAGTAAGAAAGAAAGACAAGAAGTTTTTTCTTTTACCACTGAACTTGCGTTGCTTTCTTTGTATTTCTGAAGACTTTGGTGATAATACAACAATTTTTTTTTGGATCTTCTCTGCCCTCTGTTTTTTTTTCTTAGCGTCTATTACATGAAATATATATCAGATCTGATTTTTTGGTACTGACAATCCATCTTTTTGGTGCTTTTGCACGTCCTCTGAGCGCGGTGGTTGAACTGGCAGTACGGCGGAGTGGTGTCGGCATGGTGGTGGTGTCTTCTACCAGATCCACTCACGGCCGTTGGATCAGATCTGATCCAACGGCTGTGATTACATGGGGGATGAACGGCCTAGATCGAGCCTTGAAATGCGTGGTACTTGCTGGAGATGACGACACGTGGCAGAGGGGTAATGAACGGTCTCGCGCGTGCGGTCTGGAGAGTGACATCACACGCGCCAGCTGGATTATCTTGGACTGATCTGGACCGTTGGATCAAGACTTGATCCAACGGTCCAAATGACGGCGGCTGCAAGATAAAAGAGGGGTATCAGACTTAGTTTTAGGGTTTTTTAATATACGGGTCGACCAATATGGGCCTTGTAATATATTTTTGGGTTTTTGTAATAAATTGGATTGGACTGTTAATTAATATTTGGGTTTTATATTTTAGATTTTATTTTACACTAGTCCAATAATAATAATAATAATAATAATAATAATAATAATAATAATAATAATAATAATAATACAACGTTACATATATACGTACACTTGCACACCCATATAAGTGTAACATACGAATACACATGCAAATATTAATGTAACATACTAACATAACATCTACACACATTAAACAAAACAAATACGTACTCTATAGATACATACGCGACACACATACACCATTAGTACGTATACATACATAGCTTATAATATACACACACACCACACCTTATATATACTAGTAACACTCATGCAAATAATAAACATATAATATAGTAAGTATACATGCAATACTAATATGTATTAGTGAAAATGAGTGATTACATGAGTCAGTTGAACCATTGCAAAAATGAGCAAATCATCAGCAAATGCCAAATGTATAAGGGAGATCCTTTTACACTTGGGATGGTATTTAAACACTATTTGATGTAGATAATTTGAGTTGGGTAGAAAGAACATCCATGACAAGCCCCAATTGAGATATTTGTTATATGGTTGAGATTAAATATTTATAAAGTTAAATTGACATTGAAATTAATTACAACTATTTTATAAAAATATATTAATTGTAATAGTAATTAATTTTACAAATAATTTTTTTATAAAATATATATTAATTAATGTTATAATTAATACATTAATGTATTTAAATTATAACCAAGTTTTGATTCAAATTGGGAAATGACACGTTAATAGTTTTTAAAAGGGTGATGTGGCAGCTTAATTTTTGTATAATAACGCATTTAGTCCTCCACTTTTGCACATTCAAACGATTTAGTCCTAATTCAAAAAAAACAATAATAAATTTAACCTTTATTATTTATACATTATTTCAATTTAGTCATAATAATGCTGATGTGATATTTTACCACGCCATAAAATTTTTATATAAAATTAAATTAAATGTTTTATTTAATTATTTTTAACCAAAGCAGCTCCGCCATCATTTTCTCCATCGAGCTCCCAGATCGGTTCACATCCTCCCACCCTATGTTGGTTATATCCCACATTAGGAGGGTAAATCCCTTGGGAAGGGTATTTAAAGAGTCTTCCTTACCCTCCCTTGTTGAATGTGGTTAAACAACTCTCTTACACGCGTGCGTTGCCATCGTCATTAGAACAGATCAGCTCGATTCGGCCGTGGTAATGGTCGTGGAAATACATGTCTTCGACAAGTCTATGCGCATTCTATCTTTTTGGGAAAAAATTCAGAATAATTTCTTTAGAACTGGTTTTTAAAATGAGAATTCTTTAACCAAATTTATGGGCAAATTATTAAAACCGAAACGTTTTAATCAGTTGTAAATTAGTCTATAATTTATCTGTTCATTAGAATAAAATCAAAATTAATTTGTTAATTAATTCTTGATTCTTATCATATAAATTATGAGGCTTAATTTCAGTAGATTAACCACCCGTTAAATTTGAAAATTAGTGTTTAAGACTGATTCAATTTTGCCATTTTTAACCCTTGTGTAAAGCCTATAAATAGAGAGGTTTTCAGAATTCTACTATATTATCTTAAGTTCTCTGTTTTTAAAAGTTCTTTTTTATTCTTTTTGTGAGAAGAGCAATTCCACCTTTACTCATTCCGATCTTCGAGTGTACGTTTATTCGGAGCTATCGTGTTAACCTCGGGGGATGATCACCTATAGCAGTGATTACACACATCGAGGAAAGATCATTTCTAAGGTAGTGGTTTATACCATGACATAATTTCTTTATCTGCTTTCACTTTTGTTTATTATTATCCAGTCAGTGCTAATGGTTTCACCTTGCAGTAATTTTACCAACAATTTAGAAACAATTTTATATACTGCAAAATGTCAAACCCTGCGTCAAAGCTTGTTCCTAATCTGTCAAAGCTCGACGCACTAGATAGGAACAGTTATTGGATGTGGTCCCAATGGATAATCATATTCTTATAGCAACATGATCTTGACTATGTGTTACTCAAGCTGCCGCCTCAGTCACCGACGACTCTATCGTCCTTAGACGTGGCTTTCATCGCTGTTGGTAGTGACGCCACTCCTACCCCTACAAGTGAAGTCCTTTAGCCTGTAGCTATTTCTACACATGCTCAAGCGTCTATCAACAAGTACGAGAAGGACAATAAGACTGTTCGTGGCTTTCTCCAAAGTTACATGTCGAACAAACTATTTAACATGTTTCTTAAGGAGAGAAGTGCAAAGGCTATATTGGACATTCTGGAGAAGAAGTATGGAGACAATAATGCCAGAATAAAAAAGTATGTGGTCGGCGAGTGGCTCAAATTCTAGATGTCTAATGATAAGAGGATCATAGATCAAGTCTGTGATTATGAGAAGCTAGTTTATGACATCCTAGCCGAGAGCATGAAGATGTGTGAAGTTCAACAATCAAATGTCCTCATTGAGAAGCTACCCAAGTCCTGGTCTGACTACCGTAACTCTCTAAAACACAAGAAGAGGGTGTTCACAATTGAGGAGCTAGTAAGCCACATAAAGATAGAAGAAGCAACCGACTTAAGGATAAGTTGATTTCTTCTAATAATCTTTCTTTTAAGGCTAATCTGGTTGAATCTGGTCTACCTCAAGGTCCAAGTCTGATAAGTCTATAAAACGAGGTAGCCAAAAGCAGAAGGTCTAAACCTAAAAGATTGTCAACTTTATGAAGCCTGTGAAAGATAAGGCTTCACAAAAGCCTTTCAATTGTTATGTGTGCGGACGGGATGGACACAAAGCTTACCAACACCGGCCAGACCACCAGAAAGAGAACAAACCACAACTAAAAGTTGCTGAGAATGCTAACGATATCATAGCAGCGATGGTTTTTAAGGTCAACCCGGTGGAAAACAATGTTGAATGGATTGTAAACACTGGAACTTCCAGAATTTTCTATGCCAAATAAGAGTTTTTCACCGAGTTCGAAGATGTAAAGAATGGTGAACAAGTGTACATGGGGAACTCCAACAATTCAGAAGTTGTAACACCCTTCCCGGTCTGGTATGAATCCGATTCAGAAAGCGTTATCGGTGAACAATACGATAAATTGTAAACTAATTTCTAATGATTTAACTATGATTCTAAATTTTTCAGTAACTCATTAAATTGTTCAATGAATCAATGTGAGGTATAGATCAATATAAGATGGTAATATCCACTTTAGGGCTTTATTGCAACTTTTACAAGTTTTAGGGACCAATTTGTATATTTTATAAATTAAAGGTCATTAACTGTAATTAAGCTTATCAATGTATAATTCAATGCTTGATTATCTTGCATACACATTTTCAATATAATCAGAGCTCATTTGTACCTTCAATTAAACCTTATAACATTCGATGACCATTTTCAAGATTTTAAAACTGGTTAACTGATTTAACCAACTCACCTGAACCGGTACTGGTGCTCATGAGGCCGTACCGTACGCCCTTATTATAATTTCTTTCGAACCTAAAACTAGTATCGGTACGCTTCTTGCTATACCGGTACGATGATCCAATATTGTATTAGTACAGATCCAATACCGTATCAGTACGCTAACCCTAAATCCCTAAATTGAGACCTGAATGGGTATCGGTAAGACACCACCCGTACTGGTAACCTTGCTACAGTAAAACTCCAATGTTGATTTTGTGTACCGGTACCACTATAGCAGTATCGATATGCTTTGATTTACAATACCAAACTTTCATATTAGTACTGGTACGATACCACACGTACCGGTACGATACCACCCGTACCGGTATGCCTATTTTATCAATGACCAATTTTGCTTTCCAGTACCGGTATGCCATCACCTATATCGATATAGACCGTCATGTAATGATATATTTTTACCTGGTTTTTACTCATTTTAGGGGTCTTAACCTTGTCCAAAAATTATCAAATTTTACCAATAAGCTTATAAACATCAAATCTATATGCATGCCAAGTTTCATGTCAATATGAATCCATTTACTATATTTTTACTTGTTAGAGCATTTTAGACCCCTTTTCCAATTTTACCAACATGCTATATTTCCTATTTTAGCCATTTCAACATGGTAAGCAATACATACACACAAAGTACATCATTTTAAACTTATTCTTTACTATGCAATACATAACTAATATCATATCCTTGAGAACCACTTTATAACTTGTTTACATAGACTTCAAGTCCTCTTTACTAATCAATGCATATAAGACCTCAATAATCATACTTAATCACATATTTCCATATCTTATTAAATATATCATGATTATTCATCTTATAAACTTATCTTAATTTACTTTTACAATTCCACAACATATACCTCATGTTTACACATATGTATCTATACACAAGCCATATGCCACCTTTCTAAGAGTTATAGGGAGCAAAGATACATTACTCAAAAGTCTCAGAGAGTGACTTGCAACCTCGAACCACGATCACATCCTCAAATATCTTAAAACTAAAATGATGCATGGAAATGAATGCATTAGGCATACTTTTCCTAGTGAGGTAGTAACCCAATATTATTATAATGACAATCTCAATAGAATTTATGAGAACAATTACAAACAATGATTATAGTGTCCTGAATGAATGCACATCCACACATGAACAGTGCTCAATATCATGAATTCGTTTTTGTGTCTTTTTCTTATCTATTTAAATCATAATCTTATCCTTAGTTTTACTTGGCTTTTAACATTGTTTACCTTGGGACACATTTGGACATAGGTAGCATTGGTCCGTGTTTAATCAAGCTCAAAGCACAAAGCAATGGCTTATATCATGTAATAACAATAATTCTTCCTCCCCATCATCCCTCATCTCCCTCTAACCTCCAACATCACCAATATAGGGACATTACCCTTGAGCTGTAGCTCATGGACCATAGTCCAAATATACCATGTACCATGCCAAAGTGTCCCAGGACTTCCACTGCAAGGCAACTTACATGTCTTATGATTTAACAATAGGAAATCATTCTTGTTTGATAGTTGAGCCTTAGCTCCAATAATCCTTGTCAATAGAATAGATTCATCAATACAATAGCCTTGTCGATACAATTTCTTTATCAATACGTTAATCTTATTAATACCGTGTTTTCATCGATGCAATGATTTGGTCAATACTATGAACTTGTCGATGCAATGAACTTACCAATGCAATGATCTTATCAATGCAACATGATGCAAGGCAACACAAAAGGGCTTACCAATGCTTTCTAGTGATATGAGTATTGCTACCAAATGCTCTATGTGAGATAATGAATAATTCTAAAACAATCATACAATAAAATGAAGAAGATAATACAACAAGGATGACACCTAGCCATCCGAACCATAAACTACACTCACCAACTTTCCAAAGCTATGGATTGTCACCTATTTGAATTCCTTTGTTCTTTGACTTGGCTTCCTTAAAGATATGGATAAGTTTCCACTTTTACCTTGTTTACAAGAAAAAGACAATAACATGATTTCAATAATTTAATCATATGGAATCGATATATGAATTTCCATGTTTCTTAAAGGCAAAGGTGAGCTTTTGCATTATAGGCTTACCTTGAACAAGGTTAGAGTGGAAAAAGAATAAGGATTCAATGGAAATTCCAAGCTTTTAAAACTCCATCAATGGAGGTGTGTGCTTATGCATGGGGAGGTGCTTGCTTGTTCAAAGGTTTGAGGAAGATGAGGACCACTTGCTTTCTCTCTTTCTTAATATCACTGGGAAAATCTTAAAGCTTGTAGCCCCTAAATTCCATATTTTTTTAATTAATAAATAAAGCATCATCATTTTATTTTTTCATTTTTCCTACAACTATGCCATCATTTGCCACCTACATGCCTTTATGACAATGGGTAAATTAAAATTTTAGTCCTCCAAGAACCTTTCCTTCCTATAAAGAAAGGTTATGGTCAAATTATACTCTAGGTCCTTGTATTTCTTAGCTTTTATACTATAGCACCTTATCTTTGAATCTTTTCAATTTAGTCAGTAATCATACTTTCATTCTTTTCAATCTAGTCACTAAGTCGTTTAATTTCACACCTAATCCTTAAGTTTAGCCATAACTTGTATCTATATCACTCTATTCTTTATTTCTAGGTTTTAGCCAATAACTACATATTTCCAATCTTTACAATTTAGTCCCAATTCTTAACAATGATCTAATAATTAAACAATTTTAACTTAATATCTTATAATTCAATAATTTTACTATTCGTCATAAGTTAATTTTCTAAACATCAAAAACCCTGTTCTGACTAGGCCATTTTTGGGATATTACAGAAGTGCTAGGAAAATGGAAGGTTTTACTAAAGCTGACATCCAGTAAAACTTTAGCCTTGCATAATGTTCTGTACATACCTGCCCTGCATAGAAATTTGATTAGTGGTGGATTACTCAATAAGGCGGGCATTAAAGTGGTTTTTGAAGTAGATAAACTTGTACATTCCCAAAATATGGTTTTTATTGGGAATGGCTTTTTAAACGAAGGTTTATTTGTAATCGAAACCCAGGTTAATGAAAGTAATAAAACCACCACTTCTGTTTATATTACTGAGACTCTAGATATGTGGCGTGCTAGATTAAGACATGTAAACATTCATTCTTTAAAGAAGCTCATAAAATGAAACTACTTCATAATATAGACGAGAAAAGCTTTAACAAAAATGAGATTTGTGTACAAGCCAAGCATGTTAAACCTTCTTTTAAGATAGTTTCTAAGAGGAAAATTGAATTGTTAGAACTTATTCATTCTGATCTAGCAGACTTTAGAAACTCTAAAAGTAAAGGTGGTAAACGCTACTACATAACCTTTATAGATGACTTTTCAAGATATACAAAGGTATATCTCCTTAGAACTAAAGATGAAGATGAGAAATTCTTTCTTATTTATAAGGCAGAAGTTGAAAATTAGCTTGATAGGAGAATAAAATGGCTTAGATCCAATAAAGGTGGTGAATACGGGTCTAATTTCCTAAAAGGTGTGTGAAAAGAATGGCATAATTCATGAAACCTCTGCCTCCTATTTTCCTCAACAGAATGGTATAGCTGAGAGAAAAAATAGAACTTTGAAGGAGATGATGAACTCTTTGTTATTAAGTTCTGGGTTATCCAATAACATATGGGGGAAGCCATTATGTCAGTAAATTACATATTAAATCGAGTACCTCGTAAGAAATTAGACTGTACCCATACGAGTTGTGGAAAGGTTATGCACCTAATTTGCAATACCTGAAAGTGTGGGGGTGTCTAGAAAAGTTGGTTTGCTTAACTTTAAGAAGTCCACCATCGGTCCCAAAATCGTTGATGTGGTGTTTATCGGGTATGCTTCAAATAGTGTCGCATACAGATTCATGTATCTACATGACTTCTCTATTTGTGAAATTAGGGATGTTGTGTTCTTTGAAGATATCTTTCCTTTAAAGAAACCTAGTTTAAGTTTTGAAACACAAGTAGAAAGTCGTGAATCTTCTTCTTCTGTTCCTACTAAAGATACTCTAGAGATAGAATTAGAGCCTAGAAGAAGTAAAAGACAAAGGGTAGGCTCTACCTTTGGTCCAAATTTCTTAACTTCCTTTATATCTAAAATAAGTGATGTAGACTCAATTTCTGTTCCTATAGCTCAGAATTTCCTTTTAGATGAGAATCCAAAGTCATATGATGAAGCTATAAGTTTAATTGATGCTAGTTTCTGTAGAGCTACAATAAATGATGAACTAGAGTTAATAATGTCTAATCACACATGGGATTTGGTTTAATTGCCTAGAGGATTTAGACCTATTAACTCTAAATGGGTCTTCAAAAAAACTTAGACCTGATGGGTTAATCCAGAAATATAAGGCAAGACTAGTAGACAAAGGGTTTACTCAGAAGTTTGGCATAAACTTCTTTGACACATACTCTTCTGTCACGAAAATCTTAACTATTTGTGCCTTGTTTGTGATAGCGTCCATTCATAAGTTACACGTACATAAAATGGATGTAAAAACTGCATTTTTTAATAGAGATCTTGACGAGAAGGTCTACATAGAGCAACCACCAGGTTTTGAGACACCTAGCATGGAAGGCAAAGTGTTTAGACTTAAAAAGTCTCTTTATGGTCTTAAATAACTCCAAAACAATGGTATGAAAAATTTTACAAAATCATTCTGAGTTTTGGTTTTATTGTAAATGAAACGGATGCATGTGTGTATTCAAAAATGTTTGGTACTGATTGCATCATTATAAGTTTGTACGTTGATAACATGTTGATATTTGGTACTAACATCGAATCCATTAACAAGACGAAAAATTTCTTGTCCACTAAATTTGAGATGACAGATTTAGGAGTGGTTGATGTGATCTTAGAAGTTAAAGTTACCAAAACTGAAATAGGATTTTCTTTGGATCAAACACACTATATTGAGAATATGTTAAAGAAATTTGACAGTTTTGATGTCACCCATATTGTAACTCCTTATGATTCTAGTATATGAATCCTTAAAAATAAAGGAAATAGTACTTCCCGACTAGAGTATGCCAAAATTATCAGGAGCCTTATGTTCTTAATGAACTATACTCAGTCTGATATTGCCTATGTTGTGAGTAGGTTGAGTAGATATACCCATAATCCTAGTGGTGAACACTAGATTGCTCTAAGACACTTACTTAAGTATCTTAAGGTTACTATAGATTGGAAAATCGAGTTTATTGTCTATCTTTAGGTCTTAGAAGGATACTGTGATACCAACTGGGTTACCAATAATGATGAAGTAAGCTCTACGAGTGGGTATGTCATTACCCTAGGTGGCGTAGCGATCTTGTCGAAGTATGCTAAGTAGACTTGTATCGCTCTTTCTACCATAGAGTCAGAGTTTATTGCTCTTGACTTAGCTGGGCAAGAAGCTGAGTGGCTTAGAAATTTGTTGGCAAAAATACCTTTGCGGGAAAATTGATTCCTCCGATGTCATTATTATGTGATTCACAAGCTGCGATATGTGTGGCTCAAAACTAAGCTTACAATGGTAATAAGAGACATATTCCCATAAGACATGAATCAATAAGATACTTAATAAGGAATGGAGTACTCTCTTTAGAGTATGTAAAGTCAGAAAGGAACCTTGTTGATCCTCTTACCAAGGGGTTAAGCTGGAAATTGGTTCTAGATTCGTCGAGGTGGATAGGTCTAAAGCCCATTGGTTGAGGAATTCATGGTGGATGCCCAACTTAGTTATCTAAGTTCAATGTGGTCAAACAAATCCATGGAAAGACTCATAGTGTACATTTCTCTTACCTATCCCTATGACGAATAATGTACATGCACAGGATGAGCTTAATTGCTCTTAATAAATTCATAGCCCAGGCTTTGGGTGGTCTTAGTGAGAAAGACTTGATGAATTTATCAATTTTTGGTTGAATACCTATTCTTAATAAATTCATAACCCAGTGTTAAATGGGTAGTCCTAATCACGAAGGATTATGTGAACTTACCGCTAGAGATGATGAGTTTTCTTAAAACTCTTAATGAATTCAAACCCAAGAGTTTGGGTGTTCCTAGTGATAAGGACATATTGAATTCACAGATTGATGAGGTTGAATATTTATTCTTAATGATTTCTTATCTCAGAGTTTGGGTGGTTCATTTAAAGTGAACTTGAAGAAATTCACCTTACCAATTGTGAGGTTGAGTTGTTATAAAAGCTCTTAATTATTTCATAACCCAGTTTTGGGTGATTTATTTTGAGATAAACCTGATGAAATAACCTACGTAAGTGAAAAAGATTAGCCACCTTCTATGAGAAATGTTGGGTCATTTTTCTAGTACACTTACTAGAATCCTGAGGAAAGTGCTATACATATATACACATCTGTATATACTCTTTGTAGACACATCAAGGACTTCGGTGGATGAAGAAGTTAGTTGTGTGTTATTTGTTCACCCTAATCTTAGAAAGTTCAAGATTCGTTCACTTATCTAAGGGAAGAATTACTCATCATCACTATGTACTAGTTCCAGATACGTTCACTAGTGCTTAAGCAACTAATCTCGCAATTGCTCTTCTCTCGATTTTAATAAAAAAATTGTCTCTTTTAAAGAATTTTTTCGACTTTGTAGGGGAATGTTGGTTATATCCCACATTGGGAGGGTAAACCCCTTGGGAAGGGTATTTAAAGAGTCTTCCTTACCCTCACTTGTTGAATGTGGTTAAACAACTATCTTGCATGAGTGCGCCGTCGTCGCCGTCCACCTGGCTCGGCTTGGTTCAGTCGTGGTCATGGAAATACGTGTCTTCGACACGTCCACGCACGTTCTATCTTTTTAGGGAAAATTCAGAATAATTTCTTTAGAACTGATTTTTAAAATGGGAATTCTTGAACCAAATTTATAGGTGAATTATTAAAACTAGAACGTTTTAATTAGCTGTAAATTAGTATGTAATTTATGTGCTCATTAGAATAAAATAGGAATTAATCTGCTAATTAATTCTTGATTCTTATCAGATAAATTACGAGGCTTAATTTTAGTAGTTTGACCAGCCGTTAAATTCAGAAATTAATTTTTAAGACTGATTCAATTTTACCGTTTTTAACTCATGTGTAAAGCCTATAAATATAGAGGTTTTTCATAATTTTACTGTATTATCTTAAGTTCTCTGTTTTTCAAAGTTCTCTTTTATTCTTTCTGTGAGAAAAGCAACTTCACCTTTGTCCACTCCGATCTTTAGGCGCACGTTTATTCGGAGCTATAGTGTTAACTTCGGGTGACGACCACCTACAACAGCAATTACACACATCGAGACAAAATTATTTTTAAGACAGTGATTTATTCTACAGTACGATTTTTTTATTTGCTTTTATTTTTATTTATTATTATCTAGTCAATGTTAATGATTTCATCTTGCAGTAATTTGTCAACACCCTAAAACTCCACACCTCCCCCCTCGATCGTAGCGCCCTTAAAACCCTTATCATTGGATACTGAAATGGCTTGACTCTCGGCCCACCGTCGTAATCCACCTTATCATGTCTTAATTTCGCCATTGCAGCCCCGAGCTAACAAAACGTCGTAGAAAAACCGCCGACAAAACCACCTGATTAACTTCACCTAGAGCCTCGATTCCCTCCCCATTATTCTCCTCGATAAGCCATTCGGCCAACAACCGAACAATCTCATACTTTCACGAGCTTTTAGCGACAACAAATTCGAAGGGGGGAACTTCAGAAAGAAGAGAAAACAAGTGACGACGAAGTAATAAATTATTTTAAATAGTGTGTACCCTTTTAATAAGTAAAAAAGGATTTATCGGCGTAAAACAAAATATGAAACACTAGATTTTGAAACAGAAAAGGGAGTAAGATCGTTGGCGGATTCTCCACCAAACCCTTGGTTTCTTTTTCTTTCTTTTTATCTTTCATTTGATTTGGATGAGTTGAATGTTGAGTGAACGTGGTGTGTTTGTTTTTCCTAGAGGATATATTCGGGAAGATGAAAGGGTGAATGAAATCGTTCATGAATTTTTGGATAGTTGAAAATGTTTATTATGAAGGGAAAATTGAAGTTTTTGAACTCTGGACGGTCATTCATCTAATGTTTGACCCTTGGTAATAAAAATAAAGATAGATAACTGAGTCAAGTACCTGTACAATTTAAATTTTCGGCCCGGACGTGACCCGTGACCCGGAAAACTTTAACGGGCCGGATACCTGACCCATAATGCTTTTAAAAAAAATGTCAGTTTATTTTTTACCAGATTAATAGATCGAGTATTTCAAGTCGAATAATTTTGAACATCCGTACTTATTCTACCAAAATTTGCAAATTTCGTTTCTTAGCTTTGGATATTTTAATGGAAGAAAAAAATCACACCTAAAACAATATATATAACTCCATATATGTATAAAAAATAGAAAGAATTTAAAAAAAATGCAAATTGATTTATTGATTTATTGTACTTTATTTTTATGTTTTAAAACATTAAATACCTATAACTATTGTTCAAAAAAAATACCTATAACTATTTTTTTAATGGACCTATAACTAAAAATTTAAGTGTAGGGTTTGCCGGTTTGGTTGATGATTATTCATCCACGACCAATGGCTTATATAGGTCGGAAACAATCTCACCCACACCCTAACAATTCAACTAATATTCTGACTTTTACTAACTAATACAAATACTAACATCCAAATCTATAGTCATAATACATTAATTATTCACATTGATGTAACAGTAGAAGACTCGGTAGAAGAAAAATGTTCTCGTATATAAGGTTAATAAAATAAATTGAACCTTATAATTTATGAAAGTAATATTTTATTTGAAATAAATTCCAAACTTTAATTTTCACATTAGATTTGAGTAAGTACATTTGATCGGTTGGCCAATTTGCTCATCTTTATTCTCTTATTTTCTTTAGGTCATGGGTTCGAGACCTATTAAGAACACGTCATTCCTTCTCCTAGAGTCCCTCTTTCCCTCTCCTCTAGGTAGGATTAAGATTAGATAGATTTTTTTAAAAAAAGTCACATTAGATTTAAATCTGTAGCGACCTCTTTTTTTTTCCGAAAAGATCTGAAAATGCCTAGAAAAAAGATAATTGCTTTTTTTCGTTTTTGTTGAAAATTTTTGAAAATTTGAATTTTGGGAAATTTTATTTTGAAAATTTAGTTTTTGGAAATAAAGACTGGAGTCGCCACCGATCATTTTTTAAAGGTAGCCCGGACACCAAAAATAAAACCAGAGATTCTTTTAAAAATGGGTTTAGAAGTCGGTTACGGATGAGAAATGATTAGCACCCCATACCGCCCAAAATTGGTACCTAGTCGAATATGATTTGCCTTAATTGGAAATTTGTGAGTTCAAATTTTAATTTAATTTAAGATCCATTTAAAAATGCGAGTAAATTTTAAAGGCCCCGTTATTCGAGAATAAAAGAAAGAACCACCACCACTGTGCCTGGTACTGGCCATGTTTACTATCGAATAAAAGGGCACAACATTAATAATTTATAAGCCCGAGTGCGAGAAAATAAAGCAAAGCAAATATATACGAAATTAAAACATAGAAAATGCGGAAAGTAAAATGTCTGGAAAAGGACTAGATCGAACAAAAGATAAAGTGCGTAAAATAAAGAGTAGGAAAATAAAATGCGAGAAAACAAATGCGTAATTTAAATAGTGAAAGATAAATGCGGTAAATAAATTCCGAAAAGATAAATGCAAAAAAATTAAAAAGCTACACTAAACGGGCCATAACAATACGTATCGTCCCCCGTTATGGGTTACCGTAAGGCCGAATCGAACACAAAGTAAATAAAATAATATAAATATATAATAGTATATATAATATAAATAATAAGATATAAAATAATATGATATACTATAATATAATATAGTATAGTATAATACTATAATATATAAATGTAATATACCATATATAATATATAAAAATAACATAAATAACAAATATAATATATAGTAATACTAATATATATATATATGTATGATACATATAAAACATAGTATATAGTTTAAAAAACATAACATATATAAAGGACAGAAATGCAAAAAAGAAAACACAGAAAACAAGGGATAAATTTGAAAAAAAAATGATAAAAAAATGATGAAATTAAAAATGAAAATGAAGGAGAGGGATTAGAACGAGTATTAACCCAGGATTGATTTTAAAACAAGGAAGAATACTCGAGGACGGAAACGGCAATTAACCCCTCGATCAAAGTGCACGGATTCTTCCCGGATCTGGATCAACGAGCAGGTCAGAGGCTGTCAGAATGGCGGTGTCTTGTTGCCCGCGTATAGAAATCAAAAACAAGGCAAAAATTTGCCTAAAATCTTAATTTCATTTCACCCTTTAAAACTGAAAAAAACTGTAGGAGAGCAAATGCTCTGAAAAATGACACTCTAGCCTAACCTTGAAGCATCGTTCTTCGGCGGCGGCGCCTCGTCGTCCGTCTCAGCGTCCGACAGCATTCGGAGCACGACGGCCTCAACCCAAAACACAGGTAACTTCAAAAAACCCTCATTTTGATTTTCGTCCTTCGATTCAAATAAAAAACCTAGGTTTTATATTTTTTTCAAAATCTGAGACATTCACTTTTTGATTTCGAAAAATATTTTTAAAATCTCCCTTGTTTTGAAAACGAATCTTTGAGAATAGAGAACAAAAGCCTTTAGTTTAGGTTTTGGAAAAGAAGAAAAAGGAACAACCCTAGCTATGCGAAAAATTAAAGAACAATACCTCTAAAAGAGAGAAAATGCTTTGTATTTCTGCTATTGTGCAAAAAAGTTTTTTTCCTCCCCTCTTTACATTGATTCTGAATCAGCTTTATAGCCATAATTACATGGAAAATTTTTAAAAATAAAAATAAACCCTAATTTTTCTATTGGTTGGTGTTGGAATTCCCTGAAATCCTCTACCATTTTGTGTTGTTGTTTCCTTGTGCAGGTGGTACGGCTGCTGGAGAAGAAAACGCCAAGGAGGGGACCGTTACCGTGGGGATGCTGAGGGCAGTGGGATGTACCGGTTGTGAGGCTGGGTTGCTCGGTCAGGGGTGCTGGGTGCAGCATGAGATGGTGGAGCAGTGACCGAGGGGCTCTCGGTTAGGACCAGGGATGATTGCCTGGTTCCCTAGCACTGTGGCGCCCAGTTCCCAGGCACCAAGGTGCGGGTGCAGTGAAGGGTGGGAGGCAGTATGGCCATGGTAACCGGCTTATCCGGTTTAAGGGTGATGAGTAAAGGGTAGGGGGCTGCATTGGGTCAAACGGGTCATTATAAGGGTTTGGTAAAATATTATAATTGGACATTATATATATATATATATATTTTGGATTTTAGATTTTTAATAATATTTTGGATCTTTTTTCTTTTTATTTTTTTTGGATTGAATAGTTTATTAGATTCGAATGGAAGGCTGGACGTAAAATGGTGATTACAGCTGCCCCTCTTTGCTCATTATTGTGAAATGACAATAGAGCAAAAATTAAAAGATAACCATTTTCGTTCGGTCTAGCTAGAGCATCCCTTCTTGCACGACCCTTCCTTCAAACTCTAACTGGTCTATCTTTCAACTTCCAGAGAAATAGAACTCATTTGTTGACCTGTTACACCACCGACAGCGAGTTAGGATCTGGTTGACTCATTTACTTTATCTTTTTTCAGAAAAATAGAACCTGTGAGAATAAAAAGAAATCGTTTTAGACTAAGTATCCACTTATTTAATTTAAAACTGTAAAATTAAAAGGATTGGGTGAAGAAATGTTTGAATATGGGTGATCCGCTACGCCACTGATGATGCAACAAGATCGGGGGATTAGATTGGATCAAGCTACGACTCTAACAAAGAAGCATGATCCGGTGATTAGATTGCGATCAAGCTACAACTCTGACGAAGAGGCATGATCTGAGGAGTTAGTGGCGATCAAGCCACGACTCTGACGAAGAGCCATGATTTGAAAAGTTAGAGGTGATCAAACTACAACTCTGACGAAGAGGCATGATCTGAGGAGTTAGAGGCGATCAAGCTACGACTCTGACAAAGAGGCATGATCTGAGGAGTTAGTGGCAATCAAGCTACGACTCTGACGAAAAGGCATGATCTGAAGAGTTAGGTTTGCGATCAAGCTACGACTCTAACGAAGAGGCATGATCTGAGTTAGTTGGTTGCTATCAAGCTATAACTCTGACGAAGATGCGTGATCTGAGGAGTTGGGTTGGCGATCAAGCTATGACTCTGACGAAGAGGCATGATTTGAAGAATTAGTGGTGATCAAGCTACGAATCTGACGAAGAGACATAATCTGAGGAGTTAGTTGCAATCAACCTACAACTCTAACGAAGAGGCATGATCTGAAGAGTTAGTGGCAATCAGGCTACGACTCTGACGAAGAGGCATAATCAAAAGGGAGATTTTGATTCGCTACACCACTGACGATGAGTCAAGATCTGAAGAATAGAGGTTGATCCGCTACACCACTGACGATGAGTCAAGATCTGAAGATGAAGATTTGATCAAGCTATAAATCTGACGAAGAGGCAAGATCTGAAAAAGAAGATAATCCGCTGCACCACTAACGGAGAGTCAAGATTTAAAGAGAAGTCTAATCCGCTACACCACTGATGATGAGGTAAAATTTAAAAAGAAGAAGTTTGATCCGTTACACCAATGATGGAGAGTTAAGATCAGAGAATAAATATGATAAATTCGTTACACCACTGATGATAGGGCAAGTCCTGAAAAATAAAAGTAAACAATAGTTAGCAATTGTTCACCTAGAGTTTGATTTTTGGTTTTGCTTCCTTTGCTTTGAGGGTTTACCATTTCGTGTTGGGTGTTGTTATCCTCTATCTTGAGGTTTCAACTCTTTTGTTGGTTTGGCTTCCATCATGGCCGAGGGCTTGCCAATTTGTTATTGTCCTCCATAATTGAGGCTTCACATCCTAAACCTATTTGTTTATGTTTTTTCTTTTATGTATGAGTGAAGCAGATGCATTTAGCATGGATGCACCTAACTTGATGTGTCATACAATGTGAATACATAATGATGAGATGAATGTCATTCAATAAAGTTGGATACAATTTTGACTTCAAAGGAGATGCCCCATGACTTTCTGGTTATATTGATGGTTCAGACTTATTTTTGCTCAAGTTCTATCTTGTAGACTAGATAGGCAGTTTTTGTCATCTTATGTGCAATGGTGCCCTAACCTCTCGTGGATTTGACCATCTTCTTTTGAAATGTTACCTCTCTATGCGAAGGTCAACTTGTGTGTGCTTTATTTAGTCGAAACAGTCTTTCCTTGTGCAATTAGAGGGCACATTTGCTATTGGTCCCTATACTTTTGAGCTTCTTTGTAAGTAATGCAGGGAAATCTTTTGTTTCACTACAGATTTTAGACTGCATGTTCTGATTTCAATGTGAGATGCTTATTAAGAAAATTGGGTTTTTTCTTTTCAAATTGTGAATATATCAAGCTAGATTGAATACCCCAAATATCAAGTGCACGAGCAACACAGGTTACTCAGACTCAACTTTCGGGATAAAATCAATGTCCCTTGTGCAATTGATATATGAGGACTCAAAAGACAAAAATATACATAAAATGAAGAGAGAGAGTTGAAAAACAAAATGCATCTTTTTATTACAAATTAAAACATGTGGTCTTAGGCTCTTACAAAAGATCACCACCGCCTTCGGGCTTAAGCAGGTGGATTTGATTTACATGCATTACTTAAAAGAAGTTAAAAACAACAAGGGAACCTACTAAAGTTTTAGCTTAACATCTAGACTAAGAAGAAAGAACGAGTTTATTCCCCAAAGAATTAAACTTCTTTGTTGTCCATTAGACCTTAAACCGTATCTTTGAACTCATGACAGTCTTGAATAGTGTGCATCTCTTCTGTATGGAACTCACACTACAGACCGATGCGCCCCTCAGGTATCATCATTCTTTGACCGATCAGACCTGCTTCGAATAGTTTCTTTCAAACCCAATTAAGGTGTAATTTGACTTCAGATACCTTGGACTTAATTGTTCGGTTGCTTTCATCAAAGATTGCATTCACTCATCTGGTGTGATTTGGTGGGGGTTATGGTTGTAGTTGGCCCACCGGGTTTGTCAAAACTTATGACCCCAAGCTTGATAAGCTTTTCTATGGCCTTCTTAAAGCCGATACAATTTTCAATCGAGTGCCCCACTTGATCACCATGGTACACGTATTTTGCGCTAGGATCATACCACTTCGAGAAGTGAGGTTGTAATGGTGCTTGATAGAAGGGTTCCACCATATGGACATCGAATAGTTGCTTGTACAGCTCCCCGTACGAGATTGGTAACGGGCTAAACTTTATCTTTTCAATATTTATTCTTTGATTAAAATCTTAGCTCGAAGAACCCTGGCATTTGGCCCGGCCTTGGGTTGTACAATTGTCACAGGCTTCGGATAACTGACATTTTAAACACTCGAAGGGTTTACTTTATGGTCTTTTTTGCATACAAGGTCTTCTTATGGGATGAACTACCTCTACTATCGATTTTGCCACTCTTGATAGCATTTTTGATGAGCTCACCGGATAACACAAGGTCGTTAAAATTGGTAGTCGTGTTGCCTATCAAATGATCCAAGACCGGACCCTCTAATGTTTGGATAAACATGACCACTGTTTCTTTTTTGCTGAGTAGGGGTTAAACCTGAGCTGTTTCGTTTCTCCAACATTGGGCATACTACCTAAAGCCTTTATTTGACTTTTTTTATATGTTGCAAGGTCCAACAGTCTGGCACCATGTCACTGATATGCATCATACTTCTCGAGTTCTAAGACATTTAACTTATGAGGTAATACTAGATCCATAACGAGGATGAGTTCATGGGTATCAAATCTAATAAAGGTGTCAGTTATCTCTATGGCTTCCATCTTTTCTTCGAGTTGCTTACATCGGTCCTCGATCTTTTTAGAGGTTTTAATTCTAGGTTTTTCCATATCAATCAATTGATCCATCTTTGAGATAAAATTTTTGGCTTGATTTCCTCCGGGCTTGACTTTCGATGCGGAGGGTAGATTCATAGGGAAAGAGGCACCATCTTGATGAAGTGGTGATTTCCCTCGAGAAAGTATTACCTGAGGGTCCGGTTGAACCCTAGCATGAGTAAGAGTAAAAACTGGTAGATATATGGGACATTCGTTCCAATCATTGGGATTGGGATTTGACGTAGGATTTACAACAAAAGCCTCTCCTTGCCTAGGAAGCTTAAATCCAAGCATTTGGGCTATTTGGTCTAGTGTATCTTGTTGAGATTTCTTAAAATGCTCCACAATATCTTGCTGGGCCTTAGCTAACTGTTCTTCCATCTTTCTGGCTAATTTCGCTTGCATGTCCCTTTGTGTTTGCTCAATCCGGTCTAATCGATTCTCGTCCACCATTTTGGTTTTGTGTCAGGTCCTAAGGGTGCTGAATCAACTAACTTTTTCTTTGATCCAGAATTACTATCACGGGGCATCCCAAAAATTAGTCTCGATGTTTTCAAAATGAAGGCATATAAATGCAAGGTAACTGCCTTAAATGCAAAGGTATTGATTTAGACATGGCTTTCGAGGAATAACACTCGCGAATATATGAGAGAAATTTGCAACTTTTGAATAGTGCATTTAGTAGATGTCTAGGTTACTAGATTTTCTCTTGATTCATGAATGATTTCCACTGTGTCCACCATTCTCGGGTCAATACCTCTTGAGGATATAATGCAGATAAAATTATGATGATGTTATGCAATATGATGCGAATGAATATTAAATGCTAATGTAATGCAAATGACAAAGAATCATTGGTTAGTCTGAAATATTTACAGATGAAAGACAAAAATACCCGACATGTTTTAGTACAAAATGAACCCATTTGCATGATATTTAAATTTTCTAGGGTTACCGCATGATATTCTACATGCAATTTTGGCGCAAAAAAGGTACTCGAATTGTCCTCGATGTCCCCTTCTAAGGGTAGCAGGCCCTTGATCATCACCTATTATAGGCTCCTTTCAATCGAGTTCAATTCAAGGGGACCCATTCGCTTTGTCCATATGGGGAAACAATATTCCCACGAAAACATATGGTAATCGAGCCTTGAAGGTGCTTACTAGGCTCATACGAAGGAACGATATCCTCATGAAAGCACTAGCGTTTCCCTTCATTTACGCGAACAAGTTTATATGTCGAATTTTAAAATGCGTTAAAATGAACTCGCATTCCTAAAAAGATATTAAATTAATTTAGAAATGAACTCACAATTTCCAATTAAGGCAAAGGGTAATCGACTCGTGGCTTGACTCTTTTTTTTTAAAAACAAAATTTGGTCCCCAGCGGAGCCACCAGCTGTAGCGACCTCTTTTTTTTTGAAAAGATCCAAAAATGCCTAGAAAAAGATAATTTCTTTTTTTGTTTTTGTTGAAAAATTTTGAAAATTTGAATTTTGGGGAATTTTGTTTTGGAAATTTGGTTTTTGGAAAATAAAGATTCGAGTCGCCACCGATCATTTTTAAAGGTAGACCAGACACCAAAAATGAAACTAGAGATTCTTTTGAAAATGGGTCCAAGAGTCATTTATGGATGGAGAAGGATTAGCACCCCCACACCGCCCAAAATTGGTACCTAGTCGAATACGATTTACCTTAATTGGAAATTTGTGAGTTTAAATTTTAATTTAATTTAAGATCCGTTTAAAAATACGAGTAAATTTTAAAGGCCCCGTTATTCAAAAATAAGCGAAAGAACCACCACCACTGCACTGGTACTGGCCATGTTTACTATCGAATAAAAGGGGACCGCATTAATAATTTAATAAGTCCAAGTGTGAGAAAATAATGCAAAGCAAATATATACGAAATTAAAACATAGAAAATGCGGAAAGTAAAATGTCTGAAAAATGACTGGATCGAACAAAAGATAAAGTGTGTAAAATAAAGAGCAGAAAAATATAATGCGAGAAAACAAATGCGTAATTCAAATACTGAAAGATAAATGCGGTAAATAAATTGCGGAAAGATAAATGCGAAAAATTAAAAAGATACACTAAACGGGCCATAATAATACGAATCGTCCCTGTTGTGGGTCACCGTAAGGCCAAATCGAACACAAAGTAAATAAAATAATATAAATATATAATAGTATATATACATATATCTATATATATAAATAATAATATATAAGATAATATGATATACTATAATATAATATAAATAGTATAATACTATAATATATAAATGTAACATACCATATATAATATATAAAAATAGCATATATAACATATATAATATATAGTAATACTAATATATATATATATATATGATACATATAAAACATAGTATATAGTTTAAAAAAACATAACATATATAAAGGACAAAAATCCAAAAAAGAAAACACATAAAACAAGGGGTAAATTCAAAAAAGGATAAAAAGGGATGAAATTAAAAACGAAAATGAAAAGGATTAGAATGGGTATTAACCAATGATTGATTTGAAAACGGGGAAGAATGCTCGAGGGCCGAAATGGCAATTAGCCCCTCGGCCAAAGTGTGCGGATCCTTCCCGGATTCGGGTCAACGCGAGGGTCAAAAGCTGTCAAAACAACGTCGTTTTGTTGCTCGCATATATATAAAAAATTAGGCAAAAAATTTCCTGAAATCTTCATTTCATTTCACCCTTTAAAATAAAATAAAAAACCCTAGGAGAGCAAATGATCTAAAAAACGATACTCTAGCCCTACCTTGAAGCGTCGTTTCTCGGCGGCGACGCTCGCCGTCCATCTCGGCATTCGACAACAGTCGAAGCATGACGGCCTCAACCTAGAACACATGTAACTTCAAAAAATCCTCGTTTTGATTTTTGTCCTTCGATTCGAATAAAAAACCTAAGTTTTATATTTTTTTTCAAAATCTGAGACATCCTCTTTTTGATTTCGAAAATCCTTTTTAAAATCTCCCTTTCTTTGAAAACGAATCTTTGAGAATAAAGACCAAAAGCCTTTAGTTTAGGTTTTGAAAAAGAAGAAAAAGGAACAACCCTAGCTATGCGAAAAATGAAAGAACAATACCTCTGAAAGAGAGAAAAATGCTTTGTATTTCTGCTATTGTGCAAAAAAAATTTTTTTTCCTCCCCTCTTTTACATTGATTCTAAATTGGCTTTATAGCCATAATTACATGAAAAATTTTTAAAATTGAAAATAAACCCTAATTTTTCTATTGGTTGGTGTTGGAATTCCCTGAAATCCTCTGCCATTCTGTGTTGTTGTTTCCTTGTGCAGGTGGTATGATTGTTGGAGGAGAAAACGCCAAGGAGGGGACAATTGGCGTGGGGCTGCTGAGGGCAGCGGGATGTGCCTGTTGTGAGGCTGGATTGCTCGGTCAAGGGTGTTTGGTGCAGCATGAGGTGGTGGAGCAGCGACCCAGGGGCTCTCGGTTGGGACCATGGATGACTGTCCGGTTCCCTAGCACTGTGGTGCCCGATTTTCAAGCACCAAGGTGCGGGTGCAGTGAAGGGTGAGGGGGGCAGTGTGGCCATGGTAACCGACTTATCCGGTTTAAGGGTGATGGGTAAAGGGTACGGGTTGAATTGGGTCAACCGGGTCATTGTAAAGGTTTGGGTAATATATTGTAATTGGACATTGTATATATATATTTTTTGGATTTTAGATTTTAATAATTTTTTTGGATTTTTTTTAATTTTTTAGATTTAATGGTTTATTAGATTCGAATAAAAGGCTAAACGTAAAATGGTGATTACAAAATCTTCACATAGAATATGTCTCAAAGACTTGAATGAATTAAAAGCAAAATTACATATTTTATGGAAGAAAGAGAGCAAAATCACAAATTTAATTCCATCAACCTTCATACATGTAAGGAGAAAACTAGAATAGGTATATTTGTTTGGAAAGAAAACATATGAAATATTACATCTCAAAACATACTATTTATTGTCTAAATGTTTGATCTTGATTAACCAAAAAAATCAAAAAATACTCCACACGCTTGTAGTGTTTACAAATTTTACACACAGGTAGCTCAATTATTAAGCTTCCTAAATGAATCAAATAATGTGTGCCTGCACCAAGTTGATAATGAATATATATATCATGCCGAAAGCTGCTCTACCATGAGATAGGTGACGAGGATGTTGAAGTTAAGCTGCAAATACAAGATTAAAAGAAATTTAATTAATTAATCTCAATCAAATACGTAGGAAGTAAATAATTTAGAGGACATACGGTATTATAACAAAGAACTGAAAACGAATAGAGAATACAAGAAGAAAAGTAAACATACTCAAGAAATTCTTTCCAGTAGGAGCCATCGTCATCGTCTTCCATGATTAGCTTCTCCCAAGCCTCATAGATAGTGGAATCTGTTGTTGTATCGGCCTTCTTGTCCATATGGTTAATCCGTGAAGTCTGATCAAGAGATTCTGGAACCAACTCGGGAAGTACTGGATTTTCTGTTTGCTCAAAGGAATTGCTCAAACTTTGATTATAGATCGCAGGTTTGCTTTCATTATTTAAGCCACCTCCAAAATATGTCCATGGGTTTTCCATAGTCTGAAACTCGGTTGATGTCTGAGAGGTTGCACCGGCGTTGTTTGTAATGTTTTGAGGTGTTGGGGCTAGTTCTTTATCAGAAAGGGTGCTTGTTCCATTCAGGAATCCTTCAAAAGGGTAAGGGTTTTGGGATCCAATATTTGTGTTGATAAGTTTCAGTAGGTTTTGCAATAGTTGGGTTTTGGCTACTTGAGCGGCATCAACCTGGAGTTTAAGAGCAGTTTCCCATGGATTGTTTATCAGGTTCCCTAACTGTGAAGCACAAAGCAACTGGGAAAGATTTAAGAGATGATTGAGATCAGTTCTTGGCTTGTGGGTGTGAGGGTCAATCCCCATGTTCAGGAGCTTCTTCCTAATCTGCGTATTCCAGTAGTTTTTAATCTCATTATCTGTTCTTCCAGGAAGATGAGTAGCAATCTTAGACCACCTGCAACAAAGAGCGCAAATCAAAGATAAAACATTAGATATACGTTTTCCCCCTAAAAAACCCAAGATCAAAAAAGAAGACAAAAGGTATATATGTACTTGTTTCCAAGAACAGCATGAAGGTTAATAATAACTCTCTCTTCTTCTTCAGTGAACTTCCCTCTCTTGATATCGGGCCTCAGATAATTAGTCCACCTTAATCTGCAACTTTTGCCACATCTGTTTAGGCCTGCAAGCTTAGGAAGAGCTCTCCAGCTTCCATGTCCATGTTTGTTAATGCAATCAACCAGCTTCTGATCCTCCTCTGGAGTCCATGGCCCCTTTTTCACATTGGCATCCTCTGCGCAGCATGGAGACCTTCCCATTTCGGCTGATGATACGAAACTATACGATAATTAATCAAGAAAGAATCAGATATCAAAAAATGGGGAATCTCTGATTTCTTATCGACAAAGCTTGGAAAATGAGTTTTAGTTTGGTTATTGTAAGGAGATGAAGGACATGCAGGTGGTTTTATAGGTGCATGTTGGTCTACGTGATTCAAACAGTGATGTCATTATACATTATTTGTTGCGTTATAATATGACACCAAAAAGATTCGGAAGTAACCTGGCAGCAGGCAGCGCAGGGCAGTTGATAATTATATTACCACTATTTCACAACAACACAAGGGTTAGGTAATTGCAAATTTTGTTTTTCCAGGAACGATAAATAATCTGGTTGAATTCTTGTCAGGTACGTGGCACTTGAGCCCTCAGCCTTCTTTTTGGAACACAGGAAACCGAACTGCAATATACAAAATATGCAGTTATGTGAGTTGACATTAGGCAAATTAAAGCTTTTGGTCAAACACTTGATATACTGGTTTATTATTATTATTATTTAAATATTGGTATTGGTTTTGTGGAAAAGTTTAGAGGGAGGTTAACTCGGTATAGGGTAGATTTGTCCACAAGTCAGAACAGGTCGGGTTGCAATTATATTTTAGATTAGGGGTGAATATTTAACGGATTATTATCTTATACATAGGCGGTGAAAAATAAAGTTTTTACAAGCGGAATTATTTAAGAGTTTAGGTTTTTAGTTAGGGTTTAGGTTATATGGTTTATAATTTAAGGTTCATAGATAGAATTTAGGATATAGGTTTCGGTTTAGAATTTTAGGGTTTTAGGATTAGAATTTTAGATTTTGTCTTGAAAATAGACATGCTTGTATAAACTTTTTTATATTGGCAGTGCATCAAATATTCACTCATATTTAAGACACTACCAATGTAAAAACATTTTACACAAGTATAACTATTTTCAAGCCAAAATCTAAAGTTCTAACCCTAAAATCCTAAAGTTCTAACAAAAACCCTAAACGCTAAACCCTAAATTTTATCCATAAACCCTAAATTCTAACCCTACAACATAAATCCATAACCTCTAAACCCTAAACTCATAAATAACTCTACTTGTGGAAACTTTATTTTCCACCGCCATTGTATAAGACAATAATCTTTATATTAATATTAATACATTAATGAGATGTGCGGTGGTTGCTCACCTCATCCCTAACCATGAGGTCAATAGTTTGATTCCTACCAATGAGAATGGAGTACATTTCATGGCTAGTCGTTTACCTCCTTAGTTAGAGCACTCGTGGCGAGAGGATTAGTCACTGCTATCTGCGGTGAATACTTTGGCTCAAAAAATTACTAATAAAACTCAATCTTTTATCAATCTGATAATAGACACTTAACTAATAATATCAAACTACATTGAGAACTTAATCTAAAAAATTCAAGAAAAAATAACATTAACCTTTTTTTATTTGCCACTCATTTTCTGTCATTTATTAACGAGTTTTTTATTATGATTAAATTAAATTAAATTAGGGTATGAATGGATTTTGATCATCCAAAAAACTTATTTAATCCCTAACTTAGTTGATAAGGACGTGACTTCCATCAAATTTAGTAATTATAAAAAATCGACAAGGTTTTGGTTCAATGGTTATTAATATGATATTTCATATTTTTTTAAGGTATGTTTTTTCATAGTTTGGGTTAAGGAAAAAATAACTTTAGGCATTACTTGATAAGACCTCCACAAATTACCTTAAGGTATGAACTATATGCCATTAAAATAAGCGAGTGCCGAGGTATTTAGAAACCTTTCCAAATTACCTTAAACAAAGGCAATGGCGTTTTAATTTACATTTTATTTTTTGTGGCATTATTTGTGGGCATGAATCTTGTCTAAATAAATTTCAGTTATTAATCTGATTGTGTTTCTAATGATAAAATCTCGTGTTACAAAAACCATAGAAACAATACGAGTTCATGGTAGGTTAACCCGCTTAGCTTAAACGATTGGTTAACAGTTATAACGGTTATTAACCGTAATCTAACCGTTAATTTTTTAAATGGTTAACCATTATAGTGGTTAACCGTTAAGAAACGGTTCAGTTACAGGTTAATATGTAACCTATTATAATTTTCTTTTCAAATGTTCATTATTTTTTTCTAGAATAATAAATCTATCTCTTCGATAAATATTGTATTAAAATTTTTAAAAGAAAAACACTTAAATAGAGATATTTTAAACACAAACTTCATACTTAGTTAAAAAAATATATATAGGTTAACCTTTAACCATCTTTTTTAGCGTTTCAGTTAACCAAAACTATTTAACCATAATGATTAGATTAACTAACCAATAAAATGATGACTCTTTTATTATCCCAAACTATGGAATATCATATCATACCTTAACAGTCAAAATCACGAATCCCCCGCATGTAATATTATGTGTCCGACAACTAACGATTCCATGCAGCTTCCTTGCTTGAAATAAATATTCATCATTAAATAAATTGTGGCCTCACAATATAACGCAGCAGTTTTTCCAGTGTCTGCTAAGCTCAATGTTCGTATAATTAAATTCCGGAAAAAGGGAGTCTCAACTGCTCCTTCAATGTTTTCTGTTTGTTTTGGGTTGGTCATCCCATAGCCAAAGCAGCCTTTCTTTTAGTAGTTACTCCTTTAAATTATTAAATACCAGCTTGGCAACTTTGAATACCATTCCAAATCTAAAACCAACACATTTACAGCAAAAAAAACAAACAAACTAATATTGAAAAAGGTACAAACGAGGAAATGGGTGATTCTGCTACAATTATTCAACTAAAAAACAAATGAAACAGTTAAGAGTGTAAGGAATTCAATAATCTTTCGCGTTAAGACCCTGTACGTACGTATTCATACATGAAATCTTTAGGATTGGATTGGACCAACCGATCCATTTATTTATTCACATTTGATTTGAGGGATGGAATTAAAAGGAAACAACACTATAAATTTGTGCATAAATATTAATAATATTATTTTGAATAGTCTAAATGTGATTACAAGGTAATAAATGTTCATACATAGTCTTAACCCTTTGAGAATATGCATTAGGGGTGAGCGTTTGATCGAGTCGAGTCAAAAAAATTTCGAGTTATTCGAGTTGACGCGTCATATTTTACAACTCAAACTTTATTTGAAATTTTTTCAATTCGAGTCGAGTTTTCGAGTTCCTATAAAAATTTAATTGTAATTATTTATCATGTTATAGTACGGTTTGATTCCAATTTAAATCACTTTATCTAATCATATAAGATATGTATACATATATTTCTTCATATTTTTTCATATGTTGTAATATTTCTTCATATTTTTATATATCGGTATATATATATATAATAAAAAAGTGAGGAACTCGTCTCGAAACTTAAAAATAAATCCACTAGTTACTAAAAATTTTGAGTTATTCGAGTTTCTATTTTACAACTCACACTTTATTTGAAATTTTTTCGAGTTGAGTTTATGAAATTTCGAGTCGAGTCAAGACGAGTTGAGTATTTTCGCCTTGAGTCGAGTTATTCGGTTTTTTCGAGTCGAGTTTTGCTCACCCCTAATACGCATAGGAATAGACAATTTAGCCGACCTGGTTGGGTTTCGATCTGACCTGGCCCGATCGAGTCAGATTTTTTAATAAAAAAATTGGGTTCAGGTCGGGTCATGTTTTTATTAAGGGTTAAAAGTCGGATTGGGTTTGGGTTTGGGTTTAGGGTGGAAACTATCCAACCCTACCCGACCGAGACTAATTGTGTAATTTTCTCTTAAATTTTTAGGCTTATCTATAATAATACCCCCTCTTTATATATATTTTTATAATTAGGTCCTTAAAATTGAATTTTTATTTACAATTTAATCCTTGAAATTATTATTTTTTACAATTAAATCCCCTAAAATTATTTTTTTACAATTAAGTCCTAAAGTTAATTTGTTCCCTATAGGTCGGGTCGGGTTTAAAGTATTTATTTTCGGGTCGGGTTGGTTGGATTCGGGTGGGCTAAAAATCCGACTCGACCCGTGCCCATAGCTAAATACGCATACACCTTGTAGACAAAGCAATTTGAACCCATGTCTCCTAGGATGAACATCATCTGCTTTTCCACTGAAACACTTATTGGGTTCTAAATATTAATAATGTTGAATGTAATGATAACGCGGCATATTATTTTTCAGAGTAAGAATCTAAGTCCAAACTTTAGAATGATATTATTGAAAGTGATAATTACAAATATTGAAATATTCGTTTTCATAAAAGATACTTGGTTGTATATTAAACTAAGTGCCTTAATTACAAGCTGCTGTGGAGAAATATTACATGTCAACTCCTTCATCCCAGAGAATGAGCTCAGCTATTATGTTTTCACTTAATTTTACTTGCTATAAATTAAATGGTCACTTACATCCATTTCTATCTTCAAAACCAAACATTTACCAACCCTTTAATCTACTTTTCTTGAACACACATTTTGAGCTATTCCTTCCGTTAATTAAATAATAATAATAATAATAATAATTTAGTTTATTTCAATGAACCGGCTTAGTTCGCAAGCCGTGATGTATTGTAAGCAATGACGGAGTCAGGATTTGGAGTTGAGAACAAAACATAAATGTTTGAAAGTGGGGGCAAATTCATAAATAAACTAATTTTAAAACAATTATAGAGAAGGACAAAGGTGAAAAAAATTTCTTCGGGGTAGGGAGCGATTGCCCCTCCCAGTCCTACATAGTTCCGTCTCTGGTTGTAAGAATATAACTTAAAATTATTTTCTTTAAACACTCCTAGATCTAGTAAGATTTTATCATTAGGACTCTAATTTAGTTTATTTCAAAGAAGAATAGTTTAGTTTATTTCAACATTATAAGTAAATGTGCATGATAAGGTATTTATATATAATATATATGTATACACGAGAACGGACTCAAAATTTTATTTCGAGGGAACAAAGCATACATATATATATTTTTAAAGTAGAACTTATAATTATCTCATAATTTTTTCAAATTTATTTATATAAATTAAAGGTAAAAAAAATTAGGGATGAAGAGGGGGCAACAACCCCTCCTAGTATAAGGGTAGCTTCGTCCATGTTTATATATTATCGAAAGATAAGGGCCCTATTTGACAATTAGCGGATAGCTGATAACGGATAGTGGATTATATTAGCTGATAGTCGATAGTTGATATCATTAGTTGATTTGATTAGCATATTGCATTAGCTGATTGTATAAAAGTGTTTGGTAAAATTAACTAATAGCTTATAGCTGTTTGATTATTTGAAAAAACAAAATGACATATAAGAACATGATTATATTCAATACTTGTTTGAATAATTTATTAGTTATTATTATTTTGTATCAATTAATATTAATTATACTATGAAAATTAATTTTTTTAAATATTATTATGAAACATATTTGTAGGATGTATATATTATTTTTTTATTTGTGAAATTATCTTTTTTAATATAATTTTAATAATTATTAAATTTAGATGTATATATTAATTTTTTATTTATAAATTATATTTAAATATAATTTTATTAATTATTAAATTTATTTGTATGTACTAATTTATTATTTATGAAATTATTTTTAAATTTTATTAGTTATTCAAATTTATGTTATTTAAAAAATTATAATTATCAATGACCAAAAAGTCTTTACAAGTCTAAACCTCTAACTCAAAAAGCTCGTAAAGTGAGCTTTTTCAAAATGAGAGGTTTCACCCCAATCCGCTATTACAATCATCTATTTATCAAATATCTAAGTTAGCGGATTTGATTGGCCAAACCTCTAAAAATACTTCAAACCTCTAATTTTGACTCAAAAAGTTGTTTACCGAACATGGCCAATGTATTTGTATATACTCAAAATTTGTGCTAAATCACAATGTTGGTTATGAAAAAATTTTTTAACAAGACATATTTTTACTATAAAAAAACATCTATGAAGTATGCATGTATCATGATGGATAAAAAAGGGTTACTGTAAACAATAACAAGTCAATATGGCTCCTTAATTAGGAATGTATGAGTGATATCTGAGCACGTTGGTTAGTTGGCCCAAAAAAGATCATTTTTTTCGTTTATTGGACATTGTCTTTGCGATCTTAAGGCTAAAGGTTTAAGAAGCTCTTGAATTTTTGAAAAAAATTAATCAAATTTATAGATTTTTTTTACACCCAATTAAGCCATTGAACCAAAAAATTAAATTAATTAAGTCCTTGAATCAATAAATCCAAAAAGACAGCCAAGATTTAATAGTCAAAATTGGTTAAATAGCTTAATTGATTCAATTTCTTGGTTCAATGGCTTAATTGAGTGTAAAAAATAGTTCAGGGACTCAATTAATTTTTTTTAAAAAAATTAAAGACTTCTTATCCCTTAAGCCTAATCTTAAAATAACTTTTGACTTTCCAATTATATTTGGTTAGACGTGTAAGTATTTTGTAGAAATCAAGAGGTTAATACTTCCAAATGCAGTAGCAGGGTCACCGTGAAGATATGGGCAGTAGGATTTGCTGGGGTTTTATTTCAAATATTCTTAGCTCATATCCTTGTTTGACAAGTCTGTTAGTTAAGAAAAGTAATGTGAAAATGATAGTAAAATTGTATGAAATTAACAAATAATCACCAGACAACGATTAGTTGTTTTCTTGAATATCAAACTTCTGCAAAAGGACCATTGACTACAATCATTAAACGACAAGAAGAAGAAAACAGTCAACAGGGAACTTTAAACAAATTACAAACCGAAACTAAGGGTGCTACGTTTGTTATTAGCTTCAAGTTTTACAAATTTGTTGCTGGTCAATTAAGGTGATAATTACAAATTGAAACTAATTACTGTCTGCTACAAACTTGAATCTAATGGCAGTTTACAAACTTAGATATTAATTTTTCTCGTTGCAAGAATTTCCTAGAAAGTGGAAAAGAAAGTTTATATATATGACATGTTGTTGCTGGTTTAACATAAAAATAGCAATGTTTGAAGTTTGAAGAATGTTAGGAACAAGGCAGAAATTCAGCAGGAATTTGCTCGGCGGCGTATGCTTCCTTAACATAAGTATAATCACTTATTTTTGTCCGGGTTGTATAATATTAATATTATTAATTAATTATAACTATTATTACATGCCATCAAATATATGTATGTATTGTCATTATTAGTGCTTAATAGTTTTGTATGAATATATATTGTATTATTGTATGTGCATGAGTATACGTGTATATGTTAATATGTATAATATATGCTGGTTATTTATGTATTGCATGTATTATCTTATGAAGTAATATATGTATGTCTTATATTGTATGTGTGCATATTATATATGTGTATATCGCATGTATGCTCGTATGTGTTAGAATGTGCATATATTTACTATTATTGTATGTATATGTGTGTGCATGTTTATCAGTGGTTATTGTATGTGTATGTATGGTATTTGTATGTATTTTGTACATATGTTATATTAATATTATGTGTATTAATTAACCAATGTTATTGTTGTTGTTATTATTATTATTGCTATTATATTATTATTATTATTATTATTATTATTATTATTATTATTATTATTGGGTTATAATTAAAAAAAGATCAAATATAAGAACCCATTATGTTTATTTAATTTAAATGTCCAGTCCATTACATAAAAAACGCAATATGACATTACACCAGGCCCAACCGGCCAGCCCAATCCCCTTTAATATCCAAAAACCCTAGAACCTAATTAACCTAAATCTGATATCATTTTTTCCTCTTTGCGCAGCCAAATGTGGACCGTTGGATCAGATTTTGATCCAATGACCACGATTGAAACCAAGAAGCCCTTTCATTTACCGCGCGTGAAGTTCACTCACCGACCATCCATCTTCCAAGCGCGCGTGTAATCCACGCGGGAGGCTCTTTAGATACACTTGCCTCTTGTCACCATCAGGAGCTGCCGCCCCAAGATCGAATCTCGACTGTTTGTGCTCCAAGCCATCTCAATCGTTGGATCAAATCTGATCCAACGGCCGAGATTGAATTTGGCCAATTGAAGCCCTATCATCTTCACTAATCGATCCACGTGGCTTCACCACCTGAAATCCGGCCACCATCTTACTGGCTCTACCCCAACCACCAACATAGCCAAGAAACAACATAAAAAATAGAAAATGTCAGTCAAGTAGTCATCCACAGTTCAAACAATTAAAGTTTGCTTATTTTGTAAACCAAGACCAAATCAGAAAGAAAAAAAATCAGGATATATATCAATGTAATCCGCCCCATTGTACTCAGTTCATTTCGAAATTAATAATACCAAAAAAACTTTCAGAAGGTATATTTCTACTTTTTTAGTTTGAAATAAAAAAATAATAAATAAAAAGAGGAAAGGGTTTTACCTCCGCCGTAGGGTCGTTGTCCGGTGACAAGCCTCGCGGTCTCACCTCGAGCCATGCATGGTGAATCAGATAACTAGAATTTTAATAGGGTTTTGATTTTTTAAAAATAAGGAACATGGTTTTATTTTGAAAATCTACCACCGGATTTGGTTTTATGAAGAGAAAAAAGGTGTTTTAGGGTTTTTTCGACGCCGAGATTGTGGCCAAAAGTGGCTGACGATGGTCGGCGGTTGGTCGTGGTGATCAGAGTAGCCGAACCACCACCGATGTTTAGGTTCAAGGGTTGTTTCTGGGTTTAGGCTTTGAATGTTCTTCATGTTCATGAAGAACATTCATCGTGTTCTTCATGAAAGGGGGTTTTCATCCGAAATTTAGGTTTTTCTGGGGTTTGAGGTGTTTATTAGAGAAAGAGAGTTTTTCTAAAGGCTTTGAAAAAAATGGCTAAATGGTTTTAAATGGAGCCGGATGGGTGTTTTTATAGAGTTTTAAAATTTTAAAAACGGTATAATAGCGTAATAAACCCCTCCGCCCCTAAATATTCACTTTTGAGGTCCTTCTACATTTTTAATTAATTTCCTCAGTCCCTAAAACTTTCAAAATCTTTACAATCTCGTCCCTAAATCAAACTAAATCAAAATTTTAAAGGGAAAATTACCTCATAAGCCCATCCGCCTCATTTTTGTTTTTAAAATTGGTCTGTCGCATGGTTTAATTACCCAACCAATCCCCCTAAGTTTAGGGCGGTTTTTAATCTCACCCTTAATGTCTGTTTTGATTATTTTCAAAGGGATGTAATTTCAGTCCCCTTTTTTACAGTCTTTTAATTAGGCCCCTTTCTTTAAATTTTAAACTTTTTTATGGAAAAATTGCATCGTTGGTCCCTAACCTTTTATTTTATTTAATTTTAGTCACTTTTTGTGTTTTTTATTGTTTATTTTGTTCGATACATTATTATGTTGTTTATGTTTAATATATACTCGTGCTCCTACGTTTATTATTTGTTCAATACATATTATTTGTGGTTGTTTTCATGATTTTTGTTTATTTATATGTGAATATTTATTTTAGTCCTTCTTATGTTACACTATATTTGGATTTATATTGTTTTTATTTCTATTTGATTATCAGTTTAATCTTTGTATATGTATTTGTATGTTTGGGAAAGTATGTCAATATATATATTTTAATATATTAGTATATGTATATGGATTATGTTATGAATATACTAAATAATATTATATATTATGTATTATATTATATTATATTTTACATATATTATGTTATTTATGTAATTTATATTATATGTATATGTTAAAATTTATATTATACATATTATGTTATTTTGAATATTAATGTATAGTAAATGTTATATTCTCATATTTTTTACATGTATGGATGTTTTATTTTAATCGTTTATTTACGTGTCGATATATGTACATAGGTATTTTTTATTTAATATTTGTTTACCCTTTACTAATTCATGTATTTTAATTATTCGTGTTTAATTTCTCGCATATAGTTTTAGGCTTTTATACTGGTATTCTAGTGGGAGTGTCATCTCGGTCTCCTGGTGTCATCTTCTTTGGTACCATGGGTATCGAGGCAAATTTAATGTTCGAACCATGCATATTAGGAATTAATTTTTAAATTAAATCAATTTTTTTATCCTTCTTAATAAATACGATACGAGCCCAACCAAGTTTGGTCGGTGTGGGGGTGCTAACCTTTCCCCATCCGTAACCAACTCCCGAACCCAATTAAAATCTCTGGTTTTTGTTTTTACGATGTTCGGCCTACCTTATCCATGTGGCCGGTGGAGAGTCCATGTTTTTTAAAATACGAGTTTTCAAAAATTCCCCTTTTAAAATAATTTTCAATAAAAGTAGGAAACCCCTCCCATATATGATTTCTTTTAATTTTCGTAGCAGCAGGATAAAATAGTCGCTACAGCCTGGCGACTCCGCTGGGGACCATTTTTTTGTTTTCGAAAATAAAAATGGAGTTAAGCCTTAGTTGGGTTCGTATCATAATTATTAAGAAAATTTAAATTCGATTTAATTTAATTTTTAATTTCTAAACCTTGTTTGATTTTGTATAATGTTTGATATAAATTGTCATCATATATCAGTTTCAGAACCCTTAAGTAGGAGTGATTACTTCGCTTCGTGGGGTTTTCACCTCCGTATAATGTTGTAATTCACTTTCGGAATTCGGTCCGTATATTTTGTGGGGTTTTCACCTCCGTATGGTATAAGGGTTGTATTCCCTCGAATCGATGTCCTAGCGGCAGTTCGAGTACCGTTTACTTTAGAATTTAACTGCACATAGTGAGACATAGAGCCTACATATTAGAGCCGTTCCGGTATTCTGTCCGTTTAGCAGTAACCCATTTTAGGCTTTGTTTGTTTTTTCGTATTTTAATCGTGTAATTTAATTGTTCTAATTTATTAACTTTATTAATTGGCATTTCGTTTGTTTTAATTGTTTAATTATTTTAGTACACTAACACAATTTTCTTTTACGTTTTTTCCTCTATGTTTGTTTTGCATTGCATTTTCATAACATACCATAAAAGGTATTTATTGCGCAAGTGGCCATCACTATATAAGGAAATCATAATGGATAATAGGTCTCGTGGTTAGATAAAGCAAGTGAATTCTGAATGTTGCTCGAAGAATAGCGAGGGTGAATTATCTGAAGAGTTTAAACCAGACAGGGTGACTGATACTCTTATTGGAGATGAGCTGGATGAAGTAAAAGAATTCAAGAAACAAATGGCTGGGGTGATGAATATGATGACTCCTATGGCTAAAGGCAAGGGGTCTGTAGAGCTAGAAAAAGATCCAGTCAGGAGTCAGAATAAAGAGTTCGATGGTCAGAATACCACTCTTAAGAAAGATAACATCGGAAAATATGACAGCTCGAACCCTTTTGTGATTTGCATCAACAAACCAGTAGAAGGTACATTTGAGTCAAACTCCTAGGAAATAGAGGTAGGTCCAGAAGAAACCAGCAACGTGAAGAAGAACGTCCCAATCCCTATGAGGTGCACCGAGCTGCTCTAATACTTATTGAAAGAAACCTTATCACCCCTGTTCAGTCTATTCCAAAAGAACCACCTTACCCAAAAGGTTATAACAGCCGACCAAATGCGGTTACCACTTAAAAAGTTCAGGTCACACTACAGAGAATTATAGGGCTTTCAAAAATTGAGTTAGAGATCTTGTCAATATGGGAGCACTGCGTTTTGAAGACGGAGCACCCAAATTCTACAATGAGCCAACAATCACTCGGGGGCAAAGTCGAAAGAGAGCCAATACCTACGAAAAGTTTTGAATAATACAGAAGTGAATCATTCAAGGGAGTCGAGTTCAAAAACAAAGTATGGGGGCATCCCAGAAGAAAGGCATTCGTTCGATTATAATCAGCTCAGGCAAGAGAGAGATGATTTGAGCGAGAATCTAAAAAGTTTACAAGATGATCATTAGGAGCTACATTGTGTGTTCAGAAATACGGGTATGGGCAACAATTTTGAAGAGTGAAGCCCAATTATTGTCACAAAAGTTGAAGGAAAACGAGGATCAATGCAATACCCTCTAAAAAGAGCTACAAGATAATCTAGCTATGAATGAGATTTTGAAAGTAAGTCTGCAACAAAATGAGGCGAGATCCAACATCTTTCAGTTGAAGAATGAAGCACACAAAGAACAAACAAAAGAGCTTATGACTTCTTTATGTACGAGCAAGATTTGTGCTGAAGCCTACAAGTAAGCTAGCTATGAAAGCGTCAAAAAGGTAACTCTCTAGCTATGAAGAGTCAAGGGAAAAATACAAGAGAGAGAGACAATGAAATGAAGAGTATCATTGCTCAAGTGCGCAGAGTGGCTCAGCAAGTAGCAGATGTGGCTGACGTAGCTATGCCATTGAGTCAGAATATGAATCCCACACTAGACCATGAAGGAAAGATGACTAGTTTGTTGAACGAGGTCTAAAAGTTAGGGGCTAGGGCTCATCATTATGTGTAAAGTTTACAAGACTGATATCTGATGTAACAAGCCTTTTTGTTCAATGAAAGTCTTTCTACGATGATCACTTTGCAACTAACACCTTATTGTATTCATGTTTGCGTTTCGTTGATTCAAAAATATTCTATATTAGGGGATTTTTTATAAAAGGGAAGATATTCTGTAATGTACAGAGATTGATAATGCTACGGTTGGAAATCATCTAAGTATGAAGCAAATAGAGAACAGACAGAAGTGGGGCACCGAGTATGCATTTCACCCCGAGAAGGGTGGCTAATAGATGCCTGTAGAATATTGTCAGTCTTTTGTACACAGAAATCCTATCTTTATAAAAATCCTCCTAAAGGACTATTGGAGAATCAATGTCTTATTTGTATTTGTTGTGATAGTTCATACTTACTGTTTGTCTTTTACATTTTAGACATTTATGATGTATTTCATGCATTAATTAATTAAATAATAAAACTTTACAGGTTCGATGACAGTATTCGAGAACCAATTGAAAGAAAAGAATAGAACAAAGACTCGAGCAGTTAGAAGATAGGTTCGAGAAGGAATTAAAAAGAAAAAAAGAAAGCTAGACGCTTTTAAAATAAGATATTTTTGTTTAGTCCTTGACTTGGTTATTCCTCCAGATTTCTAGATTCCCAGATTCGTGTAGTATGACGGTATAAATTGTCTGAGGGTTCACTTGACCATGTTCTGCAGAAAGATAAAGGGCTACATAAAGAACGAAATGCTGTTAATCCACTACCTTCACGATAGTTTGGTGGGACTCACTGCGATATGGAAAAACTGATTGAGCAAAAATTAGATTCGGTCTTAGGATGACCTAGCCAACATCTTTCTGAGCCAATATAGATATGCCTTAGACTTAGCTCCAAGTCGACAGTTTGTTCAGAGCATAAAGATGAGACCAAATGAAAAGTTCAAGGATTATGCTCTAAGATGGCAAAGTTTGGCGGCCCAGGTTTAGCCTCTCATAATGGAAGAAGAAATGACTCCCTTGTTTCACGCGATGTTTCCCCTTCCTTTCTTCGATATAATGCTCGAGAAGTCAAGGAACATATTCGAGGATTTCATGTCGATTGGAGAAAGGATAGAATACACAATCTAAGAAGGAAAGTTGGCGTCTAAGTCTAAGGACCAAACTAAGAATGAGGCAGAAAAGACGAAGAGGTAAATGAGTGACGTCTCTAGAGCACTTATAATCATAAGAGAAGAATGCCCGCTAATTTTTCTGAGTCGCCATGGAAAATTCCTTAGATAGGCGTAGGTTTAGAAATATTTGGGGTCCTTGTTGCAGGTTTAGAAATATTTGGGGTCCTTGTTGCAGACATATTTCCCCATTTAATGGAGGGTCGTTATCTCACTCCCAGACCAATAAAGATTACACCCGATTTGTCTTCGTACAGTTGCGACCATGATAGTAATTACAATTTTCACATGGGGGCACCGGGGCATGCCACCAAGAAGTGTAGGGAATTATTAGAAGAGATGGAGAAGATGGTGCGTGATGAAAGGATGACACAAGAGATGGTGAAACAGTGGATGCAAGAGTGGAAATAGTGAATTATTTTAGCAGTTGAAAAGGTAAAAAGGTTAAGGCTGATGAATCTCTGGCCCTAAGAAGCCCCATCTTTTATCTTACTCATGTTTTGATTAGATGTCGGCTTGTTAGGACATCACTGCATTTAGGTTTTCCTTTGAAGTAATGCATGGAACCAACTCTGCTACCTTTGGCCCGAATGTAGCAGAGATCTTTTTGTAAAGGGAACGTGTTATGTTTGGTGATTTCCATTCCAATGAAAAATGTATTTTGCTTAAAATAAAATAACCTTGAAAGCATGTATATGTATATCGCTTCTTGCCCTCGTAGGTCACTGGATATCAATTGCAAGATGTGACATCAATTTTGAGATTAGTCGAATGTTGTGATAACAATGAGGTGTGATTTTTCCCTAATAGAATCTAGACAGTAAAGCAATACTACTACTCCTATGATGATATTCAATGATGAAAAAGCTCTGAATTTTAACCATAAGAGTTACTAAAATTGAAATTCTAAGCGTAGTCTTCTATGCCTTAACAGATTGTAATTAATGAATAGAAATATATACATATATATAAGAAAAGAAAAAGAAAAGAAAAGAAAAGAAAAGAAAAGAAAAGAAATAAACTACAAAATAAATAAATCTTGGATCACTCTGATGGAGCCGTGAGATTGACAAATATAACAAGGAAGCTTTGCTCCACCTGTTCAATACCCTAGCATCAGAGATGAATCCTTGAAGATATGATTACAATTATTATTATTATTATTATTATAACACGATAACAATCAGAAACACCCACTTGCATCTAGAATGTTATTCTTAGAATAATATTTTTGCACTATAATGGTTAAACAAGTCTATTTTTTGGGAAGAGCAAAAAAAATGAGAATTAAGAAGGAGTAGTCTTCTGTAGTAACGTAATAATCATGAGGATGAACCGAGTAATCTTGGGAGATTTTACAACTTTGAATCACCACAACATTCAAAGTCTTTACAGACACAAGCTATGCTTGAAATGATCATCGAAATATGGGATTTGTAACGCTCTTGCACTTTATATCCAGAGCTCATATAATGTTTTTTATATTATATAGATTTTGGTTTCAAGGTCATGTATGTTAATCTTAAGGACACCCTTCATTGGAATGATGATCAACAAATTGACATTTAAAAAAAAAGATTTCCATGTATTACTTCAGGGATTAGATTCAGAATACAAGGTCATGGATGTGATTGATTGACCTATCGCAGAAGAGTGACCCATCAATGACCATGATAAGAGTGATGGCATGAATTCATATGTCAGACGGCTCAGGGGATTAAAGTGGGTTTCGACCATGATACTTTGACTGGTTTAGAGAAATGAAGAATGGACCTTGATAAAAATAAGATCTCAGAATACAAGAAAAGTTTAGGGGGCTAAGACTTTTGCCTACCCTAAAATGAAGAGAAGAAAAAGACCCTGAGTGATGGGTTAGAACCGATCAAATTGAGCCCCTGATCGAATAAGGCAATACCACATGAAGTAATAAGAATACATGAGGACCTGGAAATGGTTCCCGTCGAAATGCGGCAAGAAGAATGGATTTAAGAATGAGATCAGGGATTGTGGGGCATTTTGCCGACCCTATTGTTAAGATAGATGAAGACTCTGAGTGTTGGGTCAGAGACAAGAAAAATAGTTAAGCCCGAAATAGAATGGGGCAACAATACCCCATGAGTTAACAAGAGTACATAATAGAAAAGTATAGGGGCCCAAAGTTGGTTTTCCTTAAGATTTTTTGATTGAGTCTAGAAATGAAGATTGAACTCAAAGATGAGTTTTGGAGAGTGGAGGTATTTTGTCTGCCCCAATGTTGAAATAGGTGAAGACTCCGAGTGTGGGGTCAGAGACAAGAAAATAGTTTATCCTAGGTTTGAATGGGGCAACGTTGAATGAGACGATGAAAGTCCCTGCATAAGAGTGGTATATGGACTAGAATGCTATTTTTTGCGAAGTGGGTAGTGAGCCCAAAGAAGAAGATGAAGGTCATTCGAGCAAGATGATTAAAAGCGTGGGTCTAGTCATATTTGAAATGAGTATTCGACTGACAAAGTAAAGACCGAAGAGCATACTGTAGAGAAATAAAAGAAAGAAATCAGAAAAACAACCTTTCAAGGAATAAGATTCTAAAATAGATTTGAAAAAAGAAAAAGAAAATGAAGAAAAAGAAGAAAAAGGAAAAGAGAGAAGAAAAGAAAAATATAGTGATAACATCGCATGCATCATATAAATATCCCTATATTAGGGGAACGCTAACTTTAAAGGCATTTTGCTTATTTTAAGCAGGTAGTTGAAGACAAGCAAAGATTTTTGATCTGCAGCTTTATATTAAAGAAGTAGATCCTTTTGAAGATTTCCAATTGGTAGCCATTTTTGCGTGAATCCAATTCTTAATTCTTTTGGGCCATCTGTAAGTTCTCTGGGAAAGATGCTAACCTTATTTTGATGTTCAAGACTGGTAGAAATAGGGGCATTATTTTAAGGGAATTTGGTAGCCATTTTGGCGTGAATCCATTTCTTAAGTCCCCTAAGCCATCTGTAAGTCCTCTGTGAAAGATGTTAATCTAATTTATTGTCAAGACTGGTAGAAACAGGGGCATCATTTTAAGGGATTTTAGTAGCCATTTTGGTGTGAATCCATTTCTTAAGTCCTCCGGGCCATCTGTATGTCATCTGGGTAAGATGCTAACCTCATTTTAATGTCAAGACTGAGAGAAACAAGAGCATCATTTTAAGGGATTTTGGTAGACATTTTAGCGTGAATCTATTTCTTAAGTCCTCCGAGCCATCTGTAAGTCCTTTGGGAAAGATGCTAACCTTATTTTGATGTCAAGACTGGTAGAAACAAGAGCATCATTTTAAGGGATTTTGGTAGCCATTTTGGCGTGAATCCATTTCTTAAGTCCTCTGGGCCATCTGTAAGTCCTTTGGGAAGGATGCTAACCTTATTTTGATGTCAAGACTGGTAGAAACAAGAGCATCATTTTAAGGGATTTTTGTAGCTATTTTGGCGTGAATTCATTTCTTAAGTCCTCTGGGCCATCTGTAAGTCATCTGGGAAAGATGCTAACCTTATTTTGATGTCAAGACTGCTAGAAACAAGAGCATCATTTTAAAGGATTTTGGTGCCATTTTAGCGTGAATCCATTTCTTAAGTCCTCTGAGAAAGATGCTAACCTTATTTTGATGTCAAGACTGGTAGAAACATGAGCATCATTTTAAATGATTTTGGTAGCCATTTTAGCGTGAATCCATTTTTAAGTCCTCTAGGCCATCTGTAAGTCCCCTGGGCAAGATGCTAACCTTATTTTGATGTCAAGACTGGTAGAAACAGGGGCATCATTTTAAGGGATTTTGGTAGCCATTTTGGCATGAATCTATTTCTTAAGTCCTACAGGTCATCTGTAAGTCCTCTTGGCAAGATGCTAACCTTATTTCAATGTCAAAACCGGTAGATATAGGGGCATCATTTTAAGGGATTTTGGTAGCCATTTTGCGTGAATCCATTTTTTAAGTTCCCTGTGCCATCTATAAGTCCTCTGGGCAAGATGCTAACCTTATTTTGATGTCAAGACTGGTAGAAACAAGGGCATCATTTTAAGGGATTTTGGTAGCCATTTTGACGTGAATCCAGTTCTTAATTCCTCTGGACCACTCGTAAGTCCCCTATGCATGATGATTAACCTTATTTTGATGCCAAGAATAGTAGAAATCGGGGCATCATTCTAAGGGATATTGGTAGCCATCTTGGCCTGAATATATTTAGTAAGACCTCTGGGCCATCAGTAAGACCTTCGAGAATGGTGTTAAGCTTTCCTTCAATGTCGAGACGAGTACAAATCGTTGCATTGGAGATTAAAATTTGAAGAATTGGCCGAGGAAGAGCGGAAAGTTCCAGAAGAACCCGTGGTTCCAGAGCCAAGGATAGGGAAGTATGACAAAAATGAGTGCTTTTGATCTTTGCTTTGTTCTCGTTTCACAATAACAAGTAAAGAGGGGCAGCTGTAATCACTCATTTTTGTCCGGATTGTATAATATTAATATTATTAATTAATTATAACTTTCATTATATGCCATCAAATATATGTATGTATTTTCATTATTAGTGTTTAATAGTTTTGTATGAATATATATTGTATTATTATATGTGCATGAGTATACATGTATATGTTAATATGTATAATATATGCTGGTTATTTATGTATTGCATACATTATCTTATGAAGTAATATGTGTATGCTTTATATTATATGTGTATATCGCTTTTATGCTCGTATGCGTTAGAATGTGTATATATTTACTATTATTGTATGTATATGTGTGTGCATGTTTATCAATATTTATTGTATGTGCATCTATGGTATTTGTATGTATTTTGTACATTTTTATATTAATATTATGTGTATTAATTAAATAATGTTATTATTATTATTATTGAGTCATAATTAAAAAAGAAAAAACAGATCTAATATAAGAACCCATAATGTTTATTTAATTTAAATGTCCAGTCTGTTACATAAAAAGCCCAATCTAACATTACACTAGGCCCAACCGGCCAGCCCAATCCCTTTTAATATCCAAAAACCCTAAAACCTAATTAACCTAAATCTGATATCATTTTTTTCTTCTTTGCGCAGCCAACTGTAGACTGTTGGATTAGACTTTGATCCAACAACCACGATTGAACCAAGAAGCCTTTTTATCTACCACGTGTGAAGTTCACTCGCCAACCATCCATCTTCCACGTGCGCGTGTAATCCATGTGGGAGGCTCTTTAGATACACTTGCCACATGTCACCATTAGGAGCTGCCAGGTCACCCCCAAGATCGAATATCGACCGTTCATGCTCCAAGCCATCTCAACTGTTGGATCAAATCTGATCCAACGACCGAGATTGAATCTGGCTTATTGAAGCCCTTTCATCTTCACCAATCAATCCACGCGGCTTATCGCCTGAAATCCGGCCACCATCTCACCGGCTCTCCCCTAACCACTAGCATGGCCAAGAAACAACATAAAAAATGGAAAATGTCAGCCAAGTAGTCATCCACAGTTCAAACAATTAAAGTTTGCTTATTTTGTAAACTAAGACCAAATCAGAAAGAAAAAAATTAGGATATATATCAATGTAATCTGCCCCATTGTTCTTAGTTTATTCCGGAATAAATAATACCAAAAAAAATTCAGAAGGTATATTTCTACTTTTTCAGTTCAAAAAAATAAATAATAAATAAAAAGAGAAAGGATTTTACCTCCGCCGTAGGGTCGCCGTCTGGTGACAAGCCTCGCGGTCTCACCTCGAGCCGTGCATGGTGAATCGGATAACTAAGATTCTAATAGGGTTGTTTTTTTTAAAAATATGAATGGGGTTTTGTTTTAAAATTTTACCACCGGATTTGGTTTTAAGAAGAGAAAAAAATTTGGGGTTTTTTCGACGCTGGGATGGTGGCCGGCGATTGGTCGTGGTGGCCGGCATAATCGGACCATCACCAATTTCTGGGTTCAAGGGTTGTTTCTAGGCTCAGGCTTTGAATGTTCTTCATGTTCATGAAGAACATTCACCGTGTTCTTCATGAAAGAGGGTTTTGATCTAAAATTTAAGTTTTTTCTGGGTTTTTGGGTGTTTATTAGAGAAAGTGAGAGTTTTTCTAAAGGCTTTGAAAAAATGGCTAAAGGGTTCAAATGGAGCCAAATGAGTATTTTTATAGAGTTTTAAAATTTTAAAAATGGTATAATAGTGTAATAAACCCTTCGCCCCTAAATATTCACTCACGGGGTCCTTTCACATTTTTAATTAATTTCCTCAGTCCCTAAAACTTTCAAAATCTTTACAATCTCATCCCTAAATCAAACTAAATTAGATTTTTAAAGGGAAAATTACCCCATAAGTTCTTTCGCCTTATTTTTGTTTTTAATATTGGTCTGCCGCATTGTTTAACTACGCAACCAGTCCCCCTAAGTTTAGGCCGGTTTTTAATTTCACCCTTAATGTCAGTTTTGATTATTTTCAAAGGGAAAATTACAATTTGATTCCCCTTTTCTTTTTGCAGTCTTTTAATCAGGCCTTTTTCTTTAAATTTTAAATTGTTTTATGGCAAAATTGCATCTTTGGTCCCTGACCTTTTATTTCATTTAATTTCAGTCACTTTTTTGTGTTTTTATTGTTTATTTTATTCGATACATTATTATGTTGTTTATGTTTAATGTATATTCATGTTCCTATGTTTATTACTTGTTCGATACATATTATTTATGGTTGTTTTCATGATTTTTGTTTATTTATATGTGAATATTTATTTTAGTCCTTCTTATGTTACTCTATATTTGGATATATATCTATATATATATTGTTTTTATTTTTATTTGATTATCAGTTTAATCTTTGCATATGTGTTTGTATGTTTGGGAAAGTATGTCAGCATATATGTATTTTAATATATTAGTATATGTATATGGATTATGTTATGAATATAGTAAATAATACTATATATTATGTATTATAATATATGTTACATATATTATGTTATTTATGCAATTTATATTATATGTATATGTTAAAATTTATATTATACATATTATGTTATTTTGAATATTAATGTATAGTAAATGTTATATGTCTCAAATTTTTACATGTATGGATGTTTTATTTTAACTGTGTTTATTTACGTGTCGATATATGTACATAGGTATTTTGTTATTTAACATTTGTTTACCCTTTATTAATTCATGTATTTTAATTATTCATATTTAATTTCTCGCATATAGTTTTAGGCCTTTATCCCGGTATTTTAGTGGAAGTGTCATCCCGATCTTCGGGTGTCATATCTTTTGGTACTGTGGGTATCGAGGCAAATTTAATATTCGAACCATGCATATTAGGAATTAATTTTTAAATTAAATCAATTTTTAATCCTTCTTAATAAATACAATACAAACTCATTAGGTACCAATTTTGGGCGGTGTGAGGTGCTAACCCTTCTCCATTCGTAACCAACTCCCGAACCCAATTAAAATCTTTGGTTTTCGTTTTTACGGTGTCCGGCCTACCTTATCCAAGTGGCCGGTGGCAACTCCATATTTTTCAAAATACAAGTTTTCAAAAAAAAAATTAAATAATTTTTCAATAAATGCAGGAAATTCCTCCCAAATATGATTTCTTTTAATTTTCGTAGCTGCTGGATAAAATAGTCGCTACAGTAGGTATGGCATGCATCGAATGTAGCAGATATAGACCGAAAAAAGTATTTGTAATGAAAACTAGACAAAAAAGTCATTTCATTATACTAATTATTAATTAAAACAAATAATGCTAATTAATATACTTTTCTTTTTGTTTTGAGAAAAGAAAAAGAGCTTTTTGTTGTTGGACCAACCCTTTTTTTCTTGAGAAAATTTTAACCCTAACTTTTAAGAATATATTATGAAGAATCGTAGTTTTAAAGCAAAAGATGTAAAGGTTTTTTTAACTAATATCACACGTAGTTTTATCGAACAAAGAGAGGAATTTATAAAAAAATAAACTAATTACATTAATGATTATTTTTCCTAAAACCATCAAATTAAACACTAAATAGTAAAATATAACAATACAATGAATAGGGACTGAAAAGATAGATATAAACAAATACCACTGTCGACGGTACAATACTAGGATGATTTTACAATAAACGCCATGTACCGCTATGTACCACTAATTATGTGTACCGCCATACACCATTAACTATTTTAATTACTTTTGAAATCATAGGGACTGAAAAGCGTTATTATCCTTTTTAAATAAAATAAAAAACAATTTTTATATTATTTTTCAGAGTTTTTTCTTTTTGGGTAAAGTATAGAAATGGTAATTGAACTTTGGTAAATTATTCAATTTGATAACTGAACTTTTAATTGCTTCGATGTTACCATTAAAATTTTAGTTTTGCTCTAAATCGGTCACTGACACGTTAACGGCCGTTAAAAGGGTGTTGTGACAGTTAAAATATTTTGTTATAACACATTTAGTCATCTACGTTTTCACATTCAAAATTTGAAGAATAATAATAAATTTAACCCTCGTTATTTCAATTTGGGACTATTTTAATTAAAAAATAATTTAACCCTAAACCTAAAATCAAAACTTTAAACCTTAAACGCTAAACACTTAAACCTTAAAACCAAAACCATAAACCCCTAAAATCCTAAATCATAAACTCTAAACCCTTAAACCAAATTAATATGGAGTTGTCAAAGGTTTAATACGGCTGTTTGTTAGGCGGGTTCTTGGTCTAGTTTTTGCAGCGGATTTGTTTGGTTGGCGATCAATCTAGGTTCTGCCTTATCCTTGAAGTGGATTCGAAAGTGTATTGCGTTGTTCTAGTTTGGAGATGTTGGTTGTCTGTTATATATTTTCATCGTGTTATCTAGTTGGCTTAAATGGTTTTGCATTGCTACATTTTAAGGTGTTGCATTTTTAGTTTTGTAAGTGTATGTGAGGGGTTAAGATTGCTATAGTAAGAGGCATTAGATTATGCTGGTGGTTGTCCTTTGAGATCCTTGTAATCCTTCTTATAGTCCACTTTTCAGTGATACTCTATTTTATTAATAAAATTTTCTCTTTGTCGAGAAAAAAATTCTAAAATAAGGTTAATTAGTAGAATATGCTTTACAAGTAATTTTACAATGTGTCAACCAATGAATAAAACTTTACACGGTAATTTAACATATCTCGTAGTGTTAAGTAATAGTAATACTCGGTGAACCATACGCCCTTTAAAGTATGCTTTAAGAGAAAACAAATTTTTTTAACAAGTATATAACATAAGCCGAAGGAAAGAATCTCTGGATGAACCACAGTCGGTTTCTTCACCCACTATCCTAATTACTAACCATAAGAACTCTAGAAAATTTTCAGTTGTAATTCACTGTCAAGGCGATTACAAAAACTTCATATTAATGATCAAAACGCGAAGAAATACATACACTTTAAGACTTTGAACTATCAACAATTTTATCACAACCCCGTTTTTAAAATTAGGTGAAACTTTATGTTCAATTAGAAAGCTTGATTCATATTAAGCTTAATACATATAATATGGAGTTAAACAAACCAAATTATGGTTTAGGGGTTTAAGGTTTATGGTCTTGAGTTTAGAGTTTAGGGTTTAGAGCTTTGGTTTTAGGGTTAAATTATTTTTAATTAAAATAGGGTGGAATTGAAATAATGTGTAAACAACGAGGGTTAAGTTTATTATTTTTTTTTCGAATTAAAACAAAATTGTTTTAATGTGCAAACATGGAGGACTAAATATGTTATTATACAAAATATTTTAACTGTCATGTCACCCTTTTAACCGTTGTTAACGGGTTAGTGACCAATTTGGAGAAAAACTAAAACTTTAATAGTAACATTGAAGCAATTGAAAGTTTGGTTATCAAATTGAATAATTTACCAAACTTCAATTACCATTTGTGTACTTTACCCAAAAACAAAAGAAATCTGAAAAAGTAATATAAAAATTATTTTTTTAGATTTTATTTAGAAAAATGATAATAACGCTTTCAGTTCCTATGATTTCAAAAATAATTAAAATAACTAGCGGTATATATACATTATTAGTCGTACAAAATTATATATGGCGTTTATTGTAGAATCATCCTCAATACTAATATAATTTTTCATATAACAATAATAATATATTGATAAATTGGCTTTATCACAACTTAACAACTACTTATTTTGGGTGATTGTAAGCGTCTATCGATATAAGATAAATTATAACGGCAATTCAAAGCATATTTAGATGAACAAGATAACCAAATAAATGTTACAACATTAAAATTCCACATGACATGCTACAAAAGCAGACAAAACTATTCACTATATTTATACAAAAAAAAATTAATTAAATAAAATAACATAGTTCACATACACAAAACAAGTCGGTTACTGCAGAGCTTGTAAAAAAGAGAAAGGAAGGAAAGAAAAATAAAAGTGGTCAACGATAGTTTAAGATTATTGTCGTCGATTAAAAATATAAAAATCAGAAGAAGAAAAAACAATATAAGGGAAATACAGTTGAAACTTTTTTTGAACATGAACAAATCGGCCATATTATTGAAGAACAACAACGAAACAAGAAACAGGAACAACACAAACATAAAGAGCACAATTGGGAAACAATGAAAACCAGGGGGACAGGAACAAAACATAAAATAGGGGGAAATGGAAGGGGTTCATACGAGATCCAGTAGGGACCAAACAACAGAAACATAAAAACATGAACACACAAACGACAAACACAAGAAGCCAGCAAATTCAAATTCCACTGCATGTCGCATCTGGGCCACAGAAGGATAGGGTCGGTTGGAGAAATGCTGAAAGGAAGCAGAAGCAATCACTGCGTGAAGATCTCATAATCGCCGATGACTAGGCCGAGATGAAGAATTGGAGTTGGGGATTCAAGCTGTCGCTGTCAGCGAAACCAGGTTCCCTGACCAACGAATCGCCGAAGAATATGCCGAGGGCCTCCGTCTTTTCCATCAAAGTTGCCTTCGTCGGAGGAGAACACCATAACCAACCAACCGTTAGGTGACTTCCTGAAGGGGAACTTGGACCGGGGAGAGAAAAACTCCCTTCGAGGACCAAGAATTAAAAAAAAAAGGAGAAACAACAATAGAATCGAGAGAAAACTTTCTAATCCTATATAAAGGAATTGAACTTAACTATACACACTTCATTACACGAACCATTAAATTAAGTGTCATTCAACCACAAGTGTTAGATGCAATGATAATTAGGGGTGTAAAATACTGATCCGACCTGGAAATTTGGAAATTTGACCGAGTCTAAATCTGGTTGTAACCGAGGAGTCTAAATGGTTGTAACCGAGGTGATGATAAACGAACTCAACCCTAAAGTTTAATTCGAACCCGATGTTAACTCAAACCCGAGTTGGGCCTAATAATTTTGATTGATATAACTCAACCCGAAACGAATTGATAATTTGAACAAAATAACTAAAACATATAAAACTAAATCAATAGACCAACCAATAAATTCAAAAAACTAATTAAAAAATCCATTAAGGAGCAAATAATCTAAAACATAAGTGAACAAACAATATCAATAAATATTGAAGTAAATAAAAATAAAAAGAGCACATACTAAACTATTAACAATTAAACTAGAAGTGATTCTTTTACTAAATCAAATCAAAAATTTTTAACCACACAAAAGATACTCTTCATCCCTTTTTCTCTAGTTCAAAAATCATACAACCAATTATGATGATGTTAAGTACACTAAGTGGAACTTCCATAGTGAAAAAAGGTCGATTTACAAAAAAAAATGAAAAAAATAGGTTTAAATATTTCGCTCTTACACTGTGGGAGAGAGTGGCTGTAGAAAGAAGTTGAGAAAGAAAAAGGATGTTGTGTTATATAAAATATTATATATATACTCATTGAATTAATATTTTAAATTTTTTTAAAGATTATTAAGATAGTTTTTTTATTTTTTTTAAAGATTATTCCTATAAATTTTGAAGTTTTTAATATAATATTATATATACACTCAAAGAATTAATATTTTAAATTATAATTTTTTTAAAAACTATTAATATAATTTTTTAAAGATTTGTAATGTTATTTAATAATTTTAAAGAATATCCATATATACTCATAAAATTAAGATTTTAAATTTTTAAAATTATAAAAATTATTCATATATATTTTTTTAAAAAAATTTAACATACTTTTTTATATTTACTCGTTGAATTAAGAATTTAAATTTTAATATTTTTAAAATTTTAAAGATTATTCATATATATATATATTTTTAAAAGATTAGTAATGTTGTTTAATAATTTTTAAATGTTATTTATATATAATTTCATTGAATTAAGATTTTAAAATTTAAAACTTTTAAAGATTTTTTTATAAATTTTAAATGTTTGTTATATTATTTAATAATTTTTAAAGATTATTCCTATTATTTTTATTTTTTTAAATTTTAATAGAATTATATATATTCATTGTATTGAGATTTTAAAATTTAAATTTTTTAAAGATTATTCATATTTGTTTAAAGATGTGTAATGTTATTTAATATTTTTTAAAGTTTATTCATATATTTTTAAAAATTTTAATATAATTATATATATACTCATTGGATTTTATAATTTTATATATAATCATTGAATTAAATTGACGTGAATTAAAGTCAAGTATCCAAATCAATTAACGGACTGAATTTTGTCCGACTTGGACTCAAAACCCAATCGAGTACTCGATTTTACATCTCTAATGACAATGCACAATGCATTCTCAAGGAGAGATTTCAGGTTCGAATTTTGGAGATGACATTTTTTACGGTGACAGAACGACATAAAAAGTGGGAGGGGCAATTGCACCCCAAAATTTGATGGGGAAGAGTCACGACTTTTAAACATAAACCATAAAATGAACCTGAACTATAAAAAATAAAATTAAGTGGCATTCACATAAAACATCTACATAAATGGATATAGTTTTGATATTCTTTTATAATTTCCCATATATTTTAAAGTTTTTTTTAACCACCAGTATCCAACTTATTGACTGACTAATACGGATATAATATTGCAGATGCCCATTATGAGGTGACCCTCTAACCCAGTTTGTTTTATTGACAACGCCAAAATTGAAACCTCTGGCCTTTCTTAAAAGATCTAATGTTTCATCCACTAGACCAACTGATTGATGGTTGATTTTAAAGTCCTTAATTTAACTAAGTTTATATAATTTAGTACGAAAGTTATATGACGTTATTAAATTAAGTGGCATCCACCTCAAATATCTACATTATTATCAAAACAATAATAAAGTTGCCTAAATTATATTAAATAATCTAAATATCAAAGGTTACTAAAATTTATCTAGATCATATTAAATAATTCCAAATATCAAAGACCACTTAATTTCACAGTTTCTTATATAATTTTGAAACCCTTAAATATTATAGCATCTACAATAATTTTGGTACATAAGTTGTATATAATTCAGATATTTTTAATATAAAATACTAGGAAAAGGATAATTATGTTAACAGAAACGAAATAGAGTGTTTGGTTATTTTTTGTGGTAATATGCATATCTATCTTATGGTCTATGTTGAGGGTGCGAGACTGTCCCTCCTAACAATGTCATCTACATGGTTCAAATTCACGTCCTCACCTTGGGAGTGCAATGTGCCTTACCAATGCACCCAACACTTGTTGGTAGAGTGTTTGGTTATTGGCTTCAATGGTGAAGTCATTAAAATTATATTAAGGATAGATATATTAAATATTAAATTATAATTTCTTTTTAAAATTGAAATAAAGTTTACAGTAATTTAGGGATAAATATTAAATTCACACATAAACTTTGATATTAATTTAGTTATATACATTTTAAAAAATAGATATAATTATTTTTATATTATAATATAATTATTTATATTTACAATATGTAAATATAAAATGATGCTAAGATTTATCCCATATTCTAACTATAAAGATACAAAATCTAAAAAAAGAAGACATTACCGGGACCGGGCCTGCCCCTCCCTATTCCCCTAATTGGGTTGGGAGGAGTTTTTATTTCCCCCTCAACTAACTATCCTTTAGTATTCCCCCAACACCCAAAACTTACAACTCAGGTGTTATGCATTTTGAAGTGAGCATATCATACAATAAAATATAGTACCAATTGGAGTTGTAATTTCTTTAAAATAAAATATGCATTAATTTAATTGGAGATTTGTTTTTCGAATGAAGCATAATGCAGGTGAACCATGATGATTGATCGGCTAGAGGGAATTAAATGCATTATTATATCCTTAGCAGCCAAAATTACCCAAACACTGCTAGCGCTTAACATGCATGCACGTATGTATGTAGTTACTACGTACTTTTCTTTGTCATTTGATGGATGGATGTATATATATATATATATGTTGCAAGGAATGTAGGGTCCCTACTCCCTATTCCATTGTTGATATGTAATGTAACATCTTTCATCATACATGTTAACCTAGCCTCACTCATATCTATTAAATTATTATATGATACATGGCTAAACTGAAGTATGAATAATGTAATGATTATCCGGATAATCTAATATATAATATACAGGAATGAGGGTTTAAGTAGTAGCATATATGATTAGGGGTGTTTAAAATTCGGTTAAAACCGAATTAATCGATCGAACTGAAATTTTGGTCTGTTAAATATATGTTAGATTGGTTAACGATTATTTTTTTTGAAAGTTCGGTTTTTTAGTTAATTAGATTCGAAACATGTTAATTAACCGAATTAACCATAATATATATGTTAAACATATATTAAACTATGTGGAAATTAACCGAATTAAGTAAAAATTAACAGAATATATATATATATATATTAACCGAAATTTTAGATATTCCATAATTATTTCGGTTAATTTGAAAATTAAAAAAATTAACCGAACAAAGTTCGGTTCGGTTCGGTTATTTTTTTTTAAAGAAGTCCGGTTCAATTAACAGTTAAAGGGTTAAAAATTTTCAGTTAATGATATTTAGTTAGTTCAGTTCGGTCGGTTAACCGAATTAACAGATTGAACACCCCTATATATGATGTAGGCATGCAGTGTTGTCTCTACAACAAGTATGATTTTTAGTGACGATTTGATTTTGATGATAAAGATTTTCTTCACAAAAAATAGGTTATTTTTGATGTAAGTTGTTTTTGACACTAATGAAATTAGCAATTGTGACGTATTACTCTTTGGTATTAATCATGACAATTGTAAATTATGTTACAAGTAAAACATCACTATTAGTGCCTTATTGTGACCAAATCAAGTTGTCATATGAACTCGTCACTAGTAACATACTCTAATTGGCTCTAACTTATTTTTTTGGTGGGAAATGATGTACTAGTGATGACATATCACGTAGTCACTATTATTATTTGTAGCGATCCTTTTCGCTAAAAAAACGGTTTACAAGGTGTTTGAGGCCTTTTGGGTATTTTAAGAAATATCTTCCATTGGGGTCTTAGAAAAAAAATATATTTTATTTAAAAATGGAGTCGCCACCGGCCACTAAGGTAGGTCGGATACCATAAAACCAAAGATTTGAAAACTTTGGGGTTCGGGAATCGGTTACGGATGGGGAAGGATTAGCACCCCCACACCGCCCAAAATTGGTACTTTAATAATTACTACTGTATTAATATTAGATTTTCCGGATTAAAGTGATGATTAAATTAAAATTTGGTTATAAGTGCGAGTAAATTTTAAGGGCCCCGTTATTCGAGAGTAACCTGATAGATCCCATCACTGCGCTTGATACTGACCACGTTTACACTCGAATAAAAGGGTACCGTATTGACAATAATATATCCGAAATGCAACTTAAAACATGACAAAATATAAATAAATACAATGCGATAAAAATATAAATAAATACTAACATAATAAAATACTTAAATAACATAAATAAAATACTAATATGAAACATACATACATAAATATTAATCTAACACATAAATAAAAATAAATCTAACATAAATAAAATATTAATCTAAAACATACATACATAAATATTAATCTAACACATAAATAAAAACAAATTTAACATAAATAAAATACTAATCTAAAACATTCACAAATATTAATCTAACACATAAATAAAAACAAATCTAACATAAATAAAATACTAATATAAAACATACATACATAAATATTAATCTAACACATAAATAAAAACAAATCTAACATAAATAAAATATTAATCTAAAACATACATACATAAATATTAATCTAACACATAAATAAAAACAAATCTAACATAAATAAAAATTTAATCTAAAACATAAATAAATACAAAGCATAAAATACTAATATAAAATATACCAACTAAAAATAAGAAAAAAATTAAACGACATTTTATTAAATCATGCAACATAAAAAAATATACCTAACAAGGAGCCCGCACCCAGACTGACTCCCACCGAGATCTACCACGATCCCTTCAAAAATTAAATAGATCGAATCTAAAATAGGACTCCGATTGAACTAGTTAGGACCGAGGGCATTGCCCCGGTCCTTGGCTACCCGAGAGCATGGCTCTCTTATTTGGGCATGCCACTGTCGGCTCCCCTTTTCAATTCCAATTGCTCCCCATGCCTCTATTTATAGGCAACAGGGGGGCTTAAGTGGGACGTGGAGCACTAAGCTCCACACATAATTTCCTCTTTTTTATTTAATTATTTTTTTTTACTTTTTGTATTATATCTTTATTATTATTATTTTATTTTGATTTTTTTTCATTAATTTTATATTAATAATATTACTATTAAAATAATACTAATAATACTAAAACCCAGACAAAAATAAGTGATTACAACTGTCCCTCTTTGCTTGTTCTTGTGAAACGTGAACAAAGCAAAGATCAAAAGCACTCATTTTTGTCCTACTTCCTTGTCATTGGCTTCAGAATCACAGGTTTTCCTGGAACTTTCTGCTCTTCTTCGGCCAACTCTTCAAGCTTGTAAGTCATTCCTATATAGAACTTTTTCGCCTTCTAATCTTGGAGCTACAAGTCCTTCCTATATAGAACCTTTCGCTTTCTTGGGTGGATATTTCGGAATGAAAGTTCTTCCTATATAGAACTTTTTACATTGAAATCCTAGAGTTAGGGTTCTTCCTATATAGAACCTTTCACTCTGAGGCCTCGAGCTACGCGTCCCTCCTATATAGAACTTTTCACTTTGAGACGGTAAAGCTTGGAGTCCTTTCTATATAGAACTCTTCGCCTTCAACGCGACAGTTTGCTCCTATATAAAACCTTCTACGCCACGGATGGATTCTTCCGATTGAGAGTTCCTCCTATATAGAACTGCTAGTCTTCAAACCCTGGAGCCGCAAGTTCTTCCTATATAGAACTTTTAGCTTCTGAAATCTTGAAGTTACGGGTTCTTCCTATATGGAACCTTTCACTGCGAGGACTCGAAAATATAGGCCCTTCCTATATAGAACCTTTATCTTCGAATTTGGGGTTCACGCCAAACTGACCACCGATCTTTCTGGACTCACGCTACTAAGGATGCCGAAATCTTTCTTCAAATTTGGGGGATTCACGCCGAAAATGGCTACCGATCTTTCTTTAAATTTGGGAATTCACGCCAAAAATGGCCACTGATCTTTCTGGACTCACGCTACTATGGCTGCCGAAATCTTTCTTCAAATTTGGGGATTCGCTCCGAAAATGCCACTGAACTTTCTTCAAATTTGGGGATTCAAGCCAAAAATGGCCATTGATCCTTCTGGACTCACGCTATTATGGCTGCCAAACTTTCTGGCCTTACGCTACTGAGGCTGCCGAACTTTCTTCAAATTTGGGGATTCACGCCAAAAATGGCTACCTATCTTTCTAGAAATTTGGGGATTCACGCCGAAAATGGCCGATGATCTTTCTGGACTCATGCTACTATGGTTGCCGAACTTTCTGGTCTTACGCTACTGAGGCTGCCGAACTTTTTTCAAATTTAGGGATTCATGCCAAAAATGGCTACCTATCTTTTTGGAAATTTGGGGATTCACGTCGAGAATGGCCATCGACCTTTCTGGACTCACGCTACTATAGCTGCCGAACTTTCTAGCCTTACGCTACTGAGGCTGCTGAACTTTCTTCAAATTTAGGGATTAACACCGAAAATGTCTATCTATCTTTGTGGACTCACGCTACTATGGCTGCCAAACTTTCTTCAAATTTTGGGATTCATGTCGAAAATGGCTACCGATCTTTCTAGACTCACGCTACTATGGCTGCCGAAATCTTCAAATTTGGGGATTCATGCCGAAAATGGCTACCTATCTTTCTGGACTCATGCTACTTGGCTGTCGAACTTTCTTCAAATTTGGAGGATTCACGCTGAAAATGGCTACCATCTTTCTAGACTCACGCTACTATGGCTGCCGACATCTTTCTTTCTTTAATGAAATCCACTTCTTCAAACCTTTTGACAATTCTTCAAATACCTGTCTAAAACAATCAAAAATTGGCATGCCTCTATCTACATGATGTATGCAATGTAATGTTTTATTCTTCTTCTTCTTCTTATATTTTTCTCTTTCTTTTTTTCTTTTCTTTTCTCATTTCTTTCTTTCTTTTTTCTCTCTTATTTCTTCTCTCTCTTTTATCTTTTTTATTTTCTTTTTTTCTCTTTTTTCTTTTAATCTTTTTCTATTCTAAAGTCTTACACCCTGAAAGGCCGTTCCTCAGATTTCTTCATCTCTTTACTTCTTCACTGTATGCTCTTAAATCCTCATTTGATCAATCACTTCGAATTTGAATTAACATGCTTTCAAATTTTTCATGTAGAAGGCTTTCTTGTCTTCAAGGTTATCATCTGTCTTCATAAATGATCTTCTGGTCCTTATAAGAACCCTTATCATCTTCTTCGCTTGGCGTTGCCCCATTCAATCACGGATTCCATTGCTTCGAATTTCTTGACCCATCATACAGAGCCTTGATCCATTTCTAATCACTAGTGTGAGCAAAAATGCTTCCATCCCCTCAGCTCATCCTTGATCTTCTAGTAGCATTTTGACGGGAATTAACTCTTGGTCCCTATATTTTAAATCTCATCATCATTCATTTTTAAAGTAATGCAAAAAGCAATTTACTTGTGTATACTTCAATACAAAAAATGATTGTTTAAAAAGATAACAGTCATTTTGAAAATCACAACTTGGAGGGAATATCAAACATTTTAAAAATATTGTTTGGAACAAATGGTAAACATCTTTTTTCTCTTTTTTTAAGCCAAACATTTTTGAAAATTAATGTTTGGAGAATGGTAAACAACATTCGAAGTATATTGCCACACATTTTAAAAACTAGTGTTTGAGGGAAATGGTAAACATCAAAATTTTGGGAGAAAATGTCAAACCTTTTAAAATATGTTTGCTCCCAAAATATCAAACACCACAACACATCTGCTTCAAATTACCAGAGATCAACTCTAATGAAGCGCATATTTAGAAGATCTTGACTATTGTGGAGATATACACAAATGTATAGTTTCTTCTAGTTTATTATGCTTTCGAGAGGCATAATCCCATACCTAATTTCTAACACATTTTAAGGTGGCTCTCTTAATTTCACGAACTCACCATGCCCCATTCTTCCCTTATTTGGGTGTCGATCAAGCACTTCGAAGTTTGACGTTCTTTGAAGCAAGGTTAACCCTTATAGGCGGAATGAAATCTGAAGACATTCTCATTCAACTTGGATATCTATGGATGATCAGAATGGTCTTTGGAGGCTTGTAATGTAGGCCTTTGGTTCACGTTTAGACGAAGCTGTATCTCTGTGCTCGTATGATCTGGGTATGCTCACATGGAGTATTCTTTTTTCTTTTTCAGGATCACTCTAGACTGCCTGTTTTTGAGTTTTCACCCTAGAGTTCATATCCTCGCTCTCTTTCTTTTAGTCTACCTTGCATTCTGGCTTTGTATTGATGCTTTTTTTCCGTAAAAAAATGATTGGTCCTCCAAAGTTCCTTAAATGAAGGATTATGTACATTTCTGGAAGTTCTTGTGATTGGTATGCCTAGATGAAATATTCCTCTTTCTTTCTTTCTTTTTTCTGTTCTCTTTTTTTATTTGAATTGTTCTAGACTGCCCACCTTTGGGTTTTTACCCTTGAGTTCACTTTCTTCTTCTGTATCTTTAGATTAGTGAATTTTGGTTGGATATTGATGCCGCATGCTCAGGCAGACTACTCATTCCTCTTCATTTTTGGGATCACTCTAGACTGCCCATTTTTGGGTTTTCACCCTAAAGGTCATTTCCCTTTTCGAAATTGGCAATCTTCGGGCCGACTTGTGTTGACCTGGCTTCAATTCAAGCTTCTATACAAATCTTCAAAATTGTGGATTCTTTATGTATCTCTTGCTCATTTCTTATAGTTGAAGTCTTGATCTTGTATTGTTTGATCTGTGTGTGAAGTATATACAGTATTTTCTTTTTATTCTTTTTGTCTTTTTCCTTTTTTCTATCTTTTTTTCTTTTTCTTTTTCTTTTCCTTTTCTCTTATTCTCTTTTTTTTCTTTTTTTCTCTTCTAAGGGAATTCAAATCATCACAGTCATTTGTTTCGAGGATAATGATGGAGCATACAACAGAACCCCGAGTTACTCGGCATAGTCATGATTTGAATATATCACTCCTGTAGCTACTCCACTTTTGACTTAAAAGATGAATGAAGCATACAACCACCTTTTGAGCTTTTCACTACAGCGGAGTGCCCCAGAAAATTCTACTCATTTCTCTATTTTTAAACACTCTTATCTAGGAATACCTTATAGTAAACCCAAACAGTGGAGTGTAATCTCTCTTTTTTTCTTTTTTGTCTCTTTTTTGGTATTTTTTTGTCTTTTTTTGTCTCTTTTTTAGACTGCCCATTTTGGGTTTTCAGCTTAGAGTCTCCTTCCTCTTATTCGAGTCTAGGGATGTATTCTCGAATCAAATTGTATCTATATTGGACATTGTCCCTTGTTCCCGCTTGAACGTAATCAATTCTACCCAGCTCTTCTAAACTGGTGTCTATCAAACGGTAGAATCTTCATGTATCTTCTTCTTACACTATTTAACTTAGTGTACTCGCTCTTGATTGCTTCGGCCTTCTGATTGTCATTTCTTATGTTGCTTGATTTACTTTCTGAGCATAAACTTGTCTTCATCCATTTTCCTCTGGTAGTTCTATGGCCTTCATGTCCAATCTATCTGGTTTGATCTCTTTCTCATAGTAAAGTGAAAGAATATCATTCGTCCTTCCATTCATAGATGTCCTCAAAAAGCCTTCGGGGGTAAAGGTTTAGGGTCAACTCTCAATTCAAGGATCTTAAAAGACAAGTGCCTGAGAAGGAAAATTCCTAAAATGAGAACTGCCCATTATCTAAACACTCACTTTGTTCCTCTGTTGGCCTAAGTGGATTAACAGATACTCACATTTGCAATATCCTCACAACTTTCAATTTCTTCTAAATATAAGCAACTTAGAGTTGATTTCTGAATTTAAACCACATGTATTCTTGCATTTGAGATTCAAGGACCTGGTATAGAAATGATATATACATATGTCCATTCAAAAAAATGTGTATATGTGTATAGAAAATCAAAAACTACCTCATAACAATGAATGAAATGTTTAAAGAATCAAAGAATGCAAAAATACTTTCTAAATGGAAATGTGAAAAAAATATATGTTTGAGAGTTTTTTTTCAAAACATTAAGAATTTCTTTGTGAACTGATGGGAAAACCATAGGGACCTTCGGACTACCTCCCGAGTACTAACTCATTCTGGCCCTTTCAATGTAGTGTAGGCTTGTCATTTCTCTTGTTTTTCCTTGCTAGATCAATTCTTGCGTTAGGATTTCCTCGCCAACAATCTTATGGATTTCTCGATGCCATGGTCCAATGCCCCCACATAAAACTCATATGCACTATTCAGGTCAAAGTTGTAAGCAAATGTGCCAGGTGTAATATTCATCGGCCTAGAGGTGAGCTGCTAACCTTTGAGAAAATATGTCTGAAATGAGTACCCCAAATATTTTCAGACTTGCTCGATGAATTTCCCTCGGTGATTCGGAGGGATTATCAAATCTCATTCTCTTACCGTTATGAGAATCTTAAAAGTGGTACCCATTTATCTCTTTCTTTTCTTCTACTCCTAGGTAGGTTTGGTATTTAAATTTAGGTCCCGAAATGCATGTTCGATTCTCTCTTTGACTGTCATGAAGTCCTCAAAGCTGGCCTTCATTTTCTCGAGCATCATATCAAAGAAGAAATATGAAATGTGGCATGAAATCTGGAAGTCACTTTCCTCTTCGTCTACGGGAGGCTGCACCTGGGTCGCTAAACACAGCCACCTCAAAGCACATTCCTTGAAGCCTTCATCAAGTTTCATTTTCGTACCATGGAGATACTGACGACTTGGTGCTAGGCCCAAAGCATATTTATATTGGCCCAAAAAGGCATCGACTAAGTCTCCCCATGACTGAACCTGGTCTCTACTCAAACAGTTATACCATACCATGGTGGGTCATGCTAGACTGTCATGGAAGTAGTGGAACAATAATTTTTCATTCTCAATGCAGCCCTCCATCTTTTTACAGAACATGGTCAGGTGAATCTTGGGGCATCTTGTTCCGTCATCATGCGTAAATCTAGGAATCTTTGAAATTCGGAGGAATGACCAAATTAGGGTTCAAACAGTGTTTTCTTGCATCGAAGGCATCAAACTTTTTTTTCGATCCTATCTTCTAATTGCTCGAATCTTGATTTTTAAGTGTGTTCAATTCTTTTATTCACGATAAAACTCTAATTGGTCTTTGGATTACTACCCAAAAATTTTATGCAAGGTAATGATAATGTTATGTAAAATATGCCATGACTGTACAATTGGATGGAATGCAATGCATGAATACAAATGCGGTGTTGATTCTCGAATAGTCCTTAGAAGACTTTCGTTCAATAGAAAAATGTCTGGTTGCAAGAAACTAATAATGAATTACAGGTAACAGTTAGCTTCCTTCTGGAGATCTTGACTTTGGTAAGCAAAGCTCGTGCTCCACGTCTCGACGTCATGTTCAGGATGATGGGTGACATCGTCTTCTCCTCTTATGCTACTCCATAGACTTGTGATGTCATGATCTTCATGCTTTGGCTTCTAAAAAACATTGACAAGTGTAGGCATAATGCAGACAAGAGGTTTTTCTTCGGTTGATCTGGGTGTAAAGAAACCGATCTTTGAATAATGTGTCTAAATAGGGTTGGATCCTAGCGGTCCAAAGGAGGTCTACTTAAAGTCTTTAAAACTTTTTGGTTTACCTTAAAATTCTCAAGATCATTTGGTTTAAAGATTTTCCTTTTTTTATTATCAAAAAGTTTCAACGTACATAAAATGAAACTTTTAGGGTTTTTTTTTGAAAGTTTTATGAGGGAAAAGAATTCAAAACACAATAATAATATTTTCAAAATTTTTTGAATGAGTTAAATTAAAATCTTTAAGATTTTTACAAAGGATTAAATGTGAAGATTTTAAAAATTAGTGTTCTGTAGTTCCCACTGGATCCTCTGCGTCGCACGTGCCTTACTATCAGGCCGTCTTCTTTCTCGATTGGTCATTGCTCGGCTTAACTTGATACTGTAATATTATCGTTTTCAGCAAAGCAGACTTTTTTCTATTTTGAAAGCCTTTTAAATGAACCGTTCTTGAATCAACACCATGTCATGATATACAAAATGAATGCAAATAAAGGCGTTGATTCCACTGGTAATCACCCTTTTAAACGACTTTCATAGGAATTAAAGGGTCCAATTCTGGAGCCAGAAAAGAAAACTTCTACAGATGTGCCCCTCTACATGTTTTTGGGTCGCACTCAAGGAAATGAAAGTCTCGATTAAAATTGCTGGTACCGGGTTTGCCTTCCGATTCATGCGTTTAAACAAATCCAAGATGGTCACGTCGATGTTTCCAAGAACCCTCGAGAAAATGATCAAACCCTATATCCCTAAAGAGAACATGTTCATCTTTATCGCCTCATCCGGGTGTGCGGGTATGATGTCTCAGATACACTCCCATGCACAAGCTAAGCTGTCTCCTCGACTTTGAATCAGGTCGTTGACCCAATCGTCACTCATCCTGGCAAAGGTTTTGAGCTTCAATGGATAATTCTAGTTCCTTAGCGGCTTCGTATAGATCAAATATTTTTGAACATTCTTCTTGTTGAGCAATGCTGTATACTCTTCTCCCGTGGGTATCATGTTATGTCCGTTGAAAGTGAAGCAGCAAGATTACAGAACTGAAAGATGGCTAGGAGTAAAGGCTGGCTAACTCGGACATACATCAACTGTGCTATGTCACCGTAACTATCGCAGAATAAGTCTTGTAATCTTTGATCCCATCCTTCCCAAAACTCTTTAAGCTCTCATAGGTCATTATGTTGTAGGCTCTTGTATGTATATCCTGGCATCATGCGCTCACTCGGTAAACTGTTACCTTGGACCCACTGGTTGACTTCTGACCAATGTTTGATGGCTATTTTTGAGATACCTTTTATCCATGATGAAAGATTTCTGATAAGGCAAACCACTTGAATCAACACCTTTATGTCATGCAATGCTAATGCAACAAAAGTATATTTAAAGTAAAAATAAAATAAAACAAAAAATGAAATGAGTTAGTACCAGATAAAATAATTAAATACATAAACAAAAAGGGCAAATTAAATAAGATAAACAAACAGAGCAACCCTATTTACATCCCGTCTAAAACACCTAGTTTATTCGCATGGCTCTAAAAGGATGGGTCTTTTATGTTCTCTACATGCAGTGTTGGTGCTAGGAGGTACCCGAATTGTCCTTGTTGTCTCCTACTAAGAGTAGCTAAGCCTCTGATCATCACCCATTATAGGCTCCTTTCAACCTGGTTCAATTCAGGGGGACCCATTCACTTATGCCCCTACGAAGGAATGATTTTCTCACGAAAGCATAAGGTACTCGAGCCCCGAAGCTACTTTGCTAGGCCCATACGAAGGAACGATATCCTTACGAAAGCACTAGCGTTTTCCCCCACTTAAAAAGCACTACAACAAAACATGTCTTTAGGACGTTTTTTTAGCCCTATCGCGGTGTTTTTTAGTGCCTCTAAAAACTTTCCTGGAGCTTTTCTAAGCGCCGCAAGAAGTGCCGCTGAAACTAGCGCCGCAATAGTTCGCGGCGTTTTCGAGCAAAAAACGCCGCAAAAAGTCAAGATCTATAGCGGCGTTTGTCTTTACAAACGCCACTAAGAATAGTTATTCACGGCGTTTGTAAAAAAGCGTCGCAAAAAAACATATTCTGTAGTAGCGTTTATTTTTACAAACGCCGCTAATAACTGTTCTTTAGTGGCGCTTGTCTTTATAAACGCCGCGACTAACTGTTCTTTAGTGGCGTTTGAATAGACATTTGAAGGTAAAATGACCTATACAAGATTTCAAGTTGTAAAATGACAAGATTTCAACGCAGTTAAAATGACCTATACAAGGTGTATTTAAATCCAAAAAAAAAAATACACATTTGAAGGGTGGAATTTTGAACTAATTAAGAAAATTAATAATCTGAAACAGCCCTTCCCATATGCATACATACACATTCACCCAAATGATAGCTTCAGTGCTTTCTGTTTTTCATTTTAATGCAGCTTATGTGACAACTCAAAACACGACATACTGAGAGACAACAAAAACCATATTTCTACCATTAAATAAAGTGTTGAATACACATAGAAATTTCTGCAGTGTTAAAACTGCATTCTGCAGTGTTAAAAATCCATAAACTGTATTTCTGCAGTGTTAAAACTGCATTCTGCAGTGTGGAAAATTCATAAACTGCATTAAACAAATAAACCCCCGGGACACATATTTATGCATTTGTAAAGTTGATTTGATTAATTAGCAACAACAAACCCTAATTTCTATTAAAAATGAAAACAAACAACAAAAATGTGACTACTTTTGTTTTTTACTAGTGTAACTAAATTGTGTGATTCAAATCTGGACGTTTTGAATGTATCAAATATTCCCAGTTTTCTTTCCAAGAAAAAATCATAAATAAATCATGAATCTGATCAAATCCTACTATTAGTTCAGGTACTGAAATGTAAAATGTGCATATTGGGGTGAATTTCTGTCGCAGGCAATTGTAAAATTAAAGGATATATTCATATGCAAATTGAAAACCAACCGAATGACAAATAATTAAAAAGAGTTAAAGAAAAGCGAAGCTTACTCTGTAGCTGTTATATTCCTCTTTAACTTTCAACTGGACTTCTTTACAAGATGCTCGCACATTGATTGCTCCCAGAAACTTTCTCAGGAATCTTTCTGCCATTACCAATTACAAACTAATTAATCATCATCTCTAATTACAGGATAATTAAATCACTTAAAAAACAAAAACAGAGGGTAATCGTATACCCTGAGATCTGGCAGGAAGAAAAGCAGTGGCGTCTCCATCGGTAATAATGCAGCTGGCTCTATGTAAATGCTCTTCAAGCTGTTCTCAGATTCAAATTTCAAGAACAATCAATATTTGATCTGAATAAATAAATAAATAAATCATGAAACGAAAGAAGCATACAAGGTTCAAAAGGGAACGAGAGCAGCATATACAGAAGTATTCAAAAGAGATCAGACAAATTGAAACTATTTCTATAGATTATGCAGGAGAGCGAAATAAGAGGGAAAAATGGCAAGGAAAGAGATGGTTTGCTAAGTAATGCTGAGAAAAAAGCTTCTAAAGGGAGGGGAATGTAAAATTCTTTGTCGCCGATTTGGAGGAGGTCCTGGGAATCGAGCTTGACGGGAGGGTTTCCGGGGAGGTGGAGGACGCCTTCGACGAGGCATCAACAGCGAAATATCACCGACAATCTGACCGGTGGAGATGAGGGAGTGAGAGGCGACTGGAGGCTGGAGAAAATTAGGGATCGGGGTAAGGGAGAGTGGCTGATAGTGAGTGGGTTAACCCAAAAAATGAACGGGTTTTATCTAAACTTATAGTGGCGTTTTCTATTAAAACGTCACTATAAATAAACTTATTGCGGCGTTTTATTTACAAACGCCACTAAAGTACCAGCATTTGTGGCGTTTTTAAAATAAACGTTGCTAATTTTATCGGGTTGTGGCGTTTTTTCTACAAACGCCACGATATGTTTAAAATTAGCGGCGTTTTCTCAATAAATGCCGCTAAAAGTGCCGCAATATGCCATACTTGGTGAAGTGAAGGACAGGTTTATATGCCAAATTTTAAATGGTTTAAATAAACGCGCAATTATAATCGAATGTTAGTTTAATAGTCATCTTAATTTGGAACTTCCGATATTAATAATGCGGTAATTATTTAAAATAGCTTGACTCTCATTTGTTTTTATAAAAAATAAAAAATGTCTCTAGCGGAGTCGCCATCTGCAGCGATCCTTTTCGCTAAAAAACAGGTTTCAAGGTGTTTGAGGTCTTTTGGGTATTTTAAGAAATATCTTCCATTGGGGTTTTAGAAAACGTATTTTATTTAAAAATGGAGTCGCCACCGGCCACTAAGGTAGGCCAGACACCATAAAACCAGAGATTTGAAAACTGTGGGGTTTAGGAGTCGGTTATGGATGAGGAAGGATTAGCACCCCCACACCACCCAAAATTGGTACTTTAATAATTACTGATGTATTAATATTAGATTTTCCGGATTAAAGTGACGGTTAAATTAAAATTTGGTTATAAGTGCAAGTAAATTTTAAGGGCCCCGTTATTCGAGAGTAAACTGATAGACCACCATCACTGCGCTTGATACTGGCCACGTTTACGCTCGAATAAAAGGGCACCGCATTGACAATAATATATCCAAAATGCAACTTAAAACATGGCAAAATATAGATAAATACAATGCGATAAAAATATAAATAAATACTAACATAATAAAATATTTATCTAACATAAATAAAATACTAATCTGAAACATACATACATAAATATTAATCTAACACATAAATAAAAACAAATCTAACATAAATAAAATACTAATCTAAAACATACATACATAAATATTAATCTAACACATTAATAAAAACAAATCTAACATACATAAAATACTAATATAAAACATTCATACATAAATATTAATCTAACACATAAATACAAACAAATCTAACATAAATAAAACATTAATCTAAAACATAAATAAATACAAAGCATAAAATACTAATATAAAACATACCAACTAAAAATAAGAACAAAATTAAACGACATTTTATTAAATCATACAACATAAAAAAATATACCTAACAAGGAGCTCGTACCCCGACTGACTCCCACCGAGATCTACCACGATCCCTTCAAAATTAACTAGATCGGATCCAAAATAGGACCCCGATTGAACCGATTAGGACCGAGAGCATTGCCCTGGTCCTTGGCTACCCGAGAGCATGGCTCTCTTATTTGGGCATGCCACTGTCGGCTCCCCTTTTCAATTCCAATTGCTCCCCATGCCTCTATTTATAGGCAAGGGGGCTTAAGTGGGACGTGGAGCACTAAGCTGCACGCATAATTTCCTTTTTTATTTAATTAATTTTTTTTTACTTTTTTTACTTTTTATATTATATCTTTATTATTATTTTTTTTATTTTAATTTTTTTCATTAATTTTATATTAATAATAATATTATTAAAATAATACTAAAACCCAGACAAAAATAAGTGATTACATTATTCATAATTGTGATGGTAAAAGTATGTCACTATTAAATTTATTTTTCTATAACAATATAATAGTGACATTCTTAACTGTGTCAGAAGTATATAATCACATAGCTACATAATTGTGATGACATCTACTTGTCATTATCATTTTGTCACTAATCAAATCCTACATTTGGCGTCGATTTATTTATTTTTATGAGTGATGTAATATTGACATATCAAGTAGTCACTATTAGTAATCATAATTGTGACAATAAAATTTAGTCACGATAAAATTTACCTTATAAAAGTATTGTAAGAATTGTAAATTATGTCATAAGTAAAATGTCTCTATTAGTATCTTAATGTGATCAAATCAAGTTGTCTTTATCAATTCGTCATTGATAAAATATTCAATTGATGCCAACATTTTTTTGAAAAGTAATTAATAGTTATAACATATCAAGGAACCACTATTATTTATTCATAATTGTGATGATAAAAGTATGTCACTATTAAATTTATCTTTCTATAATAATATAATTGTGTCAATCTTAACTTGGATTAAAAGTATAGAGTCACTATAGTTATATATTGTGATGACATCTATTTGTCACTATCATTTTGACACTAATTAAATCCTCAATTTTGCACCATTTTTTTTATCATGATGTAATGTACTAGTAACGTTTTAAAAAAATCACTATTATTAATTAATAATAATTTTGACAATAAAATTTTATCATGATTACATTTACCTAAATAATGAAATTGACAATAGTAAAAGTAAGTCCAAGTAAATCATCACCATAAATACATAATTATGACATAGTATATTTTTCATTTTTCTAGTTGTCACCAAATAAATGTAAATATTAGTGCAACTATAAGGTTATACAATTATAAATTTTAACTTTTATAATGATATAATTTTGATATTTTCAATTTTTTTTTAAGTAAAACTGTCAAGTAATCGATCTTAATAATATTTATTGAGAATTTAATAAATTATCATATACTACAATAATAATTTTTATATATCAAAAAAATAATTGCAATAATTTTTTTACAAAATTTAATTAATAAAATTACTTCAAACTCAAAAAATATGAATAATTGTTTTTTAAACACAATGTAAGGAAATTAGATGTATTATAATAAAAAATATTTAAATAAAATATTTTTAATTATAAACTTAATAAAAAAATATTGTCACAAAGTATAACAATGAAAAACTAAAGCTAAAACTTAAAAATAAACTTTAAATAATATATGTGCAATCATCATTATCATCTGCTTTAGCATCACTAATTGAATTTAACTCATCATCCTCATTATAAATAGAAGTAAAATCGTCATGATTATATTCATCTACTTCATCCTCAACACCTACGATCGCATCAAGATTATTCAGACTTCCATCAATAAGTGTACTACCTAATTGAGATCTATCCAAAGACACCACATCATCATCATCTTTACCCACATTAAATTCATGAAATCTGAAACTTAATTCCTCACTTTCTTGGCATGGTTCCTCTCTAACTTCTCCACAAGATAAATCATACAAATCACGCAGTTTTGTCTTCCTTGCAATTTTAAATTCAAATCTTTGATAGCTTTAATGTAGTAAATTTGTTCAGTTTGAGAAGCTAAAAGATATGACTTTTCAATTCTCAACTTATGTGTCACATTAATCGTAGAAAATCCAAACTTATCTTCCTTAAACCCTGATTTATGATACACATCCCACCAATCACCCTTAAACAAAATTACATTATTTTTACTAGAGTAATTTTATTATATGATGTCTGTTAACACACCAAAATAATCTAAGTTACATGTACTCTCATCCCCTTTTGACAAAAATTTCACTATTTTGTGATTTTGATTGCAAGTCACGTTCTTTCATTTTGAACCTCCAACCATTGATAAGATAGTTTTTGTAGTGAAAAACTCGTTTATCAGGTCCACAAACTAGATTAAATAATTGATTGTTGACCAATTCACTTCTTTCATCATACAATTGACAAACCTATTACAACTAATAATCATTAAATTTATAAATATATATATTAAAAATGAAATAAAATGTATCTAATACTTACATGTTTTTTAAAGCACTGATGAAATTCTTCAGCATACATTTTTTATATTTCTAGTATCCTCCCTATTAAGTTTTTCCTTGTGCATGCTACACAATTTATAAGAAACCAAATGTAAGATGTTGTCACTGATTTTTAGCTTGGCATAAAAAACAAGGAAAGGGATCGCATCAAACATGGAAAATAAAGAAAAATTAGCTCCCAAATCAAAGTTGAATCGAGTGAAAAAAGGGGGAAATCAGCTCAAAAATTCAAGCCAGTCAAAACTGTATGCAAAACGCAAGAAAAAAAGAAAGAAAGTTGGATCGAATATGAAGAAAAAAGGGAAAGAAAAAGCAAGCAATCAGGGGCAGATTCGAATCAAAAAAGAAGAAATAAACCAGTCCCAAATTTTTTCAGGTTCGATTAGAAAAACGGAGCATATCAAAAGATTTGGACAGATTTCGGTCAAATTGGAGAAAAGGAAAGTGGGAATCAAATCAAGGATTTTAAGGCAATATTCCACCTGATTTTGGGTATTAATTTTGATTCTTTTCCAAGTATTTTTGGGGTTGAAAATCCTATATAAACCCCATTCTCATTCACTTGTAAACACACCACCACCACAACACTCTTATTCCTCACCACTCACTCACCTTGTAATTCTTGTTCACCATTCCACATGAACATTACAACACAACTCATACAATCCTACATTTTATCCGAAAGTTCATTGGAAATTTGTAATGAAGTTTTTAGCGGAAATACAAGAGTTGAAGTTCTTCATCTAGGTAATTTGTTCTTATTTTTTATTTTATCTTTTTTTTACTTTATTTTATTTGTTTCGAATATATTAGAAATTGGGAGCCATTCTAACCTTTTTTGAGTTTTAAAGATATTTATTCAAAATTTTAACCCTAACACAAAAAGGGGAATTCTTGGGTGTACCATCGCTGGAGAAGGAGGCAGGCGCCGATGGAGGGTGGACGACACGGTGGTTCACCGTCCTTGCTTATTTTTTTTACATGATGAAAATTTTAAAATGGATGTGTGATCTTTGTAACGCCCTAGTTTTGAGTCTAGTAGTTTTGGGGTTCGGTTTGAGGGTTCGGTGGACCGATATTAGAGGTTCGATTTAGTTTCGAGATTAAAATCGGATTAAATATTTTTGAAGGTGATAAAAATATGGAAAATGTTCTAAAATCATTATTTAATATATTAATGATTTTGGTAAAATCAATTTTGGAAAATGAGATTTGGAAATCGGACATTTTGAACTAGTGATCAAAATGCAAACTTTGAAAACTGTTTTTAGCGGCTGTTTTGTAAAGGGTCAAAACTTTGAATCTTTAATAAGCTATTAGCCCAAAAGTCTAATTTCAGACTTTATCCCTTAAATGTCTATTTTTAAAAGTGTTTTGGAAAATAAAATAGGTAAGAGAGAATTAATTGATAATTAATTCTTTAAAACAAAAGTCACATAACTAACTTTCTCTCAAAACCTTTTCTCTCAAAATCTCTCCAGCCAAACACTATTCTCTTCTTCTAAAATCTTCAGGTAATCATCTTTTTCTTAAATCTTTTGATTTCTAATGGATTCTCAATGGTTTTTAAGCAAAATCTTATTGTTTAACTTTGTTTTCACATGTAAATTCAGCCAATTAAGGGAGAAAGCATCCAATAGAGGTAGGGTTCATTCTTCTCCTCTAATGAAAGGTTCTTTACTAAAATTCCCAAGTTGTTGATCCTTTACAATGGTTTTCTAATGTGTTTTGATAGTTTAATTAAGGGAAATTGGTTTAATTGTGTTTTGATTGGTGAAATTGGTAGATTTTTTAATTGGATCTGTTTTGTTGGGTTCTTGATCAGGTTAGATCATGATTTTGATGTTTAATAATGTTAAAAGCTTGGATTTAACATTGTAATCCCGAAACTAGTTGAATCTGTAATGTTGATGGTTGTTAGTTAAGGGTTTTTATGATGTTACTGGTGTTTAGTCATTGTTGGAAGTAAAAGGATGTTGTAAAAGGGTTTTTAGATGTTAATTGATGAAGTTTGATGTATCAAATCATTGTATTGTGGCTGGGTTAAGATTGGAAGGTGTTCGAGGTTGATTTCGATAAGTTTCAGATGGTTTTTAAGTGGGAAACTTGTGAGTTGCGGGATTTTTCTTTGAAGCAGTGGTTTGGATGCATGTTTCCTCTGGTTTTGTGTGACCAAAACATGGGATAATCAAGGCGAAGTAGCTTGAAGTGGATTATGGCTTGCTGAGAGCTTGTTTTGCATTGGCGAGCAAGGCGAAGTGAAATTGGTGAGTGAAAACTGGTTTTAAATGATTCTTAAAGGTTTGCAAATGATGTTGGGAGTTTAGTTTAAGCGTGAAACGCTTACCTAAGCTCGGAAGTAAGTTTCCCTCATTTTGCTCTTAAATATCGGTTTGGATATGAGCATGTTGATTCATGTTTTGGTTTTAAACATGGTATGACTTACTACTGTAAATGCATGGTTTTAATTACATATGCAATGGTTTAAAAGTATATGAAATGTGAGTGAGCATTGGTTTTCATTCTGGTTGGGAATGGGGTATTGCTTTGGCAATGTGGGTTGCATATGTGGTGGTTTTGTTTCATGCATTGTAAAACAGTGTGTAAATGGTTTTGTAAATGATATATTGGTTATGTGACAAGGTAAGAAACATTTGGATATAGTTGGCATGCCAAAGGATTAAAGTGCATTGTAATATATACTAAAAATCGATCGTGGCCATGGGTTCTTGAGGTATGGCGGTTTAACTAGGCCACTCGGACTATTGGGACATCACTTGGGGTATGCAGTTTAACTAGTCAGCCCGAGATGATTGTGTTCTTGCGATTTAACTAGGAAAGGTCGGTAAAACTCGTGGTTTAACTAGGCAAGGTTTGAGGTATCATGCGGTTTAACTAGGCATGGTACGAGAATCCGTGTATCCGATATGTATATGGAAAAGGGTGACTATCCAAGGTAAGGGTTGTGTACCCGAGGTCACTATAAATGCCAATATATGAAAGTTCATGTGTTAAACCTATTTTATAATGCTTTGGCATTTAAGCATGATATGGTTTAATGCTTTGGGATTTAAGCATGTGGTTTATAAAGGCTTTGCCTAATGTTGATGAACATGTTTTGATTTGGAATTAATGAAAATGCTTTGGTTGTAAGCATGGTTTGAAAACAAGTGTTTAGTTTTCAAAGGATTTAATTGCATCATTGTTTTATGAGCATCCTCACTAAGCATGTGTGCTCACGCTCTCTTTTTCCTAATGATGTAGAGCATTGAGGTTAAGGGCAACAAGGCCAAAGTCTAAGTGATCCAAGAGCCAAGACTACTTTGAGTATGAACTTGGTTTAAGTTTTTGGTTAATAAGACAACATGTTCGCATGTTTTGGGATTTGTAATTCTATTTTTCCCATGGTTTTTCAGCATGGTTAATGCTGTATTTTGGTGTTGTATTGTTGTTGATAAGCATGTTAATGGTATTGTTTATGGTTGATGATAGGTGGTTGCCTAGGTATGCATCTAGTAGCCTTGATTGATTGACATGCTTTGATGATTTTAACATGTAGTGTAATACCCCAATATTTACATAGTGACTAAAATAAAAAGAATTAAAGTTTGGTGGTTTTAGTTAAGTGACTAAAACGAAAAATTTCAAAGTTTGGTGGTCAAAGTGGAAAGTTGGGAGAAGTTCAAGGACTAATATGGTAATTTTCCCAATAATTATTTTCATGGCAAAAATGAATAGTTTATCCCAATATAAGAATTTTGGTGGGAATCAGATTTTTTGTACGAGATTTGTGTGAAAAGCTATAAAAAGGATAAGTTTTGAAAATTAATTCTAATGATTATTCGAATTCGGAAAATTATGAAAATTTTATGGAAGTCTTAGAAAGACTAGAAGAACATGATATTATGGTTTTTGAATCATTTTTATTCTATTTAAATTTGATTCTATGCAGTATTTGGTGAAATAGGTGAAAATGGCATTTTTGAAGATAAGTTGGTTCATTAAGGGCAAAATGGTCATTTCACCCTTACTTTTTGATTATTTATGATTATTATGGATAATAATAAACAAAGTTTGGCTAGTGATTGGTTATAACTCAAGGGTATAATGGTCTTTTGACTATTAAAGGATTTTTATTAACTAATTTGGTGTATATTATGCCATTTGGCATAATTAAAGAAAAAAAGTTGGAAAAAATTATCTCTTCATCTTCTCCAAGCTGCCGAATTCACCCAAGAGTATAGGTAAAAATTTCAATTCAATTTTTAAGCTTCCATGGTTAGATTTGAGCTTGAGACATGAAACAAGAAATTGTTCTCCATTAAATTCCCTATCTTTTGGTATAAGTTTTGTATAGTTTTCATGTCTCTAAGTTGAGTTTGGGGTTTAGGGTTGATGAAGAGCATGATGGAATCTTGAGTTTTAATGGTTTTTCTTGTTGAAAGTATGCTTGTGATGTTGTTTTCATGGTTCAAATGATTGAAATTCCATGAATTGTGTTGTAGGTTGATTAGGGGAAAATTAAAAATTTAGGGGAAATTATGGAAAATTTATTTTGATGATGGAAATGATGAAAATGATGTTATACAAGCTTGATTATGTTGTTTGGATAAAGAAATTTCTATGTTCTTGAAAGATGGAAAATTAGGGTTTATGTCAAGTTAGGAATTGTGGAGTGTGATTGAAGGAAGAATGGTTTAGAATGATAACATAAGTGGTTTGGAATGAAAATCCCTAATTATTTGGCATTAGGGACCAAAATGTAAATTTTGGAAAGTTTAAGGATTTGATTGAAGCTTGTTTTTGAAGTATACCATGTTCGAAATTTAAGTTAAGTGATTGGAATGTTGATTTTGAAGTTTATATTGACTTTGGGACCATTTTAGAATTTTTAGCAATCTTGAGGACCAATATGTAAATTTCCAAAGTTTGGGTCCTAAAGTGTAAAGGATGATAATTGTGAAGGTTAAACTTGAAAATGATGGTTGTAAGCTTAAAAGATTCCTTAGGGACTAAAATGAGTATTTTGGAAAAAATTGAAGAATTGTGGAAAAGTGTGAAGAAAAATGATTCGAATATAGAAAATTCTATTGGAGTAATTTTGTGTATAATGGATAGTTATTTTAGTTACTTTCCTTTATTTGTATAGTATGAGTATGTACTCAAAAATTTCTTGTGTTATGTATTTAATATACACACAGATAACAAGCAAGCTCACGATCGAAACAAGTTGAAAGATAAAGAAGAAGTTACAGAATAGATACGTTTCGGTATAAGTAGCTAGTGAGGCATATAAGGTGAGTGCATTCATATGTTTCAAAATATATCTTGATTGATTTCAAGAATTATATTTATTTGATTTTATTAAAATGATAACATGATTTTTGTATAAGTTATATGATATTTTACAGGCAAAGAAAAATGTTAGTACGTAATGGGGTATCAACTGCCCTATTATGTTTTGTTATGACAAATTATTATTGAATAATGGTGATATATGAATTGTTTATACATGATGATTTACAAGTATATAATATGGATTTATTGCCCAAGTAATGATAGAGAGTTACAGTATAGTGGCTTGCCATTAAAGGTCCAGTAGTCAAGGACTACGTGTAGCTACACACCGATCTTCGGATCCTATATGTTTATCAGCATTTATGTGCCTATATGATGCCGACACTAATGTGTCTATATGTTTATCCTCACCTTGGTGACCAGTGCTCAAGGATTACAGACCTTGCATACTTTAGTTTCTCTTTATACAATTATTGGGCCAATTATAAAGTAAAAGTATATGAAAATCACCATTTTCATATATATGATGATTTTGAATTAAAAGAAGATTTAATATGATCTTGCTTAATCATGTTTTCATTTGTTTTATTTCTCGATTTTATGATTACTTATAATGCTTCACTAAGTTATACTTAGCGTGTGTATTATGCTTGTGCACACGTAGGTTGATCACGTGGTTCGTAAGCAGGAACATTTTGGGCATCACCTCGTAGGCGAAGGAACGAACAGGTTATCATAGTAATGTTTTGACATCCTATATTATATGTTTTGAATAGTGGCATGTATAATATTGAAAATACATATCTTGTGTAAAAGAGACATTAAACTACTCCTTAATTGGTTATGTTTTAACTAAAACATGGTTTAATATTATTAGTATGTGGATTTGAATGATTTTTGACTAGTTAGTGAACTTATATTGGAAATAAGTTGAAGCTGTCCAAAAACTCTGTTTTAGGCAGTAAGTTTGAAAAATTGCCATAAATTCCACAGATTTATTTAGATGTTTAATTTTATATGTATGAACTAGAAATTGAGTCTAGTTTATTTTAAAACAAACGGTGAATGATTTCGAGTTCTGTGTAAAATGTTATGAATTTTTATTCGATGCAAGGTCAGAATTTTCAGATAGCTGAACTGCATTGTAGTGCATATTTAATGAATTTTCTGCATTTGTGTGCCATGAGTTAAGACCTCTAATTTATATGGATTGATAACCTGATGAATCTAGTTTACTAGGATTTTTTCCAAATGAAGTTTTGAAGCTTACAAAAATTTATAAATAATTTTAAGTAATGACAGTGCGAGCTGCCAGCTTTGTTTCAAATGGTGCAAATTGTTTAAATTTGTTTTGTGACATCATCAACTCGTGTTTGGTAACAAATACGGGAAGAGGGTGTTACATGTAGAGTATGGAACTAAAGATATGTTGGAATATTGCATATGCTGGAAAAGGTTCACTTGAGTGTTTTAGTATGTTTGATGAGTGTTTTAGGGAGCATACCTATAGATTGATCTTTTGGGAAGCATATGAATTGTTATGGTTGCTAAATCTTGGTGCAAGTGATGAAGTATGTCTTGATGTTGGATGTATGCATGTATGAGAGTTTCTAGGATCCAAAAGCATATAGATTCGAGTAGAAAACCAGCTAAAAATGTCATTACAGGCCCAGGCGTACCGGTAGGCGGGGGACCATACTAGTACGACTAGGCAAGAACCAGCTTGGGGTTTCAGTACGGGTCAAGGTGTACCAGTACGCTTTTATGCTACTGAAAGTTGATTTTTGGGACAAAACCCAAGTACCGAAACACTTAGAGTCCGTATCGGTACGGCTATTAAATATTCTTAAATTGGATTTTGAAATCGACTTAGCGTACCGGTACGGTACATGGCGTACCAAAATGAGAGTGGCTTGTATTGAGTACCGTATCGATATGGTTGACTGCGTATTGGTACGGGTGGCCGTTAAAGCAGTTAATATCAGGGAATGAAGGTTTTGTTTTCTCTCAATTTAGTCCCCGAATCTTGTTTTGGCAATTGTGTAAGCTGGGATGGTTGGATTGAGTTGTGAATTGACATGCAAGCATGTAATTTGACTAATCGAGGATTGGTAACCTTAATTTCTATTATGGCCTTGTAAATTATTATTTTTATGTTTTAGTCCTTGAAGCCAATGGTATGCAATTGGTTGCCATTCCGTTGTCTGTATCCTTTGTAACCTCATCCGCTGCGAGCATGATCGCATAGGATTAATACTACACATCTAGACAATATAAAAGAAAAATTGACTGATTTTCATAATCTTTCTCCGGTTTGCTTCGGCAAACCTAATGTAGCACACTCAGTTCGGTCGGGCGTCTAGGCCGAGTCAAGGGGGTTACAATCTTTGTTTTAAAATTAAAGTTGATAAATTGTGTTTTTGGGCTTCAAACCATTTCAAATAAAGGTGGGCCATTTAATGTTATTAAACCCTTGTACCATTTTTGTAACACCTCAGTTTTGGGCTTAGATGTTTTAAGCATGGTTCGTAGGTCTGGTGGACTAGTATTAGAGTTTCGGGATGATTTCGGGATTTAATTGGTTTAAATATTTTTTGGAAGTGATAAAATTGAGGAAAAATATTATAAAATTATTATTAATTATATTAAGGATAATGGTGAAATCAATTTTGGAAAATAAGATTTGGAAATCGGACATTTTAGCTGGTGACCAAAATGCAAGTTTTGAAAGCTGCTTTTTAAGGTGACTAAAATGAAAAGGATCAAATTCTTAGAATCTCTAAGGAGCTATTTTACCAAGTTTTTTTTGATGATTTCTCCCTTAGTTAAAGATATTTTAACATGTGTTTAAAAGTTAATTGAAAAGGATTTTAGTTAAAAGTTAGTTAAGCTCTTTAAAGAAAATTCACATAAGTTTTCTCTCAACTTTTTCTCTCCACTCTCTCCTCAGCCAAACACTCAAGTTTTCATCAAAATCCAGAGGCGAGAAGCTTTTTAACTTGCATTTATGATTTGTGAATGATTTATTAACATTATTTTTTTAAAATCTTATCTAAATCTTGTGTTTTCTTAGCTTTTATCAAATCAATTGAGGGAGAAATCTCACAATAGGGGTAAGGTATGTGATCTCCTCTATTGTATGGTTCTTTAATGAAATTCCCAAGTATTTGATCCTTAATTTATGAGTTGTAATATGATTTTAATGTTTTATCAATGTTTAATTGAGTTATTTTGGAAATATTGATGAAACAAGGTAATTTTCAAAGTGGATCTGATTTCCAGCATTTGAGATTGATTTAATACATAATTTGGATGTGTTTTGATGTTGATAAGTTGTTTTTATCAATAAAATCCCGAAACTCTTGAATCTCTAATTGCTTAGGTTGTTAGGTTTGAGTTTTTGTGGTGATAATCGAGTTTAATCTTGGCTGGAAGTAAAAGATGTTGGGAAAAGGTTTCGGATGTTAATTGATGTTGTTTGTTGGTTTGAATCATTGTTTTATGGCTGGGTTAAGTTTCAGAAACGTTTGATGTTGTTTTCAGTATGTTTCGGATGGTTTCTAAGTGGGCAATCTGAGAGTTGTGGGGATTTTGCTTTGAGATGGTAGCTAGAATGCATAATGATGCATTTATCCTCTAGTTTTATGTGTTTAAAACAAGGGATAATCAAGGCAACGAAGCTTGACGTTGTTTTGTGACTTGCATGGAGCTTATATCACGTTGGCAAGAAAGGCAAAGCGTATCGGTGGGTGGAAACTGATTTTAAATGCTTTACAAGGTTTGTAAAGGTTGTTGGTATTTTAGAGTAAGCGTGAGATACTTACCTAAGCTTGGAAGTAAGTTTCCCTTATTTTGATCTTGAATATCGGCTTGGATATGAGCATGTTGTTTTCATGTTTCGATAATAAACATGGCAGGTTTTACTTACTGGTAATGCATGATTTTGAGTTCACATGCAGGGGATTGAAAGTATATATATTAAATGCTATTGAGCATTGGGTTTCATTCCGGTTGGGAATGGTGTTATTGCATTGGCAATGAGATTTGGATATGTGATGTTTTGGTTTAATGCATTGTAAAGCAATAAGTAAATGGTTTATAAATGGTATATTGGCTATGTGACATGGTGAGAAAACAATCGAATATAGTTAGCATGCCATAGGATTAAAAGTGCATATAAAATATGAACAAAATCGATTGTGGCAATGGGTCCTTGAGGTATAGCGGTTTAACAAGGCCACTCGGACTGTTGGGGACCTCATTTGGGGCATAGGTTTAACTAGGCAACCCAAATTGATGGTGATCTTGCGGATTAACTAGGCAAGGTCGGTACACTTGCGGTTTAACTAGGCAAGGGTGAAATCTAGCGGTTTAACTAGGCGAGGGTGTCAAATCTTGCGGTTTAACTAGGCAAGGTTTGAGATATCACGCGGTTAAACTAGGCATGGTATGAGAGATCCGTGTATCTGATATGTATAGGATAGAGGTAGTCTATCCGGGTCACTATAAATGCCAATGTATGTGAAAGTTCATGTGTTGAACCTATTTTATAATGCTTTGGGATTTAAGCATGGTTTGTTTATAATGCTTTGGGATTTAAGCATGGAATGTATATGATGTTGCATAAAGGTTGTTATGTTTTGATTCGGTTGGAATCATGGAAAAAGGCTTCGGTTGTAAGCATGTTTTGGAAAACAAATATATAGTTTTCAAATGGTTCTAATGCATCATTGTCTTATGAGCATCCTCACTAAGCATTTGTGCTTACGCTCTCTTTTTCCTAATGATGCAGAGCATTAAAGTTCGGGGCAGCAAAGGCAAGGTTTGAAGGGATCCAAGAGGTAAACTACTTTTGAGTATGAACTCAGTTTATGTTTCCGGTTAATAAGGCAATGTGTTCGCCATGGTTATTTTGTAATATGTAATTCTATTCCATTATGGATTTGAGTATGTTTCTATGCTGGTTTTTGAGGATGGTTTGATGTTGCTAAGCTTGATGTTAATACTTGTCTATAGTTGAGGATGAATGGATGTCTAGGTATGCATCTAGAGCTTCCTTGTGGTATGCCAAGTTGTGCTGGTTGACCAGGTTTAATATGTTGTATTGGTTGTGTTGGCATGTTTCTTATGCTGAGTATGGTCTAATTGTGCATATTGGTATGTTTGGCAAGGTGGTCTAGGAAGCATGCCTCTAGAGTGGTCTTTTGGAAGCATGAGATTGAATTGGTTGCTTAACCTTGGTATAAATGATAGCTTATATACATTTGAATGATTATATGCTTGTATGCAAGTTGCTAGGACTCAAATGCATCTAGGCGTGAGTGAAAAAATAGCTAATTCTAACATTACAGGCCCAGACATACCGATACGTGGGGGATCGTATCGGTATGGCTAGGCAATTTTGGGTAGGGTGTTTTGTTACGGAGATAGGCGTTTTGATACACTATGTGGCTACTGGAATCTCACCTTTTTGGAACGAGCCCGTGCACCGAAACATTGGATGATCAAATCGGTACGATGTTTAAGAAATTAAATGGGATTTTTGTATTCGAAGAGGCGTACCGGTACAGTGCTTGGTGTACCGAAACGAGATGCAATACCGTATCGGTACGGGCCTTAGCATATCGATACGGAGGACGTTAATTTTGTTAATGTCATGGAAACACAACTCTGATTTCTTTCATTTTAGTCCCTGGATCTTGTTATATCGATTAAATGAGCATGGATGATTGTATTAAGTTGACTTTCGACATATAAGCACGAAATATATTTTAATTAAATGATGGTAATGTAAAATTGGGTTGAGTTCTTGAATTTTGTTGAAGTTACAATTTAAACCCTGAATTGCGTTTGTGTTCAATTGGATGTCGTTTCGATGCCCGATTGAAATGAGTTCTCACCTGTGAACATTATGTACATGTAGGAAAGCAATAATGCCTCTAGACATGATAAAAGAAAAAATAGTCGCGTTTTAGGTTTCATCTTCCCGATTTACTCCGGTAAACCTAATGTAGCTTGCTCGGTTCGGTCTTGCGACTAGGCCGGGCATAAGATGATAACCAAGGAAGCCGTAGCTTTGTGCCAGTATGGGAAGTAGGACCGAGACTCTTATGGATGACCGAGGAGATAAAGGACTTGGTACTCAGGCCGAGATACACTCGTAGTATAAATCAAAATCTTTCATGATAATAAACTTCGACATCCAATGAAGAACTACTTCTAGAGCAATACCTTAATGGAATCGATGACCCTTCGGCTGCATTGATGCATTTTGTTTGTTTGCATTGGTTTATGTTTTTACATCATTGCATACATTCATACATAATAAAAGAATTAATTATGGTAAAATTTGAAAATCTAGAAAAAAGTTTCGCATAAGCACGATACCCAAGCAATGGTCATTGAAGACAGGTCATCAGCTTCATAATTGAACCGCAAGGATACACAAGCTTGTTGGGACATTGTTACCTAGATAGCAGTCATGTTAGGGTTTTGGGACCAATATAAAGAGAAAGCAACTGATGGCATCAAAGCCCTGCCAGGAATTGCCTAGGTTCACTCTAGGAATCAAGGAAATAAATATGACGAGTACCTTGTAGCCTAAACAACTTCAGCTGTATAATCTTGTCGGGAAGTAGACTAGTTGAGCTTTGCTGGAATTCACCCATGCTTTCCCAGAATAATAATCAACAACTTTCCTAGAAAATGGTGGAGTCATACCTAGAACCAACCCCTTTGCTTTTTCCAGCAAGCATTAGGGATCTTTTGTAAGTGCCTCTATGTTATTCTAGTGTAAAAGATGCATTCCCTTCTATTTTCTCAAGTGGCAAACATTTCATTTTTTCTATGCATTTCATCATCATATATTTCCCTTCCAAAATTCGTCCTATTGACAGAGCCCATATTATTGATTGCATGAATGATTCTAGAATCTAATCCCGAGATAGAAGGGTAATAAAGTGTGTTCAGGATTAATGGAAAATCACATAAACAGGTTTAGAGTGATTTTCCTCTCAGACATTGTTGTTAAGGTCTTTGAATAAAGTGATAACTCTGAAACATCTACCAACTGAAGACTGCTTCTCTTTAATGATATTTGTGTGTGAAATGACATTTGGCATTCCTTCATTTCCCTTCACGAATAAGAAAAAATCCTGTGTGGTCCCCTTTTGAGCCAAATATTTTTTCTTATGATTGAACCCTAACCAAGGATCACTCGAGGGTGAAATACGATTTGCAAGCGAGGAAAATTACAAGAAATCAAGTTGAATGTCCTAAATTTAAAATGAAAAAGACACCAAAAAGAAAAAAGAAAGAAAGAAAAAAAAGAGGAAGAAATGAAAGCTAAAATATGAAAGAAAAATGTACTAAATACTTTAATGGAGACATGTCCCAGAAAAGGAAATAAACTCTAGGGTGAAAACCCAAAATGGACAGTCTAGAGTGATCTAAAGAATAAAAAATAAAGATTTCATCAAGGAAGATCGATATTTGGTTTAATCACCGTTAAAACATGTATTTGAGCCTACATATATATATATATATATATATATATATATATATATATGTAACCCGAGCCTAGCCTACATTACAAGCCTTTAAAGACCATTTGGATCACACATGAATATCTAAGAAAATGAGTTTGATTGTAGAACACATTCCGCCTTATTGAGTTAACCTTTCTTCAAAGACTTCAAAACTCCTAATGTCTGATTGAGATAAGAAAAAAGGGAAGATTGAAATTTGGGGAGTTAGTGAGTTAAAGAGAGCCACCTAAAAGTGGGACACTATCTGGTTGATGGATTCGTGAATCATTCATACTATGAATTTTGGGGCATCTGACTTTGCTTTCTTTTTTTCATGTTTTCCATGACTTTTTCCTTTGAACCCTCATTTCTAGACTTTATTCTAGCCTTTTATTTTTCTTTAAATCCTCATGGCTAACCCTTTTTCTTGCATCTTACAAGTAAAGAGACATAGATTCATAAAAAAAACAAAGGTTCTCTGGTATTGATTCCAAATCTATGAGCGATTTTTTACCATCGCATCAAGAAATAATAAGGGCAACACCGCCTTCATTAGTTATGGGATAAAATGTTGAGTTGCCAATCAAGGTTGAAATTCCATCTCTCCGTGTCTTGATGGAAACAAAACTAGAAAAAGCAGAGTGGGTCCAAGCAAGATATGACCAGTTGAGTTATTCAATGAAAAAGGGGTTGAAAGTCATCTGTCGTGGTCAGGTGAATCATAGAAGAATGACACAAGCTCACGACAAGAAAGTTCATTCGAGAAAGAGATTTCGTATTAGAAAAAAATTTGCCAATTCAAAGAGATTTTCAGGTAAAATGAATGACTAACTAGAAGAAGGCATTCTCAAAAAGAACATTGATCTTGATCGAGATGGATAGAGATATGCTTCATAATTCGATGAATTCAGAAGTTTTATTCATGAAAAAAAAAGAAAAAGAAAAAAAATTTATCAAAAGGTGAAAACCCGCAAAGGGCGCCTTAGATACGAAAAAGAAAAAAGAGTTCAAGATGAAAACCCGCAAATGACGTCTTAAAACCAAAGGAGGATCCAATTTGAAAACCTGCAAAGGGCGGCTCGGATAGTTTATGGATTAGGCAAGCAGCAAATGAATCTCTCAGAAACTTGGCATCTTGGAAGGAATTTCGTGTCCTCATACCTCGTCAACTTGGAAAAGGCAGCACATGGCAATTTTTGGTGTTCTTTCTTAGGAAGTTTTGGCCAGTGGCATCTAAATTTTAAATAGGGCATGCCCAGAGTGGGGTAATTTGCATTGGCCAAGGATTTAAGGCCATCAACGTTAATAGGCGTACGAGGAAGATAAGAAAACACCGGTATCATTCGAAGACTTTCAAGGTAGAAATAAGCTTTGCTGCAAGGATTTACATGCAAGAGCCCTATAGGGGCAAGCATCTGAGAACTCACAAGAAGCTTTGAGGATGCTTGATATTATTTTAAGGCAACATGATTGCTAAACCTTCTCCCACAATGAGAACAATTTTACATACATTGGAGGAGATGTCCAATGATGTTAAAGCTTTCATTCAAGCTTCTGAGAGGATGTGAGAGATTATGTTCCCTCAACCAGGCAAAGACTAAAAGAGTGTTAATACGGGGATAAAAAGTCAGTCATCCCAACCAGGAATACAAGATAACTGGATTGAGTGGGAAAATGTGCAAAGCTCAGATGTTTTCTCTGAAGCAAGGAGATACAAAGAATAAATCACTAGTATGGTTGTCTATCTGGGCTGAGCAAGTAAATGCGCAAAGAAGTAAAGAGGAAAAACTCGAAACAAAAGAAAAAATAAAAGAAAAAAGTTTAAAAATGAAAAAGAAAGGAAAATGAAGGAGAAAAGGACATGCATTCATGTGTTAGGCATCCCTAGAAGCATGCTTATCATAATCATAGCATTTATTAAATTTTGATAGGTATAAAACTCGTCTATCCGTTCAAGCATAAGGAGGATGGAACTTGCCTATCCATTCAGGCATAATAGGAATGGAATTGCTTATCTATTTGGGCGTGAGGAGAATAGAACCCGCCTATTCGTTTAGGCGTAATAGGAATGGAATTACTTATCTATTCGGGCATGAAGAGAATAGAACTCGCCTATCTGTTCAAACAAAATAGGGATGGAATCGCTTATCTATTCGGGCATGAGGAGAATAGAACCCGTCTATCTATTTAGGCATAATAGGAATATAATTGCTTATCTATTCGGGCATAAGGAGAATAGAACCGGCCTATCAGTTCAGGCGTAATAGGAATGGAATTACTTATCTATTCGAGCATGAGGAGAATAGAACTCGCCTATCCATTTAGGCGTAATATGGATGAAATCGCTTATCTATTTGGGCATGAGGAGAATAGATCCCACCTATCTGTTCAGGCATAATAAGAATAAAATTGTTTATCTATTCGGGAATGAGGAGAATAGAACCCGCATATCCGTTCATGCATAATAGGAATGGAATTGCTTATCTATTCTGGCATGAGGAGAATAGAACTCGTTTATCCGTTCAGGCGTAATAGGGATAAAATTGCTTATCTATTTGGGCATGAGGAGAATAGAACCCGCCTATCTATTCAAGAACAATAGGGATGGAATTGCTTATGTATTCGGGTATGAGGAGAATAGAACCCGTATATCTGTTTGGGCGTGAGGAGAATGGAACCTTTTTTTGTACCCGTCTATCCATTTGGGTGCGAGGAGAATAGAAACTTTATTTTTCAGCACAACGCCTATCCGTTTGGGCGCGAGGAAGATGAAACCATTATTTTTCAGTACAACGCCTATCCGTTCGGGCGCAAGGAGAATGTAACCTTTATTTTTCAGCACAACGCCTACCGTTCGGGCGCGAGGAGAATGAAACCTTTATTTTTCTGCACATCGCCTACCGTTCGGGCACGAGGAGAATGGAACCTTTATTTTTCAGCAAGCGCCTATCCGTTCGGGCGCGAGGAGAATGTAACCTTTATTTTTCAACAACCGCCTATCTGGAATAGAACTCTTATTTTTTAGCAACCATTTATCCGTTCAAGCGTTAGGAGAATAGAATCTTGCTTTGATATTTGCAGTGTGATTGGCTAAAATCAGTGCCTTTTGTTCTTTGCTCTATTTCTGTTTCACCGAAATAACAAAGAAGGGCACCTGTTGTCACTGATTTTTAGCTTGGCATAAAAAACAAGGAAAGAGATCACGTCAAACATGGAAAATAAAGGGAAAATCAGCTCCCAAATCAAAGTTGAATCAAGTGGAAAAGGGGGGGAATCAGCTCAAAAGTTCAAGCCAGTCAAAACTGTCTGCAAAACGCAATAAAAAGGAAAGAAAGTTGGATTGAATATGAAGAAAAATAGAAAGAAAAAGCAAGTAATTATGGGCTGATTCAAATCAAAAAAGAAGAAATAAACCAGTCCCAAATTTTTGCAGATTCGATTAAAAAAGGGAACATATCATAAGATTTGGACAGATTTTGGTCAAACTGGAGAAAAGAAAAGTGGGAATCAAATCAAGGATTTTAAGGCAATATTGCACCCGATTTTGGGTATTAATTTTGATTCTTTTCCATGTATTTTTGGGGTAGAAAATCCTATATAAACCCCTTCTCATTCACTTGTAAACACACCACCACCACAACACTCTCATTCCTCACCACTCACTCACCCTTGTAATTCTTGTTCACCATTCCACACGAACATTACAACAAACTCATACAATCCTACATTATATCCAGAAGTTCTTTGGAAATTTGTATTGAAGTTTTTAGTGGAAATACAAGAGTTGAAGTTCTTCATCTAGGTAATTTGTTCTTATTTTTTATTTTATCTTTATTTACTTTATTTTATTTATTTTGAATATATTAAAAATTGGGAGCCATTCTAACCCTTTTTGAGTTTTAAAAATCTTTATTCGAATATTTTAACCTTAACAAAAAAGGGGAATTCTTGGGTGTACCACGGCGGTCGGTGCCGGTGGAGGGCGGATGACACAGTGGTTCACCGTCCTTGCTTACTTTTTTATTTTTGCATGATGAACTTTTTAAAATGGATGTTTGATCTTTGTTTTAAAATTAAAGTTGATAAATGGTGTTTTTGGGCTTCAAACCCATTTCAAATAAAGGTGGGTCATTTAATGTTATTAAACCCTTGTACTCCCTCCGTCCTATTTATTTTATCCATTCTTGACTTTTCACACAGTTTTAGGAAGAAAAAGTTTGTGTAAGAATGTGTAAGAAATATGATGTAAAATAATTGAAATGACAATTTTATCCTTGAAAAGTTGAATTTTTTTTGTTGGGAAACTAAAAAACGGGTATAAAGGGAAATTTGCCTTATAAAAGTTGTTGATTTTTTCAATGAGACATTTTAAGTGGGACAATTTCAAAATACAAAAAAGACATATTGAGTGAGACAGAGGGAGTATCATTTTATTCTATAAAATTATTTTAAATATTCTTTAAATGTGGTATATAATTTTAACTTGTTTCTTTAATTTTGGATATTAATTTTGTTTCCTTTTTAATTCCAATTTTTTATTTATAAAACCCATCTTTATCATTTTTTAGGAAAAATAAAATTAGTCTTTTTACAAAATCAATCCGAATATCGAACGTTGACTCGATTTAGATAAAAGTACATTCATTTAAAAATTATAACTTTCCCTTCTTTCTTTTTATTATTTTGTAAATTTAATCAATATTCCTTTCTTATATCTCGTTAGCTTAATTTGAATCTTTAATTGTTTGTCTTTTAATTAAATTATTAGTTTAGGTAAAACCCCTAGGTTTAGGTTCTTAAAAGCCTAGTTAGAGCCTTAAAGGTTAACAAAAAATTCTTCCCACAACAAAAATCATAAAATACACTTAATAATATTTTAACCATGATAGATAAAATACACTTAGACAATTCTTAGGTTTAATAATTACCAACTTAGAAAAATAAAAGGTTTCAACACACTAATTGCTTTTGTGATTGCTTGTTTAAAGAGTGGAACATAATTAATGTAGTGTCCTACCAAAAGGAGGTAACGGGTTAGCGCCAGAGATGTTTGCGGTGATTAAAGTTTACTCTCTGAATGGTGGGGCCGTTAAAATGGCATCATATTCATAAATGGACAACAAGTTAAATTTTATACGAGCTTGCAAATTCCGACATTAAAACATTTTGTAATCGGCTAGGTACCAATTTTTGGGTGTTGTGGGGGTGCTAATCATCCTCCATGCGTAACCGACCCCCGAACCCGTTTTTGTGTTTTTTGCAAACCAAAATCGTTGTTTTAATAAAAAACTATTTATTAAAATAACCCGTTTTTAGGTGATCCAATCATACATTTTTAAAAGATTGGTGGCGATTCCATTGTTTTGGCTTTTATTTAAAAAATAGTCGGGACCCTTAAAAAAAGGTTGCGACATAAGAAAAATTAATTATGCACAACATGTAAAATAAATTGTATAAACATACAAATGTTATATCACTTACTCAACAAAGATTCTGATTTCTTTACAATTTTTAAAAATTACATCCTAACTTGAGCCTTTTTTGTCAAACTCAATTCTTCGTATTGTTTTTCAAGTAATGACCTACCAAATTGAGAGAAAACAAATAGCATTAGATGTGAATGGCTTTCACTTCTTTCAAAATTTCTTCCAACTCGATTCAAACTAGTTTCAATTTCACATAAATGCCTAGAAAAAATGAATCGCTTCTTGTATGATATATGCTTCAGTAATTGATCCTTCTGGCCGAATTTTGTTTCTCACATAAAATTTTAGCTTACATAAGAATCGCTTAAAGGATACATCCACCGAAACTGTACTTGTCCCACGAATTTTGCCTCACTTGCTAATTGAATTATTAAATGTACCATTATATTAAAAACTGAGTAAATATCTTCTCTAACTTACACATGTAATATTTTAGTACATAACTCTTTTAAATAAGCACTCAACTCAATTGGTACTCTAGATATCTCTTTAGACAATAAACTATGTAAAGCTAAAGGAAGATATCAATGCAAAAATACATGAAAATTATGACACTTCATTGCAGAAATTTTGTAGTCATATAAATTTAGACAGCGAGAGACATTAGAAGAATAACCGTCTTAAACCTTAAGAATTTTTAGAAATTGACAGAAAGTTCGCTTTTCATCTTTTGACATCGTATAAGTGCAGGGTGAAACACATACCTAACATCGCCAATAGAAGTAGCATGAAGCTCATGTTGTATACCTATACACTCCAAATCAGAATATGCATTGATGTTACTTTTTGTTTTACCCTCAATGTTTAATAATGTCCCAATCACATTGTCATAAACTTTTTTTAATGTGCATAACATCAAAATTGTGTCACTGTTTTAGCGTTCTCTAATAAGGTAATTCAAAAAATATATTTTTTTCTTCCAATTACCAAGTAATGGAATTTTACCTCATTTTCTTTTTCTTGAATTTTTATCAGTGTTCACCTGTATACGATTAAAATTATCAATAATGCATTAGATACACCAAAAAATTATTAAAATAATAATAAATTAAAATGAAATGAAATAAAGCTTCACCTGTGGAAATTGTTTATATTTCTCAATCACATCATCCCCGTATAATTACTTAAGTGCACATCGTCTTTTTTTTGTTCCATCAAATGATTTAGCATTGTTTCTCTATGAATGATTTAGTAAAAAACGACGATTAGTTAAATAACATGTTTCACTCCTATGTCCAAGCGTATAAGATGATGTATCCAGATTACAAGTTCCATTTTTTTAAAATAAATTAAGTTTAAAAGAAAATCCTAAAACTATTATAAACTCCTACTAAATTTTTTTCCTACTACGGTTCTCAATACTCATTCATCAACTCAAATTTGGTAAAGTATTTTCTTTTTTCTTTCTTTTAGTTTGACAGAAGATCAACCATAGATTTATCATTGATTTTTAATGTATGTATGACTTAAAATTTTTATTTTATTTGTAAGAACATATGTTGATTGTGTTTTATTGGCCTTTTATAATGGGGATTATTTGATTGATTTTTTTTCTTGTTTATATGTGTTATGTTTTATATTGATTAGATCAACTGATTATGTTTTCGTAGTTATATTATTGATTATATATCAATTTTGCTTTGTTTGCAGTGCTTAATAATTTGTTATCGTGTATGTAGTAATTTTGCTTGTAGTGTTTAATAATCAACCGATTATAATCTTCTGTAGTAGTGTTTAGAAACCTACAAATAGAAAAAAAATGTTTTTTTTTATGAAGTCGGTTTAGAAACAATATTTTATAAGTATAAAATAGTTGATATTTGTCGTGTTGAGAATCATTGTGCGCAAGCACAATTTGAAACTTTCACTTAGCCTCATTTTTCAGGTTCAAGTTATTTTGACCATATACATGTTGAATAATATTTTGTAAACCCAATAAAAGTATTGTTTTTTGCTTCAATATCATCTCGAATGTATGATTTTCAAGCTTATATTTAGACGTTATGAATAGTAGTTTCCCCCCCCCCCAAAAAAAAAAAAACAACAATTACATGATAACTGCATAAATATTTGGGGACTAATAATGCTGCTTGCCTTTAGAGTTTTATTGTAGTGTTTGTCTGTTATTCCACTGCATGAACATTATTTAACATTACGTTTTTTAATTTTTTTTAATTTTTTAGGTATAAAATGGTCAATATTTGACGGCGTATACATTTGTCCAATTTTGATCAACAAGAGGTCGATCATGTTGGAAATGATGCTCAACCAGTAAATCTTTCTATTCAACAAGCTAATGCACTTGAAAACTCGGATAATAGCAATAGCCAAAAAGCACAAATTTTTATTTCCACGTATTATTCGGTTTATGTTCAAATTATAAATATGGTTATATGATTATGTCTTATATAGAGAGAGAGAGCGCATCAAGTTTCTAGGAAAAAGGACAAGGACCAACTAAAAATACAAAGTTTACAAGAAAGAAAGCCAAAAGTAAAAAACTTGATATTCAATTTCCCCTCCATACAATAAGGTATGTGATAAGCATGCCAACCTTTTCAAGGTGGAGGTAATAAATTGTGTTCGGCAACATGCATCATTTTATGTTACAAGTTGAAAAGAATTTTTGAAAATTAAGTGAGGACATTTTGGCTTATATTAAAGGTATGGTTTCAATGTGCATTTTTCCATAAATAATCGTGGACATAAATATATTTCTTACAACATAAATGATGAGCATTTATTTTTAAAATTATTATATTTATATTTATTTATTATTTGATTTTTAGGATAATTTAATTTTTCGGATGATGTATATCCTCATGTGATGAAACTAGTGCAAGTTCTCGTCATTATCATTTATACTATCGCTTTCTCGGGAACAATGAATGTCCAAATGATTGAGAATGGTTGATTGTCAATAAATGGACTATAAATAAATTTAAGGCATTTTTTATACAATAAATTTTACTATTAATATTTATGTTATATAAAACTAACTTTTTAATCATATTCCAGGCGAGAGTGATCGAAATAAAGTGAATAGAGGACACAAATAAATTGGATCTATCGTCGGCATAAAATCAATTATTCAGAAAGCACATGAGATTGTAAATTTAAATTAAATATTTAATACATGTGCATCCTCCATTTCATTTGATTTTAGAATAACATATTTATTTAAGTTTGGATCTTATTATTTTAGAAAGATAAAGATTAAGATGAATGGCCTGATGTTGTTAGAAGGTCACATATATAAAACCCAATGGTACTTGGTTTGTTCCAAATAGAGAAGAAATAATGGTTAGTTTATTTTTTTATTTCATATTAAATTTATTTTTGTAAAAAAATAGAATAAGCTTCAAGAAGAGGGTGAGAAAAATCAAGAGAATATTTCATATGCACCTATACCCTTAGTGGAACTTTTTGGACTTATTTTGGGAACAACGTCAAATTACTCACGTGGTATAAGTGTTGAAGGAATAACATCTAGTTCTCAAGTAAAAGGACGTATTTTAGCATAAACTGAGTGTTAAACCTATGTTTCGACTTTTATATAACAAGAACTTTTAAGCAAATAAATTTTTAAGGTATTTGAAATTACTCACAAGTGACAAGCGTTCGAACAAAATTGACTCTCTTTAAAGGTAATTTTTTTATAAGTCAATCCCTTCAAATGTAAATATTTTTCTAAGTGTTTTGGTACTCAAAGGGACCATTTTAGTCAGTGAGTATCGGTACGGCCTAATGCATACCGCTATAGATTTCAACACTATTTTTCAAAATGGTTAAGGAGTATCGATACGGTTCATAGTGTACCAGTACGGATTTATAATTTTCATTACGAACTACTTGTCAGTATCAGTACGATGCTCTGTATTGATAGGCCCAAAAACCCCTGAAAATATTTTATATAGTGAGTACTAGTACGGTGAACCCCGTACCGATATAGTCTATTTCAATTCAATTGAATTTTACACTAGGTACCGGTACAGCCTCGAGCGTACCGATACCCAAAGATCCACCAAAATTTGAGTGAGTAATTTCATTACTGGTACAACTCTTAGTGTACTGGTACGCTTTACTTTGTACTGATACGCGGCCTAGCATATTGGAACTCCCTATAATACTAACGTGTATTTCTTCTTTAGTCAGGTACCAATAAGGGCCTTCGCGTACTGATACCCACAGTTTCCAAACAACATTTATAGCGGGAAAAATACATCCAAATGGCTATATTCAATATCCCAACCACCCAGACAGTTGGAATTCAATTAGAGGGTATAAAAACAAGTCTCCAAAGCTTCTTCAACATCTAGACATTTATTCCAAAGTATTCAAGTAAAAATCCAAAATATTTAAAAGCTTTATTGTAAAATCTTGTAAACATTTGTGGGAGGGCTTATTGTATCTTGCTTTTTTTTATCAAGTGTTGGAGTTTTTGTGAGCTATATTCTCTACAAACAATATCCTTTAGAGGATTCTCAAATTTTTCTCATTTGTAATTATTTTTAGGAAAAGGGTCACTAGACTTTGGGGTATAAGTCTAGGTGATTTTTTTAGGTTACCTCCTTTGGCCTAAAAGGAAAGACAAATTAATGAATTCGTAAAATCCTTAGTGTGCAATATAAGGTAGTGGATGTAGACTTCATTTAGGAAATTGAACCACTCTAATTTTCTTTGCAAAATTTTCTTTCTTTTTTCATCTTGCTCCTACAAAATTTTAAATTACCAATTTACCCCTCTTGGCCTCCATCCTTTGATTGATCAACTCAACAATTGATATTAGAGTTAGACTCATTTGAAGGCTTTACATCCTCTTGAGAAGATCCAAGGAGTGTTCAATCAATCATCAAGTCATCTATGGCCTCTACTTCCGGCAACTACTACATGGAGAAGACACAATCTATCTCCAAGCCTCCATACTTCAATGGAGCCATCTAAGCCCACTGAAAGAATAGGATAAAATTATTTCTACAAGCTAATCAATACTCTCTATGAGATGTAATGATCGAAGTTCCATCCTTACCTCAAAAGAAAGAAGGCGACATCAACATTATCAAGAGCAAAAGAGAATGAGATTATGATGATAAGAAGAACATGCAACTCAATGCTAAAGCCATGCACATCCTATTTTGTGCACTTGTTCTGGATGGATATGAAAATATGTCTTCTTGTTCCAATGCCAAAGAGATATGGGACAAACTTGAAGTTATACATAAAGGTACAAACGAGGTGAATGAGACTAACATTGGTTATCTGAATATTAGTTACGAGAAACTCAAGATGGATCCTAATGAATACATCAAGATGATGTTCGATCGATTCTCATTCATAGTGAACGAGCTCAAGAGATATGGAGAGATGATTTCGGAAGATAAGCTTTTGAGAGAGCTTATCTACTCTCTTCCTAACTTATGAGATTCAAAGAAGATTGCCATCATAGAAGCTAAGAACCTCAAGACATTAAAGCTTGATGAGCTAATCGGGTCTTTGCTAACTCATGAGTTGATGAGACAAGGAAGGAAATATGAAGAGAAGAAAAAAGTGGAGAAGAAGAAGGTTAGAGTTGCTCTCAAAGCTTCAAATGATGAGAGTGATTCTAGTGATGAGAAAAATGAAGAGATGGCCATGCTTGCCAAGAGATTCACAAGATTCATGAAGTCCAATAAAGGAAGAAGGTTCCAAAGAAAACAGGTTTTCAAGAATGAATCTAAAGAAAATGACAAGGACCAAATAATTTGCTATGAGTGCAACAAGCCAAGGCACATCAAATTCGATTATCCCCAACTAAAAAAAATCTTTGGGAAGAAGAAGAAGCTCAAGGCTCATGTGGCTACTTAGAGTGATGAAAACTCATCCGATGAGGAAGAGCAAGAGGTAGCCAATCTATGTCTCATGGCACTTAAAGAGGATGATCCTAAGGTAACCTTTAATTAATCATCTTTCAGTTTTACATTTGATGAACTTAAAGAAGCATATGATGAATTTTAAGATGTGTATAATGAACTAGTTTTGGAGTTCAAAGAGCCTATTTTGAAAAAATAAAAAAAAATCATTTCAGATTTGAAAAACAAAAATGACTCTTTATCTAAAATTAAGATAGAGCTTGAAAAAAAGGTTGAGGATATGCAAGCAAAAGGAAAAGATTTTGAAAAGAAAAATCAAGACTCGCATAGCCTACTTCCAAGAGTCCACGATGATAATAAAAAAGAAGTTGATAATCTTAAAGCTTCCTTAAACAAAGTTGGGACACATTGTTTTGAAAAGGGAGATAATTCAAAACCCAATTATGTGAAAAGTAACTTTAATGGTTACAAACATAGAAGTTCCCAAAGATCACCTAATGGTAAGTTCGTTAGGAGTGTTTGGGTTCCCAAGGAACTCTTAGCTACTAAAAATCATGATCTTATTGCTACATGGATCCCTAAGAGAACCAAGTTTTTAGGAGCTAATACTCATGGACCTAAAAGAATTTGGGTTCCAAAAATCAAGAAATAATTCTATATTTGTAGGAGGAGTATTGTTACAAGGCTAAAAATGCATGAAAAAATTCATGGTACCTTGATAGCGGATGCTCGAGATACTTGACCGGTGACAAGAGTTAATTTATAGAGCTAAAGCCAATGAGTAGAGGAGTAGTGACATTTGGTGACAACTTCAAAGGCCACACTGAAGGAAATAATTCTATCGGTAATCAATCTTCTATACTCATTGAAAATGTTTTATGTCAATGGTCTAAAATATAATTTATTAAGCATAAGCCAACTGTGTGATAAAGGATCCAATGTCTTGTTTGATTATAATGGTTGTAAAATCATTGACCAATGACTAGTTTTCTATCATGATTATTCTTTTAGGTCATAAAATAGGAAACATTTACATGATTCATTTAGATGACATTCTTATTTTTAATGTCTGATATGTTGCTAGAGATGAGCATGATTCTTGGTTGTGGCATAGAAAACTAGAACATGCTAGCAAGAGTGTTTTAGAAAAAATGATTTCTAATAATCTAGTAAGAGGTTTGCCTAAAATAAAAGTTTCTCTAGATAATATAACACCCCTTACCCGGTCTGGAAGAAAACCAGGATCGAAGATGTCATAAAAAAGTACAGAATAACAAGGACTCAAATACAAAAATTGTACGTCTAAAAAGATTAACTCTCACTAGATTTGGTTGCTTACAATTTTTTTTCTTAAAACATAAACATTACACACATTCATCTCTTACAAAGTCATATCAAACCATGCTTAACTTATTCTTGTCATATTCATTTACAAATAAACACTCTTTTAAGCCCTTGCATACTATCTTCCACATTAACAACCAGATCTCATATCATGTTTGCATACCAGGTCTTACAACATACGAGGTCTAGTTTTAAAATTAAAACTTCCATAATACCAATTTGATTACCAATTTACATAAAGATTAATATATAGTTATAGTCACAAGATGTACTTCAAAATTACTAATTACTAAATTCAACTTATCATGCCAAGGATTCCCATATGGAACAAATATGTTTTTATAAAGAATGAGACTAATAGCTCATTCCAAAATTCATAGCCATTCACTTGGTTTATATTCCAAAGTACCTATAAGTTCATATCGTTCGTTTACGCATTTATAAGTATCAAAAGACAAGCACTATCGAGAGTTCTTAGGGAATTATTTCTAGTAATGTAAAACATACACTTCGTCTTGTTATTCTTCTTATCAACCAAAGTTCAAAACAAACTAATCGTGCCATTTCATCTCTATTTAATGTCTCAATTATATGCATAAACTTACATGTGGTCAAACAATTTATAAGTAACCAAATTACCCGCTTTAAACTTTCATTCTAATAAGTTGTCCATATATGTAATCCAAAATTTTATTTCATCATGCAATGCATAACAACCTTTGACTACATATAATTAATTTAAAAGAATACTTAAAATATTGCTTAATGCATAGTAGCCCAGGTACTTATGATTCCAAACAAAATTCTTTACAAGTTTGTTCACAAGGTCATTAATCAATTTTCAATTCATTAATAGTCATTTTATTTGAACAATAGGACATAAAGCATAAAGTTGAAATACTACCTTCAAACCATTTGATATTTATGTATAAATTTGACTACCATACATTAAACTCTTAATATGCATGATATCTTATAACATGACATCTAACAAAACATTCATTTTATAACTAATAATATTAAAGGATTATACTAATAGTGATTACTTTAAAGGCCATTTACAAAACATTCGATGCTTATAATACATTGCACTCAAAATGAATTATTAACTAGTATGCTTCTATACAATTTGCTATGTCACCCTTTAAGGAGTTTAACTAAGCAAAAGAAATCGTTATTCAAAAACCTAAAGGATTGACTTACGACCTTCATCCATGATCTATCCTTAATTAATTTTTAGACTTGCAAATGTATGACAATAAATGCATTAGGCTTACTTAGCCTAGTGAGGTAGTGACCATACAATAACATAGCATAATGAGTCAAAGTAAACAATCATATGATAGCATTAGTATTGTTAAGATATAGATAGCATAATTCCAATTTATTAAACCGAGTCATATCTTAAATTTGGCTTTGTCTTATGGAGGCTTTATTTAGAATCTTATTCAAGCATGCAGTTCGTGTCTTGCTCGTAATGAGCGTTATCAAAGCTTTATTGATATTCTTTCATAGTTCATATCAGAGCTCATATATGAGTTCATGTATTTTAACAATATTTACTTTGGATCACATTTAACATATGTAGCATTGGTATGTTTTTAACCGTATTGGTATGTGTTACACATAGCACAAAACACAAACAATGGCTAGTGTTCAAGCATATCACATATGTGGGATCGTCATCCTTGATACATAGCCCATAGACCGTAGTTCGAATATACCATTGTACCAAGCCAAAGTGTCCAAGCGCTTCTATTATTTAGGTAACTTATACATTTTAAGCTTTATCATTAGGAAAATGAGTCTTATGACAATAGTAAGCTTTAAGATCCAATGTATCAATGTTCACAATATCTTATGGCAAGTGATCTTATAGCTCCAATTAGTTCATTGTATCTTATGACATTATGGGCCAATAGATGTTTCAAAGCTTAATTCAAGGTTTCCAATCCATTCTTTCAATTTAACAAAAGATATCATAGCATAGCAAGGTAAAATATGCATATGTAATGCCAACATAGTCAAGAGACTTACAAAGGATGCTATACCTTGAATGCCATTTCTGAATGTGCCCAATTTGAGCCTTATGAAAAAAGAATATGATTTAAACATAACGATTTAAGTAAACAAAGATCAGGATGACACCATGTCATCCCGAATGCATAAACTACACTCACCTGATATCTTAAATTTATGGGATACATGAACCATATTCACAGCTTGCTTTTAAATGATTCATTCCTGACCCTCATTCAATAACATTTTTGTAAGAATGTATACACCTCAAAAAATAGTGAACCATTAGAACTAATTCAATTTAATCACACAAATAATTTCTACTACCTTACTACTAATAGTTAAACCAAACATAAAAATCATATAACGCATCAATACTTTATTTTCTTCATATCAACCATTCGATCAATTCACAAAAAGAATCATTCATCTTCATTCTCTTGATCAAATCTTCATTATAATTCAGATTTCATAGGCATAATTTCATGCTTTCAATGAAATTTCAAGGCAGCAAGGAAATAAAAAATATAGCATGCTTTCAATTTCTCAACAAAGAGATACTCCTACATGAATTTCATGCACATACATTTTTCTTTTCTTCTAATCAAATTTTTAGAATCATTAACTCATATATATGTAGTCTTATGACAATATTCAGTATATGAATTCAAAGATACATTGTAAAACCATCAAAATATATTTTTAACAATTTAATACTGAAATTCTAGCATAACATAGTACAGTTTGCACTATCCTTAAAAAATTATCTCTGGTTGGGTCAAAATTGGTGCCAGTGTCAGAAGTGCCTAGATTCATAAGCGGTTACCTTACCTTTTTGCATGAGAATGCAGCCAAGTCCATTCAATGATGCGTCATTGAAAACTACATAATCTTTCCCCGACTATGGTTGGGTCAAAACTGGTGCCAGTGTCAGAAGTGCCTTAAGATGATCAAAACACTATTGGTGCTTCTCGTTCCACTCAAATAAAACTCCCTTATGCAGCAACTTGGTCAAAGGAGCATCAATAATTGAAGAACTTTTAACAAATTACCGGCGAGGCCCAAAAACTACGAACTTTATAAACATTATGTGGTGGCTTCCAATCCAACACCACTTGAATCTTTTGTGGATCAACTCGAATACCATTCGTCGCTACAATGTGACCCAAAAATGCCACATCGGAAAGCCAAAATTCACATTTACTGAATTTGGCAAAAAGTTGTTTCTCTCGAAAGGTCTTAAGTACAACTCAGAGATGGTGATCATGCTCATCCTTAGATCACGAGTACACCAATATATCATCAATTAAGACCACCACAAATTGATCTAAGTAAGGTTGAAAGATACGATTCATCAAATTTATAAAGGCTGCAGGGGAATTTGTGAGTCCAAATAGCATCATCAAGAACTCATAGTGGCCATATCTTGTTCTAAAAGCCGTCTTTGGGATATGTTCCTTCTTAACTTTCAACTGATGGTAACCTAATCATAAACTAATCTTAGAAAACACACAAGCACCTCTCAATTGGTCGAATAGATCATCAATTCTTAGAAGTGGGTACTTGTTCTTCACTGTCACCTTAATAAGCTGAAGGTAATCAATGCATAATCTTATTGACCTATCATTCTTTCGAAAGAATAACACTAGAGCTCTCTATGGTGTCACACTAGGGCGTATGAATCCATGCTCAAGCAATTCTAGCAGTTGAGTCTTTAACGCTTTCAACTCAGTTGGTGCCATATGGTTCGAGGCAATAGATATCGGAGCCATACCAGGTAATACTTTGATCCCAAACTTTAACTCTCTATTTGGGGGCAATCCTTGTAAGTCCTCAGAAAAAACATCTAGAAACTCTCTTATAGTCCGCAGGTCCTCCAATGCAGGACTTTGGACCCTTGTATCCACTACATGGGCTAGGAAGGCTTCTCATCCTCTACTAATCAACCTCCGAGCTACAGTTGCAGAAATGACATAAGAAGAACATTCACGATTCTCACTAGTCACTAAGGCTTTGGTTCTTTCCAACCCACAAAGCTTAAGTTGCCTTACTCTACATCTTAAACTGCATCATGCTCGGCCAAACAATATATGCCCAAAATTACATCAAACTCTCGAAAGGGCCACTCCATTAAGTCTATTGGGAATAGCTGACCTTGAATCTCAACTGGATATCTTTGATACACCTTATCCACTAATACATCAAGTCCTAAGGGATGGATACTCGAACCCCAACATTCAACTTCTTAATAGGAACATCTCTTTCTCTAATGATCTCACAACATATATATCAATGCATGGACCCAGAGTCTGCTAATGCAGTAATGGGAATTGAGAATAGTGTGAAATACATGTAATCACATCAACAGTGTTATAGTCCTCTCGAGCTTTTACAACATACTGTCTGGATGGAAGTCGAATATTAAATCCTATTGTACCTCTACTTCGCTGGCCTGAGGTGACCTTATCACCACCATGAGTTGACCCTCTACCATGCTGAAAAGAAGGTGTTGATCTCTAAGCCTGAGCATGCAAAACACCACTAGCTCTAGAGAAATCTTTAATAATATGCTTGGTGGATCCATACTGGAAACATGCTCTAGCCCTCCGATAGCACTTATCGGGATGTTTTTTACCATAAAAATTCACAAACTAAAAAAACTAACGTCATGACTGACCCTCATGAACTCGCCAGTAATGAGGAAGTCAATGGTCTTCTAAAGCCCCTATTCCTGACCCATGACCTAATTTCTGAGACTGTGATGATGAACCTCTCTAGAATCTTAAATCTTCTTAGCTATTGTTTAAGATGAGCTTGTAGTGTTAGAGGCCCTTTTACTCTGAATACTAGGCTCGTCCATCAAGTTCAATCTCATACCTAGAACTCTTTCGATAGCTTTAGCTTGTTGCACCAACTCTGAAATACCTTATACGGGTCTCCTGCCAAATAAGTGTGAATATCAATGTACAACCCCTCACGAAACCGCATGCACCTTATGCTCTCAATAGCCACCAACTCTGGGGTAAAGCGAAGCGACTCAATCGTAGAAAATCTCTCTCGTACTCATACATTGATCGATTGCCCAAAACCAGTTATAAGAACTGTAGCCTCAAATTATCCATATGCGCTTGACCGATGTATCTTTCTTGAAACTCAGACATGAATTGATCCCATGTTACTTTCTCTGGCTGTAAAACCATCTCAACCGTCTCTCACCAATCATATGCATCAACTTGCAACAATGAGATGATGCTCTCTAAGTTACCCTCAGGGGTAAAATAGAACGACCTCAGAATCCTCAGTGTGTCCCTCAACCACTAACCAACAACTATCGGGTCATTCTCCTTACATTTATAAAATCTCTCTATCAGAGACTCTTGTGGAACGACAAATGGTGGTGGTGGTGCATGTGTCATAGGCTAAACCCTTGGAATCACTCGAATGATTCGGTGCAATGCAAAATTAAGATTCTAAAAGTAAGTTGCCTCATCTATGCCTGGACCCATTAGAACGTCAAATTCATTGGTGTTCAGGACAAACTCGTCTCCCATATCATCCATCGGAGAAGTATGACTCTCCCTAGCCTCATTATTATGATAATAACCGTCAACCATGTCAAATCTAAAAACAAAACATATAAGAGAAAGCATCATCAGACTTTTAGTCTTAAAAGAGTACACTCTTAAACTTAGGGGCATGTATTCGTCGGCACCTTACAATGACCGACCAGCTGGTCCTAGAACCGACTAAACCTAGGCTTTGATACCACTAAATATAACACCCTAATCTCAAAATAGTTAAAATACCCAAAATGATAACTGAGTTACAGACCTACAAAATACAAGTAAGGCTTATAGGAATACAATACCCACTTTAGATAAGGTATTTCTCTATAAACTGGATGTTGGAAGTCCCTCGTCGATAAAGCTCCTCAAGCATGAAAAAAAGTCTACTAATCTAAAAAATGAAAATAATTCAAAGCATGAGCTTTACGGGCTTAGTGGTACACGACTAATCTACCATACTTCAAAAAATTCATAAATATAGGCATGCAAATCAAATGTATACATATAAGCATGACATGAGCATCGAATAATCAAATCACAAGTAATCACAATCTACACAAACAAATCACTTGCATATCAAAATTTTCAAACTTGTTAGACTTGCCAAACTTGTCAAAATTATCAAATTGCACATGTGCTCAAATATTGGGTATCCGGATAGTCTCGCGCTACTCATGGTCGCTAGTCAAATAATCTCGGGTGTCCGAAGTGTTTTTTTCGAGCCAACACATGGCCACTAATTAGTAATATCAGGTGTCCAAAGTGTTATCCCGAGCACCATTCAATGCTGCTAGTTAGATTAGAGCCCAAAGGTTGCGCACAAACATAATATCAAATATATAATCACAAATATCTAATCAAACATATAATGACATATATCCAACAATGACATTCAAATCTCATACTCATTTCAACTTACTTAATAGAGCGTTTATTATGCTTGATCGAATATCTTAGTCATTTATAATCACGGAAATATGGCATCTTGCGCTACCTTTAAGGAGAAATACATAACTAATAATTTACGGTTCCAAATAATATTCTATTTGTTCTAGAAAAAATATACTCGATCATCTTTTCAACCATATAAATTTCACCTCCTAATTTAACTCGTACGATTTATGGTGAATTTTTGAAGTCACACTCACTATTGTTTTTGGAGACAAACTACTTCTTGCATTCTGATCTTTGCTCATTTAAAAATTTATATCTCCTAATATATAACTCAAAATTGAGCACCGTTTGTTTAGAATGAAATTAGACTTCTGCACGGTTATAAAAATATAAAGTTCACTTTCTGATTTAGCTTGTGTTTTTTTTTTTGTGATTTTTCAAAGTTTTTGCCTAAACAGTTTTGTAGAAAGTTTTGCTACGAGATTTTTTGATCTTCCAACACTAAAAAATTCATATCTTCTAAATTAAAAAATCAAAATCGATTTTCGTTTGTTCTAAAAGAAACTAGACAAACTCACAGTTCTAATGATGTATACCTCATGTCCTAATCATTTTTATGTAATTTATGGTGGATTTTCAAACTTACTGCTCATACATAGATTCGTTTCTGGGCAGATTTTATGACTTGGACCTTTAGCCTCATTTAACCATCCAAACATGATTTTCACCCAAAGACATACAACATGCATACATTATCACACAAGCATTATATTTATGACTTTACAAGAAACATAGGAGAGTTAGAGGGTATCTCCTTGATGGATGAACACAAACAAAGCTTTTTGCCTAGCTCTCCACCACCTTTTCCTTCCCTTTAGCTTTGGAATGTTCGCCACCCTCTTTAACTAATCAAGAAAACATAATAATATTTATGGGAGGAAAAACTACAATCTAAACTTAAAAAAGTAAAAAAATGCATAATGAAGCTTTCTTGAATCTAAATATTCTTCAACCCCAAAGCTTTCACCTTCATCCATTTATCTTGCTATGTAAATCTTAGGTTCAAACTTAACACTTACCTTCTTCAAGCTTATAAGAGGAGATGAAAATGAAGACCATTTTTTCTCCTAAATTCACTTCTTTAAATTTTTTAAAATGGGGGAAAATAAAATGGAGAATGTGATATAAAATAAGTGGATAAATGGTGGAGGGAATAAAATAAGGGGGAAGAGATAGATAGAAATAAAATTTTTTAAATTGGGAAATGGGGGATAAAATCCCATTGCCCATGCTGTGTAATCAGCCGGCCATACTCTCCCAATTAATGGGAGAGTAGATTTTTTTTGGAACAATGGATTAATCACCCATATAGCCACCCAACTTTTCACCTTTCTTACCTAATCTTCCCAATATTTTAATTTGCTTATAAAAAGGTCCAAAATTCACCCAAACTAATTCTAATAAAACCCAATCTCTAATTTCATTCACCCATTATTCACTCGGGTTAACGCTCGAACGTTGACTCGAGAATTTTGGTCATTACAATGCTCAAGTCTTATGGATGAAACAACAACTTTTAGACTGTAGAATTGATATAGGTGACATTCCTATTAAGTGTGACAACACTAGTGCAATTTGTCTCACTGAGAATCCCATCCAACACTCTAGAACCAAACATATAAAAATAAGACATTATTTCATTAGAGATCATGTCTTAAAAGAAAATGTAGTTCTAGAATTTGTAGATACCTTGCATCAAGTAGCAGATATTTTAACAAGGCCTCTAGTTAAGGAACACTTTTGGACTCTTAGGAGAAAGCTAGGTCTAACAAACCTTCATTGAACCTTAGAGCCATTTATGCTCTTAAAACTTGCTTGAATTTGCTGAAAATCCATGCTTAAAGTGATCTTTGTTACTTTCATTCAAATAGTTAGTGGGAGTTGTAATAACCCATTCTAACCTGGGGCCCAAACCAAACCCACGACCCGACTCGGGAAGCCAAAAACCCTAAAACAAATAACCCTAATCCCTAAGCCACTGTCGCTACCAGCTTTTTGCACCGCCGCCACCGGCCTTCCCCCGTCGCTTCACCGACAACTATCCTGTCACCGAAAAAAAACCCTAAATACCAAATCAAATTAACCAAATCTACTCAAACCTAATACTAAAACCCTAAAAGCTAACCCCAAAATAAAATAACCCTAAAGTTAACTACCCTCTATTCCAAATCCACCGAACCATACCCACATCCCCTAAAATTCGGCTGGCTCATCATCAAATCTCAACAACATGAGTTTATTATCATTCAAACCGGTTATAAAACCGAAACCAATGAAAGTTGTTGGGGTTTTTAGAGGAAAAAACAGAGAAAATCTATAACAAGGAGGGGAATTTTCAAAAAAAAAACTCTGTGAAAAAGGGGTTTGAATCAAAGTAAGAAATTTTAAGAGCTTCAAACTTTCAATCTTCAGTTTTTTTTATATATTTCTTTTTGCTTTAAAATTTCGAATCAAAATGGGGTAGAGGGGTTTCGAATCGTACCTACCTGGTTGAAGAAGGTAGCCGTTGTTGTTGTCTGAAGTGCCGTCGTGAGGCCTTCGGCCGATGAACAATGATGAGAGCAGGTGAGCTACCGCCGCTCGTGTAGTAAAGAGGGTTGAGATTAGAGATTAGTTTAGGTTTTTGTTTCTTAGGGTTTATTTGGTTCAAAAATAAAAAAAAAATATAAACCATATTTGTTTCAAAACCCAGCAACAAAAACGACGTCGTTTTGCACAACCCGACCCGCGTGTGACCCGGTTACCCGGGGAGGATCCGCGCATCATTTAATGGGTTAATTACAAGAGTAGTCATTCTCTTTCTTTTCTGTTTTCATTATTGTCATAGGATAATCCTGCATTTAGTCCCTGTGTTTTCTATACGCTTTAGTTTTGCCTATTCATGTTTTGTTTCTGTCTTTTATTTTGCATTTTCTTTGATTTCGGTCACTGTATTTTGGCCTTTAATTTCTAGCATGTTTTTTATGTTATTTTAAGTTTACTTCTTTATGTTTTATATCTGTTTTATTTTAGTCCTATAAGGTTTGTCATGCATGCTATGTAATCTAATATTTGTTTTATTTTAGCTCTACATTGTTTGTCATCTATGCCATATAAATTATTAATCCATGCATTTTAACCCTTAATATTTAGCTTCATGTTGTATATATTTTAATCCATGTTTATTATTATTATTATTATTATATGCATATAATATATTATTATATAAAGTAATTTATTTTGTACATATTATATATTGATTTAAGATATATGTGCATATATATTTATATATTTTTTATCTATGTCATATTTTTTTATGTATAATAACTTTATTATTATTTTTATATTATGTATATGATTTTATGCTTATTTGTAAAAATATGTATAGTATTTTATCTAATTACTACATATATAATATAAATAAATCCTTTTTTAAAAAAATAATAACATATATAAACTATTAATTTTAAATATATCTAGATATTTTTTATAGGCACGAGTATTAAATATTTTACCTTAATTATTATATCTTTAAATTATATTAATATTTATGAATGTTTTAGAGTAGTATTTTATTTATATTATATTAGTATTTTATTATGTTAGTATTTATTTATATTTTTATCGCATTGTATTTATTTATGTTTGCCATGTTTTTAAGTTACATTTCGGATATATTATTGTCAATGCTGTGCCCTTTTATTCGAGCGTAAACGTGGCCAGTATCAAGCGTAGTGATGGTGGTCTTTCGGTTTACTCTCGAATAACAGGGCCTTTAAAATCTACTCGCACTTATGACCAAATTTTAATTTAATTGTCACTTTAATCCGGAAAGTTTAATATTAATAAAGCGATAATTATTAAAGTACCAATTTTGGGCGGTGTGGGGGTGCTAATCCTTCCCCATCCGTAACTGACTCCCGAACCTGACATTTTTAAAAATCTCTTGTTTTTATGGTGCCCGGCCTACCTTAGTGGCCGGTGGCGACTACATTTTTAAATAATACGGTTTTTTCTAAAACCCTAATGGAAGACATTTTTTAAAATACCCAAAAGACCCCAAACACCTTAAAACCTCATTTTTTTATCGAAAAAGGGTCGCTACAGATGGAGACTCTGTTGGGGATATTTTTTTGGTTTTCAAAAATAAAAGAGAGTCGAGCTTTTTAAATAATTATTGCTTTACTAATATTAGAAATTTTGGATTAAAGTGACTATTAAATTAACATTTGGTTATAATTGCGCGTTTATTTTAATGTATTTAAAATTTGGCATATAAACCCATCCTTTTAAGTGTGTGTGTGGGTGGGGGGGGGAAACGCTAGTGCTTTCGTGTGGATATCGTTCCTCTGTATGGGCCTAGCATGTACCTACAGGGCTCGAGTACCTTATGCTTTCGTGAGGATATCGTTCCTTCGTATGGGTATAAGCGAATGGGTCCCCCTGAGGTGAACCTGGTTGAAAGGAGCCTATAATGGGTGATGACCGGGGGCCTTGCTACTCTTAGCATGGGACAACAAGGACAATTCGGGTACCTCTTAGCACCAGAACTGCATATAGTGAGTCGTAGGAGCCATGCGAAACTCTGCCCGTTTAGTGGTTACCTTTTTAGGTTTTGATGCATCTTTCTATGTACAGTTTATCTGTTTCATTTTTACCTTAATTACCATTTCATTTGTTCATTTGATTATTTTTGAACTGACCCAGTTTCTTTTGATTGTACTACATTAAGTTCACTCATTTTGCATTAACTATATGACATATCATAACATTTTACCAGCATGAAATGCTGATTCACGACTGGTTCTCAATTAAAAAAATTTAAAAAAGCTATTATCGGGAGAAAATCTAGTACCCTAGATATCAAGGCAATATTCAAACTTGCAATTGAAGCCCGTGAGTTCGAAAGTTGAGCCACGATAACTATTTTTGAATCAGTACTTTCGCATCTAAGACATGTATCTCACATCTACATGCATACATTTTGAGAATTTTAAAGTTGGTCTCTGGGTTACCCCATTAGACACAACAAAGTTGGTCGATGTAGCACTTTACAAGAACCTCTACAAGAGCCCAATCTTGGGGCATATCCAAAAGCGTTTGCTGCAAACAACATGCTTCTGACAAGGCTTCAATATTGGGGACATTCTCCATCAAGGTTCAGAAATAAGCATTCGATGGTTATATATGCTCACCATTCTGCATTGATCCAAAAGAGATGAGTTGCCACAAATCAACGCAGCAAATTTGACTTTCTTACAATTTTTCTTTAGAACTTAAATGTCTCTCAGATTCTCCTTCTCCAAAAAAAACCCCAATACATTTATTTCCCAGGGTTTTATAAGCCCAAATTTTCAATCTAATAACAACCTTTCATTTGTTTATTCTGATGCATATCTGACTTGATGATGGATGGCCGAATTTTATGGGATTATTTAGGTGTGGCAGAGGCATGGGTGGTTGGGAAATAGGGTATGGGTTAATATTTTTAGGGATTTGGTTTGATCTGGATTTAGCGTTTTGAGTTGTTCGTGATTATGGTTTTAGGGTTGGTTGTCGGAAATGGTGAACGACGGTGGCGGCAGCGGCGGCTACGGCATAGGAGGTGACAACTAGGGTTAATGATATTAGGGTTAGGTTTTTGGTTATTTGGATTTTAGGATTTTTGGTTGGGTCAGGTCAGATTTAAGATCTCGGTCAAGTGTAAATTGGTTTTCGGGTTTGAGGTCAAAACGAGTTATTACAGCTGCCCCTCTTTGCTCATTGTTGTGTAACAGCAATAGAGCAAAGACTAAAAATGACTCGTTTTGCCTGATCCGGCTGAGCTTATCCTCTTGATGTATGTATTCTTTGTTCAGTAGATCTTCTTTCTTCTTCAACGCATGTCTTCTTTATGTTGTCTGTTGGAGAGGAAAAATGAGACGGGGTCTACAAAATGGGAAGCAAAATCTTCAAAATTTGAGGTTGTCTATTGGAGAGGCAAAATGAGTGCAATTTGCTACATTATTGATGACGAGCTAGTTCCTAAATAAATTTTGAACCATTTGCAACACTAACGAAGAGACGGGGTCTACAAAATTTGATCCCGTTGCAACACCGATGAAGAGACAAGATCGGTAGATGAAAGCTCCAATATCCAATCCAGCTACAACTCTAACGAAGAGGTAGGATTAGAAAATTGAAAACTTCTTTTTTTCTTCCTTTTTTTATTTATTTTTTTGTTTTTTTGTGCAACATTGATAAAACTTGAAAGTTAGCAAATTTTGACCAAGCTACAACACCGACGAAGAGGCATGGTCTAAAGTTAGTAATGTTGATCTAGCTACGACACTGACGAAGAGGCAAGATCAAGAGTTAGTGAAATTTGGTCTAGCTACAACACCGACGAAGAGCCAAGACCAAAAGTTATATTTGACCATGCTACAACACCGACGAAAAGGCAAGGTCTCAAGATTTGATCCAGCTACAACTCTGACGAAGAGGTAGATCAGAGGATTGGTTTCTTTGCGATCAAGCTACGACTCTGACGAAGAGGCATGATCGAAATTTGGCAAATTTGGTTCAACTACAACACCGACGAAGAGGCAAAACCAAAAATTAGATTTGACCAAGCTACAACACCAACGAAGAGGCAAGGTCTGAAGATTTGATCCAGCTACGACTCTGAGGAAGAGACATGATCGGAGGGTCGGTTTTTCTGCGATCAAGCTACGACTCTGACGAAGAGGCATGATCAGAATTTGGCATATTTGGTTTAGCTACAACACCGACGAAGAGGCAGAACCGAAAATTAGTCACATTGGATCTATCCACACCATCAACGGAGGGATAAGATCAAATTTCAGCACTTGGACTCCACTAGACCATCAACGGAGAACCAGAATCGGGTGACAACAATATGAATCATATACGCCATCAACGGAGGAGCAGGACTGAATTTCAGCAACTTGGAATTAGCCTTACCATCAACAAAAAGGTAAGATCGGCGAATGATGACAACTTGACTTTTGATTTGATTTTTTTGATTTTTTATTCCTTCTTCTTCTTTTTTTTATTTTTGCTACAACTGTAATGAAAATGGTGAATCCTGAAGAAAAGTTTGGTCTAGCTGCAACACTGTCGAAGAAGCAAGACCTGGATGGGTTTTGATCTACTTCACCACAGACAGAAAGACTAGATCAATAACATATGAGATCCACTACACCACCGACGAAGAGATAGGATCTGGACGAAAAATTTGATCTATAATACCACCGACGGAGGCAAGATCTACATTAAGTCGGTGTACCACCACTAACGAAGGCGTGATTTGCAAGATGTTGAATTGATATGCCATTGACAGCAAGACAATGTCTGAAAAAAATTTACTCAGCTTCTCTATCAATAGAGGGTAGGATCTGGAAAGAATTTTGATTGGCAATAGTGAAAGTCGGGAAAATATTGACGTTCGTCACGCCATCATCGGAGGAATGAAATCCTTGACAAAAATTTGATATGTTGCACCATCAATGGAGAAACGAGATCTTCAAAATTTGATCTGTTACATCATCAACGGTGAAGCGAGATCTAGAAGAAAGGTTTGGATCTGTTGCACCAATGACGAAGGTAAGATCCGAAAAAGTTACTTCTGTTGTTCTACTGGCGGAGATGTGTGACCTGAAAATGAGAAAAAACATTAATCAATAAATGTTCCAAAATTTTGTTGCTGGTACCTTTTATTCAGATGTTTCAGCATTTTTTCTGTGTTTGGCCTCCTCCAAGACTAAGGTTGGCCATTGTGATTGCCCCCACGTTGAGGACGTTTAGTCGCTTTGTTGAACCTGTTTGTAAGCAAAAATAGATGCATGAATTTTATGCCTAAATGCATGCGTCTACCCTAGGTGCATGGTGACTTCAGAATATACACTTAATCTAAATGTGTAACGTATGCAAAAATGGTCCAAAGCAAGATGAATGCAACTAAATGCATGAATGTGATATGATTTCCTTTTTTTTTACCCCCAAAGGGATGCCCCTGACTCTTGACTGGTCAAATCAAGCTCTTAGTCTTACATGTGCGTCGGTGCCCCAACCTCCTTCGGGTTCGATCATTTTTCTTTGAATCTTTCATCTGGGTGCATGCCCCGAAATTTGTTCATTCTGTGTCATCGTCTGAAACTACTCTTGTGGTGAATTTGAAACTTTGGAGCACATTTTGTTTCCCCCTAAGTTGGGTTCATAAGTTGGTTCATGGCAGCTCATCATTTTTTGGATCAGGTGAAGTTTTGCAGACTGTGGTCGATGTAGACATTTCAGGGATGCAAAAGTTTCTACTGGACAACGAAGACTGGACTTTGGCAAAGAATGCCCCCAGACTGGGCCTTGTTAGAGGCACACTATTTGTAAAAGATGTGGAGGGTACTTGTGGACATGCCCCAAGATCAGGCTCTTGTAAAAGGTTTTGTAAGGTGCTAGGTCGACCAAATTTGTTGTATCTAATGGGGTAACTCGGGGACCGACTTTAAAATTTTCAAAATGTATGTATGTAAATGCAAAATTCATGTTTTAGATGTGAAAGTACTGATTCAAAAATGGTTATCGTGGCTCAACTTCCGAACTCACGGGATTCATTTGCAACTTTCAATATTGCCTTGATATCTAGAGTGCTAGATTTTCTCCCGATGATAATTTTTCAAATTGATAACCAGTCGTGAATCAACATTTCATGCTATTAGAATGTAAAAAAAATAAAATGTTATGATATGTCATGTAGTTAATGCAAAGATGAATAGATTTAATTATGATGTGATCACAAAAAATGAGTCAGTTTGGAATTAAAATAATCAGATGAATAAATTAAATAGCAAATAAGGTAAAAATGAAAGATTTCTGATCGGGCAGACCACTTGAACCAACACCTTTTATGTCATGCACTGCTAATGCAAAAAAAATATGTGTAAAGTAAAAATAAAACAAAAAAAGAAATGAGTTAGTACCGAATAAACTCAATAAAAACGGAGAAAATAAGGCAACAAGCAAAACAATCCTATTTATCCTATCTGAAACACCTAAGTTATCCGCATGGCTCTAAAAGGGTGGGCTTTCTATATTCTCTACATGGAATTTTGGTGCTAAGAGGTACCCGAATTGTCCTTGTTGTCCTCTACTAAGAGTAGCAAGGCCCCCGGTCATCACCCATTATAGGTTCCTTTCAACCGGGTTCAACTCAGGTGGACCCATTTGCTTATACCCAATACGAAGGAACGATATCCTCACGAAAGCATAAGGTACTCGAGCCCCGAAGGTACTTGCTAGGCCCATACGGAGGAACGATACCCACACGAAAGCACTAGCATTTCCCCCACTTAAAAGGACGGGTTTATATGCCAAATTTTAAATGCGTTAAAATAAACACGCAATTACAACCAAATGTTAATTTAATAGTCACTTTAATCCAGAATTTCCAGTATTAGTAAATCGATAATTATTCAAAAAGCTCGACTCTCTTTTATTTTTGAAAACCAAAAAATGTCCCTAGCGGAGTCGCCATCTGTAGCGATCCTTCTTCGCTAAAAACGAGGTTTTAAGGTGTTTGGGGGTCTTTTGGGTATTTTAAGAAATGTCTTCCATTGGGGTTTTAGAAAAAACGTATTATTTAAAAATGGAGTCGCCACCAGCCACTAAGGTAGGCCGGGCACCATAAAAACCAGAGATTTTAAAAATGTCGGGTTCGGGAGTCGGTTACGAATGGGTACTTTAATAATTACCTCTTTATTAATATTAAACTTTTCGGATTAAAGTGACAATTAAATTAAAATTTGGTCATACGTGTGATTAGATTTTAAAGGCCCTGTTATTCGAGAGTAAACCGAAAGACCACCATCACTACGCTTGATACTGGCCACATTTACCCTCGAATAAAAGGGCACCGCATTGACAATAATATATCCGAAATGCATCTTAAAACATGAAAAACATGAATAAATACAATACGATAAACATATAAATAAATACTAACATAATAAAATACTAATCTAACATAAATAAAATACTAATATAAAACATACATACATACATAAATATTACTCTAACACACAAAATAAAAAGGAATCTAACATAAATAAAATACTACTCTAAAACATTCACAAATATTAATATAACTTAAAAATATAATAATTAAGGTAAAATATTTAATACTTATACCTATAAAAAATATCTAGATATATTTAAATTTAATAGTTTATATATGTTGTTATTATTATTTTTTTAAAAAAAGGAATTTATTTATATTATATGTGTAGTAATTAAATAAAACACTATACATGTTTTTACAAATAAGCATAAAATCATATACATAATATAAAAAATAATAAATTTATTATACATAAAAATGTGACATAGATAAAAACATATATATATATACACGTATATCTTATATCAATATATAATATGTACAAAACAATTACCTTGTTTAATAGTATATTATATGCATATAATAATAATAATAAAATGCATGAATCATATTTAACGCATGAAACAACATAAGATTTAAATTCAAAGATTAGAATGCACAAACATTAAATGATATGGCAAAAAAACAAAAACATAAAAAGGACTAACATGAAATGAAATAAAAACATAAGGACATAAACTTAAATAAACAGAAACATCATACTGGAAATTAAGTAAACCCTAATAGGTGACTAAACAAAACTGAAATTAAAATTACAAACTTAAATTAAAAGAAAAGAAAAAGAAAAAACGAAAATAAAAGAGACTTAAAAGGGTAAGGATCAAAACTGTAATTATTCCATGGCCAGAAGAAAATGCAGGAGAGATTAGAAGGACCACTTGCGTAATTGGACCATTTTTGTAAAACACATACACCAAACGGTGTCGTTTTGAATGCTGGCTTAAAATAAAGGTTTGAGTTATTTGTTTCATTCGAACCAGATTTTCAAACCCTAAAAATTTCATCCCTCTCCTCTGCTTATTCGAACAGCAGCCATCTCCCCTTCAACAGGCCGTTCACCGGCATTCAAGCCTCGCGGCGAGGGTGGGATGGCTTCGGCGGACACACGACCACACTCAACAACTGGGTAAGCTTCGAAATCTTTCTCCTTCTCCTCTTTTTTTGTTCGAAACAAAGATAAAAAACAATCTTTACCTTTTAAAAAAGTTTTATTGATTCTAAGGAGAAATCCTTACAATTTTTCTTGATTTCGGTATCCTACTATGACATATTTTTTTGAATCCCAAAAGCCCCTTTCTTACAATTTTTCTTTAGAACCGAAATATCTCTCAGATTTTCCTTCTCCAAAAAAACCCCAATACATTTGTTTCCTAGGGTTTTATAAACCCAAAATTTTAATCTAATAACAACCTTTCATTTGTTTATTCTGATGCAGATCTGACTTGATGATGGATGGCTAGATTTTATGGGATTATTTAGGTGTAGCAGAGGCATGGGTGGTTGGGAAATAGGGTATGGGTCGGTTGGCATAGGGTTTATTTTATTTAGGGTTTGGTAGTTTAGATTTAGGGATAATGGGTTAATAGTTTAGGGATTTGGTTTGAACTGTATTTAGGGTTTTAGGTTGTTTGTGAATATGGTTTTAGGGTTGGTTGTTGAAAATAGTAAACGACGGCTGCGGCGGCTACGACAGAGGAGGTGAAAGCTAGGGTTAATGATATTAGGGTTAGGTTTTTGGTTTTTGGTTGGGCCAGGTCAGATTTAAGATTCAGGTCGGGTGTAAATTGGTTTTTGGGTTTAGGGTCAAAACAGGTGGAAATTCGATCTTATCCCTCTGTTGATGGTGTGGATAGATCCAATGTGATTAATTTTCGGTTCTGCCTCTTCGTCGGTGTTGTAGCTGAACCAAATCTGCCAAATTTTGATCATGCCTCTTCGTCAGAGTCGTAGCTTGATCACAGAGAAACTGACCCTCCGATCATGTCTCTTCATCAGAGTCGTAGCTGGATCAAATCTTCAGACCTTGCCTCTTCGTTGGTGTTGTAGCTTGGTCAAATCTAATTTTCGGTTCTGCCTTTTCGTCGATGTTGTAGATGAACCAAATTTTCCAAATTCCGATCATACCTCTTCGTCAGAGTCATAGCTGGATCAAATCTTCAGACCTTGCCTCTTCGTCGGTGTTGTAGCATAGTCAAATCTAACTTTCGGTCTTTCCTTTTCGTCGGTGTTGTAGCTAGACCAAATTTCACTAACACTTGATCTTGCCTCTTCGTCAGTGTTGTAGCTGGATCAACTTTACTAACTTTAGACCATGCCTCTTTGTCGGTGTTGTAGCTTGGTTAAAATTTGCTAACTTTCAAGTTTTATCAGTGTTGCATCAAAAAAAACAAAAAAAATAAATAAATAAGAAGGAAAAAAGAGAAAAAAGAAGAAGTTTTCAATTTTTTAATCCTGCCTCTTCGTCAGAGTTGTAGCTGGACTGAATATTGGAGCTTTCATCTGCCGATCTTGCATGTTCGTCGGTGCTGCAGCGAGATCATATTTTGTAGACCATGTCTTCTTCAGTGTTGCAGATGGGTTAAAATTTATTTAGGAACTAGCTCATCATCAATAATGTAGCAAGTTGCACTTATTTTGCCTCATCAACAGACAACCTCCCATTTTGAAGATTTTGTTTCCCCAAGAGTGACAATGTGGATGAAGTCTAGAGAGAAGACCTGCGTCGAAGAAGAAAGAAGATCTACTGAACAAAGAAGACATACATCAAGAGGAGAAGCTCAACCAGATTAGGCAAAACGGGTCATTTTTAGTCTTTGCTCTATTGTTGTTACACAACAATGAGCAAAGAGGGGCAGCTGTAATAACCCATTTTGACCCCAAACCCGAAAACCAATTTACACCCGACCCGAATCTTAAATATGACCCGACCCAACGAAAAACCCTAAAAACCAAATAACCAAAAACCTAACCCTAATATCATTAACCCTAGCTGTCACCTCCTCTGCCGTAGCCGTAGCCGCCGCCGCTGTTCATCATTTCCAAAAACCAACCCTAAAACCATAATCACAAACAACTTGAAACCCTAAATCCAATTCAAACCAAATCCCTAAAACTATTAACCCATTATCCCTAAATCTAAACTACCAAACCCTAAATAAAATAAACCTTCTGCTAACCAACCCAAACCCTATTTCTCAACCACCTATGCCTCTGCCACACCTAAATAATCCCATAAAATCCAGCCATCCATCATCAAGTCAGATCTGTATCAGAATAAACAAATGAAAGGTTGTTATTAGATTGAAAATTTGGGTTTATAAAACCCTGGGAAACAAATGTATTGGGGGGTTGGAGAAGGAAAATCTGAAAGACATTTCGGTTCTAAAGAAAAATTGTAAGAAAGGGGATTTTGGGATTCAAAAAAATCTATCATAGTAGGATGCCGAAATCAAGAAAAATTGTAAAGATTTCTCCTTAGAATCAATAAAACTTTTTTAAAAGGTAAAGATTGTTTTTTTATCTTTGTTTCGAACAAAAAAAAAGAGGAGAATGAGAAAGATTTCGAAGCTTACCCGGTTGTTGAGTGTGGTCGTGTGTCCGCCAGAGCCATCTCACCCTCGCCGCGAGGCTTGAACGCTGATGAACGGCCTGTTGAAGGGGAGATAGCTGTTGTTCGAATGAGCAGAGGAGAGGGGCAAAATTTTTACAGTTTGAAAATCTGGTTCGAATGAAACAAATAACTAAAACCTTTATTTTAAGCCAGCATTCAAAATGACACCATTTGGTGTCTGTGTTTTACAAAAATTGTCCAATTACATAAGTGGTCCTTCTACTCTCTCCCGTCTTTTCTTCTGGCCATGGAATAATTACAGTTTTGATCCTTACCCTTTTAAGTCTCTTTTATTTTCTTTTCTTTTAATTTAAGCTTGCAATTTTAATTTTAGTTTCGTTTAGTCACCTATTAGGGTTTACTTAATTTCCAGTATGATGTTTATGTTTATTTAAGATTATGTCCTTATGTTTTTATTTCATTTCATGTTAGTCCTTTTTTGTTTTTATTTTTTTTGCCATATCATTTAATGTTTGTGCATTCTAGTCTTTGAATTTAAATTTTATGTTGTTTCATGCGTTATAATATGACTCATGCATTTTATTATTATTATTATTATATGCATATAATATATTATTAAACAAGGTAATTTTTTTGTACATATTATATATTGATATAAGATATAGGTGTATAATATATTATTAAACAAGGTAATTTTATTATATATGATTTTATGCTTATTTGTAAAAACATGTATAGTGTTTTATGTAATTACTACACATATAATATAAATAAATACCTTTTTAAAAAAATAATAACATATATAAACTAATAACTTTAAATATATCTAGATATTTTTTATAGGTATAAGTATTAAATATTTTACCTTAATTATTATATTTTTAAGTTAAATTAATATTTATGAATGTTTTAGAGTAATATTTTATTTATGTTATATTCGTTTTTATTTATGTGTTAGATTAATATTTATGTATGTATGTTTCAGATTAGTATTTTATTTATGTTAGATTAGTATTTTATTATGTTAGTATTTATTTATATTTTTGTCGCATTGTATTTATTTATGTTTGCCATGTTTTTAAGTTACATTTCGGATATATTATTGTCAATGCGATGCCCTTTTATTCGAGCGTAAACGTGGCCAGTATCAAGCGTAGTGATGGTGGTCTTTCGGTTTACTCTCGAATAACACGGCCTTTAAAATCTACTCACACTTATGACCAAATTTTAATTTAATTGTCACTTTAATCCATAAAGTTTAATATTAATAAAGCGGTAATTATTAAAGTACCAATTTTGGGCGGTGTGGGGGTGTTAATTCTTCCCCATCCGTAACCGACTCTCGAACCCGACATTTTTAAAATCTCTGGTTTTTATGGTGCCCGGCCTACCTTAGTGGCCGGTGGTGACTCCATTTTTAAATAATACGGTTTTAGGATTAAGTTTGCGGTTTGTTTTAAAAAAATATAACCCATATTTGTTTTAAAACACAACAACAAAAACGACGTCGTTTTGCACAACCCGACCCGCGTGTGACCCGGTTACCCGGGGAGGATCCGCGCATCCTTTAATGGGTTAATTACCAGAGTAGTCCTTCTTTTTCTCTTCTGTTTTCATTGTTGTCATGGGATAATCCTGCATTTAGTCCCTGTGTTTTCTATACGCTTTAGTTTCGCCCATTCATGTTTTGTTTCCGTCTTTTATTTTGCATTTTCTTCGATTTCGGTCACTGTATTTTGGCCTTTAAATTCTAGCATGTTTTTATGTTATTTTAAGTTTACTTCTTTATGTTTTATATCTGTTTTATTTTAGTCATATAAGGTTTGTCATGCATGCTATGTAATCTAATATTTGTTTCATTTTAGCTCTACATTGTTTGTCATCTAAATTATTAATCCATGCATTTTAACCCTTAATATTTAGCTTCATGTTGTATATATTTTAATCCATGTTTTATTATTATTATTATTATGTGCATATAATATATTATTATATAAAGTAATTTATTTTGTACATATTATATATTGATTTAAGATATATGTGTATATATATTTATATATTTTTTATATATGTCATATTTTTTATGTATAATAACTTTATTACTATTTTTATATTATGTATATGATTTTATGCTTATTTGTAAAAATATGTATAGTATTTTATCTAATTACTACATATATAATATAAATAAATACTTTACCTTAATTATTTTAAATATATCTAGATATTTTTTATAGGCATGAGTATTAAATATTTTACCTTAATTATTATGTCTTTAAATTATATTAATATTTATGAATATTTTAGAGTAGTATTTTATTTATGTTAGATTAGTATTTTATTATGTTAGTATTTATTTATATTTTTATCGCATTGTATTTATTTATGTTTGCCATGTTTTTAAGTTACATTTCGGATATATTATTGTCAATGCGGTGCCCTTTTATTCGAGCGTAAATGTGGCCAGTATCAAGCGTAGTAATGGTGGTCTTTCGGTTTACTCTCGAATAACAGGGCCTTTAAAATCTACTCGCACTTATGACCAAATTTTAATTTAATTGTCACTTTAATCCGGAAAGTTTAATATTAATAAAGAGGTAATTATTAAAGTACCAATTTTGGGCGGTGTGGGGGTGCTAATCCTTCCCCATCCGTAACCGACTCTCAAACCCGACATTTTTAAAATCTCTGGTTTTTATGGTGCCCGGCCTACCTTAGTGGCCGACGACGACTACATTTTTAAATAATACGGTTCTAAAACCCCAATGGAAGATATTTCTTAAAATACCCAAAAGACCCAAACACCTTAAAATCTCGTTTTAAATAAAAGAGAGACGACTCTTCTGGGACATTTTTTTGGTTTTCAAAAATAAAAGAGAGACGAGCTTTTTAAATAATTATCGCTTTACTAATATTGGAAATTTTGGATTAAATTGACTATTAAATTAACATTTGGTTATAATTGCGCGATTATTTTAACGTATTTAAAATTTGGCATATAAACTCGTCCTTTTAAGTGGGGGGAAACGCTAGTGCTTTCGTGTGGATATCGTTCCTCCGTATGGGCCTAGCATGTACCTTCGAGGCTCGAGTACCTTATGAAATGAGCCTATAATGGGTGATGACTGGGGGCCTTGCTACTCTTAGTAGGGGACAGCAAGGACAATTCGGGTACCTCTTAGCACCAGAACCACATATAGTGAGCCGTATGAGCCAACCTTGTAGAGCCATGCGAAACTCTGCCCGTTTGGTTGTTACCTTTTTAGGTTTTGATGCATCTTTCTATGTACAGTTTATCTGTTTCATTTTTACCTTAATTACCATTTCATTTTATTATTTTTGAACTGACCCAGTTTCTTTTGATTATACTACATTAAGTTTACTCATTTTGCATTAACTACATGACATATCATAACATTTTACCAGCATGAAATGCTGATTCACGACTGGTTCTCAATTAAAAAAATTTTAAAAAAGCTATCATCGAGAGAAAATATAGTACCCTAGATATCAAGGCAATATTTAAAGTTGCAATTGAAGCCCCGTGAGTTCGAATGTTGAGCCACGATAACCATTTTGGATCAATACTTTCGCATCTAAAACATGCATCTCGCATCTACATGCATATATTTTGAGAATTTTAAAGTCGGTCTCTGGGTTACCCCATTAGACACAACAAAGTTGGTCGATCTAGCACTTTACAAGAACCTCTACAAGAGCCCAATCTTGGGGCATATCCAAAAGCGTCTACTGCAAACAACATGCTTCCGACAAGGCTTCAATATTGGGGACATTCTCTATCAAGGTTCAGAAACAAGCATTTGATAGTTACATATCCTCACCGTTCTGCATTGATCCAAAAGAGATGAGTTGCCACAAATCAACACAGCAAATTTGTGAACCCAATTCAGGGGGCAACAGAATCTACACTCAAAGTTTCAGATTCACCACAAGAGAGTTTCAGATGATGACACAGAATGAACAAATTTTGGGGCATGCACCTAGATGAAAGATTCAAAGAAAAATGATCGAACCCGAAGGAGGTTGGGGCACCGATGCACACGTAAGACTAAGAGCTTGATTTGACCAGTCAAGAGTTAGGGGCATCTCTTTGGGGGCAAAAAGAAAGGAAATCATATCACATTCATGCATTTAGTTACATTCATCTTGCATTGGATACGTCACTCATTTAGATTAAGTGTATATTCCGAAGTCACCATGCACCTAGGGTAGACGCATGCATTTAAGCATAGAATTCATGCATCCATTTTTGCTTACAAACAGGTTCAACAAAGCGACTAAACATCCTTAACGTGGGGGCAATCACAATGGCCAACCTTAGTCTTGGAGGAGGCCAAACACAGAAAAAATGCCGAAACATCTAAATAAAAGGTACCAACAACAAATTTTGGAACATTTATTGATTAATGTTTTTTTCTCATTTTCAGGTTACACCTCTTCGCCAGTAGAATAGCAGAAGTAACTTTTTCGGATCTTACCTTCGGCATTGGTGCAACAGATCCAAACCTTTCTTTCTGATCTCGCTTCACCATTGATGATGTAGCAGATCAAATTTTGAAGATCTCGTTTCTCCATTAATGGTGCAACAGATCAAATTTTTGTCAAGGTCTCATTTTTCCGTTGATGGTACAACTAGACTAATATTTTTCTTCAGATCTTGTATCCTCCTTATAGTTGTAGGTCAAAAAATTGAAAAAAAGAAAGAAAGAAAAAAATTCAAAAAAATTGAAAAAAATAAAAAAAGAAGAATAAAGTTCAAAAAAAGAAGGAAAAAAATCAAAATTAAAAAAAATTCAAAAATTTCAAAAAAAATCAAAAAAAGAGAAAGAAAAAAAATCAAAAATGAAAAACAAAAATAAAATTGGTCAACTTTCATCATCCGATCTTGTCTCACCATTGATGGTGTAGATGAGTCCAAGTCGCTATCATTCGCCGATCTTGCTCTTCCGTTGATGGTGTAGTAAGATCTAAGTTGTTGTTATTTGATCTAGCCCTTCCGTTGATGGTAAGGCTAGTTCCAAGTTGCCAAATTATCTGATCATGTCCCTCTATTGATGGTGTGGCCGGGGTCCAATTTGTTGAAATCAAATCATGCTCCTCCATTGATGGTGTAGTGTGGTTCAAGTTGGTGTTCTTCTTCTCCGTTGATGGTGTAGTAGAATTCAAATTATTATCCGATCTTGTCCCTCCGTTGATGGTGTGGCCGGGGTCCAAGTTGCCAAAATCAAATCATGCTCCTCCGTTGATGGTGTAGTGTGGTTCGAGCTGGTGTTCTACTTCTCCGTTGATAGTGTAGTATAATTCAAATTATTATCCGATCATGTCCCTCCGTTGATGGTGTGGCTGGGGTCCAAGTTGCCGAGATCCAATCCTACTCCTCCGCTGATGGTGTAGTAGGGTTAAAGTTGCTGTTTTGCTTCTCCATTGACGGTGAGGTAGAATCCAAATTATCATCCGATCTTGTCCCTCCGTTGATGGTGTGGCTAGGTCCAAGTTGTTGCTATTCAATCATGCTCCTCCGTTGATGGTGTAATAGGGTTCCAGTTAGTGCTCTTCTTCTCCGTTGATGGCGAGGTAGAATCCAAACTATCATCCGATCTCATCCCTCCATTGATGGTATGGCTAGGTCCAAGTTGCTGCTATTCAACCATGTTCCTCCGTTGATGGTGTAGTAGGGTTCCAGTTAGTGTTCTGATTCTCTGTTGATGACAAGATAGAATCCAAACTATCATTCGATCTCGTCCATCCATTGATGGTGTGGCTAGATCTAAGTTGTTGCTATTCAATCCTGCTCCTCCGTTGATGGTGTAGTAGGGTTCCAGTTAGTGTTCTGCTTCTCCGTTGATGGCGAGGTAGAGTTCAAATTATCTTCCGATCTTGTCCCTCCACGACGGTGAGGCTAGGTCCAAGTTGCTGCTATTCAATCCTGCTTCTTCTTTGATGGTGTAGTAGGGTTCCAATTAGTGTTCTGCTTCTCCGTTGATGGCGAGGTAGAATCCAAATTATCCGATCTTGTCCCTTCGTTGATGGTGTGGCTGGGTCCAAGTTGCTGCTATTCAATCCTGCTTCTCCGTTGATGGTGTAGTAGGATTCATATTACTGTCATTCGATTCTGCTTCTCCGTTGATGGTGTAGTGGAATACAAATTGTTATTTGTTCCCTTTCCTCTGGTGATGGTGTGGATGGGTCCGAATTACTATCATCCGATCTTACTCCTCCGTTGATGGTGTTGTAGGGTCCAAAATGTTATTATTCGATCTTACCCCTCCGTTGATGGTGTGGTTAGATTCGAATTTACTGACCTTCAAGTTCCCTTTATTAATGTTGTAGCTAGAAAATATCAAAAAAAGAAAAAGAAAAAGAAGAAAATGGAAAAATGAAAAAGATGAAAAAAGAAAAAAAAAAGAAGAAAAAAAGAAGAAAAAAATCAAAATGGGCTTTCAATCTTCTGATCCTGCCTTTTCGTCAGAGTCGTAGCTGGATCAGACATCAGAATTTTCATTCATTGGTCTTGCCACCTCGTCAGTGTTGTAGTTGGATCAAATTTTGTAGACCATGCCTCCTCGTCAGTGTTGCAACTGGGTCAAATTCTCTTTAGGTATCAGCTCATCATCAATAGTGTAGCAAGTTGCGCTCATTTTGCTTCCCCAACAGACGCCCCCTATTTTGAAGATTTTGCTTCCCCAAGAGTGACAAAGTGGACCAATAAAGTCAAAAAAGAAGGCTTGCATCGAAGAGAAAAAAGATCTACCGAAGAATGAAGACATACGTCAAGAGGGAAGAAGCCCAGCCGGACCGGACAAAACGAGTCATTTTAGTCTTTGCTCTATTGCTGTTATGCAACAATGAGCAAAGAGGGGCAGCTATAATGACCCGTTCTAACCCGGGGCCCAAATCAAACCCATGGCCCGACCCGGGAAGCCAAAAACCCTAAAACAAATAACCCTAACCCTAATCCCTAAGCCACTATCGTCGCCTGCCTTCCACCGTCACTTCACCGACAACTATCCCATCACTGGAAAACAACCCTAAATTCCAAATCAAATTAACCAAATCTACTCAAACTTAATCCTAAAACCTTAAAAGCTAACCCCAAAATAAAATAACCCTAAAGTTAACTACCCTTTGTTCCAAATCCACCGAACCATACCCGCATCCCCTAAAATCTGGCTGGCTCGTCATCAAATCTGCAACAACAGAAGTTTATTATCATTCAAACCGGTTATAAAACCGAAACCAATGAAAGTTGTATGGGGTTTTTTAGAGGAAAAAACATAGAAAATCTGTAACAAGGAGGGGAATTTTCAAAAAAAAATCTCTATGAAAAAGGGGCTTGAATCAAAGTAAGAAATTTTAAGAGCTTCAAACTTTCAATCTTCAGTTTTTTTATATATTTATTTTTGCTTTAAAATTCATAATCAGAAGGGGTAGAGGGGTTTTGAATCGTACCTACCTGGTTGAAGAAGGTAGCCGTTGTTGCTGTCCGAAGCGCCATCGTGTAGTAGAGAGGGTTGAGATTAGAGATTAGTTTAGGGTTTATTTGGTTCGAAAATAAAAAAATATAACCCATATTTGTTTTAAAACCCAGCAACAAAAACGGCGTTGTTTTGCACAACCCGACCCGCGTGTGACCCGGTTACCCGAGGAGGATCTGTGCAGCTTTTAATGGGTTAATTACCAGAGTAGTCCTTCTCTTTCTTTTTTGTTTTCATTGTTGTCATGGGATAATCCTGCATTTAGTCCCTGTGTTTTCTATACGCTTTAGCTTCGCCCATTCATGTTTTGTTTCTGTCTTTTATTTTGCATTTTCTTCGATTTCGGTCATTGTATTTTGGCCTTTAATTTCTAGCATGTTTTTTATGTTATTTTAAGTTTACTTCTTTATGTTTTATATTTGTTTTATTTTAGTCCTATAAGGTTTGTCATGCATGCTTTAGTCCTATAAGGTTTGTCATGCATGCTATGTAATCTAATATTTGTTTCATTTTAGCTCTACATTGTTTGTCATCTATGCCATGTAAATTATTAATCCTTTCATTTTAACCCTTAATATTTAGCCTCATGTTGTATATATTTTAATCCATGTTTTTTTATTATTATTATTATTATTATTATTATTATATATTATTATATAAAGTAATTTATTTTGTACATATTATATATTGATTTAAGATATATATGTATATATATTTATATATGTTTTTATCTATGTCATATTTTTTATGTATAATAACTTTATTATTTTTTATATCATGTATATGATTTTATGCTTATTTGTAAAAATATGTATAGTATTTTATCCAATTACTACATATATAATATAAATAAATACCTTTTTAAAAATAATAACATATATAAAATATTAATTTTAAATATATCTAGATAATTTTTATAGGCATGAGTATTAAATATTTTACCTTAATTATTATATCTTTAAATTATATTAATATTTATGAATATTTTAGAGTAGTATTTTATTTATGTTAGATTAGTATTTTATTATATTAGTATTTATTTATATTTTTATCGCATTGTATTTATTTATGTTTGCCATGTTTTTAAGTTACATTTCGGATATATTATTGTCAATGCGGTGCCCTTTTATTCGAGCGTAAACGTGGCCAGTATCAAGCGTAGTGATGGTGGTCTTTCGGTTTACTCTAGAATAATAGGGCCTTTAAAATCTACTCGCACTTATGACCAAATTTTAATTTAATTGTCACTTTAATCCGGAAAGTTTAATATTAATAAAGCGGTAATTATTAAAGTACCAATTTTGGGTGGTGTGGGGTGTTAATCATTCCCCATCCGTAACCGACTCCAGAACCCGACATTTTTAAAATCTCTGGTTTTTATGGTTTCCGGCCTACCTTAGTGGCCGGTGGCGACTACATTTTTAAATAATATGGTTTTTTCTAAAACTCCAATGGAAGACATTTCTTAAAATACTCAAAAGACCCCAAACATCTTAAAACCTCGTTTTTTAGCGAAAAAGATCCCTACAGGAGTATGTATGTTTACTTGTTTTCCTATGATCTTTATGCTCATGCATCTTTCATATGCATATAAGAGCATTTATGTTGCTTTTTTGGGTTCTTTGCAGCCAAATTTGACCATTTAGTGTAGAGGGTACTGGTACAAGGTATCTCGTATCGGTATGGGATTCAAAAGGAATTGGTTTTTCATCAAAACCCTATCCGATTTTTAACTCGAAATTCTCTCAAAATTCTCCAACTTTTCACCGTTTTCATCAAATTGGTTTGGGAATCTTCAACAAAACATCAAACCCATCCTTCTAATCATAAAATTTGTGCAAGATCATCATCAGCCATCCATTCTTCAAGGTAAAACCCAATTTTCTATACTTATTTTGAATTTCTTATATTTTTGTATAGATTTTATGATTGAATCTAGTTTATTAGGTTATATAATTGTATAGTTTAAATCTTTTACTAAAATCATTTAAAAAATCAATTTTTTATTCAAATATATAAATATACATATACATATGTATACGTGCTTATACCTATTTTTCTTAAGATTTTTTTTGCTCGGCAAAACTATGATTTATTAGAGGTGAATCATACAAACCACCATTCTACAGGCCTCGTTAAAAATCTCTCTAAGCATAAACAGAGGAAAAGAGTACATTTTAAAATGGTACGATACAAAACTCTCAATGGCTAAAGAAAAAACCAATAACACAAATCGCAATGTCCCAGTACATGAACTCACACCCAAGGCCAAAAAAACCAACACTCGACCAGACTCCAACCAAATTACCCCAAATCAAGCACTCAGCACGCACATATACCCAAAGAACAATCCAAAAAAGAAATCCTATGCAACTTTTTGCCTCATGAAGCACATTATGAAACACATAATTAACCTCCAAGCATATCGTATCAAGTTGTCGAACCAAGGATAAAAAATGCTACGGTCTAGGCTCAACACAAAGAACCCATGCGATCGCCACGGTGGAATCGGACTTAATTATACATGCCATATTACTCTATTTGGATTCCCAAAGCATTTTTAGCGCATATCATCGCCTGCAACTCTACTTCATTAGAGTCAAACTCACTCCCAGAGAAGATAGCTAGCACCTATCATTTTTCATTCCGTAACACCCCACCACAACCTACAGGTCGCAGTTTCCCCTCGCTGAACCATCAACATTAAATTTTAGGGAGGTCATCAGTAGCGGGCACCAACATATCCCCACCTGATCCATTCGTAATAGCGGTCGAACCTCATATAGCTACGAGAAATCCCACCATCCCGATTTCGTAATCTCCTCCTATGACGATATAGTCTGCATCCAATAAAGCGAACATAGTTTAATTAAGAAAAATAGGTCTGCCACTTGAAAGACGCCTATCATTGAACAAAATATCATTGCGCGCAAGCCACATGGACCATAGCTGCGCCACGCAACCTGCTAGCCACTAGCGTCTAGTCATTCTCGAGAACAAACTAGCAAAGCATTGTCGCACAAAATCCTCCAACGTGGCTGGCTACACCATCATTGGAAGAAAAGATTATATATCTCCCTCATGAAATGACAATTATAAAGAATGTCATTCGCCTCGTCTTTACCCTCGTGACACCAACGACAATACACATTATCGGCATCAATGGGCAATCCTCGTCCTTGAAACAAACACAACATCAGCAAACGGTACAGCCTTACGGACCACACAAAACATTGAACCTTCAATGGTACCTCTAGCTTCCAAATTGCAGACAACTCAGTCTCATCTGCTAGACCAAAAGATGACATCAATAGGAATAACATGGCCACTAAAAATTTGCCCACCTTCAAAGGCTTCCAAATATGCACATCATCCACATTTTCCTTCAACACAAATTGCCCAACAATAGCCATGAGGTCTTACATCTGCGTCTCTTTAAATGACTGCAATTGTCGGCTAAAGTACTCTGACCATCTATTATGTGCAAGCGTATTGTCACTCACGTAATCCTTTACCAATGCCTATTTATTTCTAGCAGCTCTAAACAACCGCGGAAACATAAGCTGTAAGGGCTCATCTGAGCACCAGCAATTACGCCAGAAAATGACTTTCTCACCATTCCCAACTGACCAAATAAAATTGGACACGCCCAAAAAATGCTGCACACATTCATCCTCATGTACCTCTACAATCTGTCTCCAAACAGCTGACATGTTCCTCTTTTTTTCAACATTAAATCACCAACTCAGAACATCCTCTCCATACTTAGCCACAATGATCGAACGCCATAGAGAATTTCCATATGATGTATAACGACAACTCTAATTTGCTAGAAGTGCTAGATTTCATTGTTGCAAATCAACCACGCCCAAACCCCCATACTTTTTTGGGCGACAAATCACCTGCCAGTTAATTCTACTCATTTTCCACTGCGATTCTGTTCTACCCCACAAGAATGAGCAACGAATACGATTGATAAGTGTTCAAAAGTACTATTTTTCTTACCCTTTTTACTCATATTATTGTTAGACTTAGGCCCATATTAGTTGCATAATTAGGCATTCATGCATTAATCCATGTTTCCTTCCATCGTTGAGCTTGATTACATAACTTGGTAGTTTTTGTGGGAAAAGATGTTGCTTTGGTATGTTTTGTGTGTATGTGTAGGATCACTTGCCAAAGCAAGGCTAGAGCTAGTTGCCAGGGCAATACATGAAGGATATGCCGAGCTAGTTGCCAGGGCAATACATGAAGGAGACGCCGAGCCAGTTGCCATGGCAATTGTCGACAAGAGCAAAGGTGATATGGTAGTAGAAATTGATGAATAGACAAGCCGAAGATGACGTGGAGCAAAGCCCAAACCCAAAGGAATTTGATTTCCATGCAGATATTAAAGAAGAATTAAATTCCAAGAAGATAGGAGAAGTTCTAGTAGGAATATAATTATAATAAAGAATTATATTCTTTAAAGATAATTTAATTCCAACTTAACTTCCTCCTCAAAGAAGGACTTTGGCCTAGCCCTATAAATAAGATGGAGATTTCGACAATCGAGAGAGAGCAAAGAGAGGGGAATTTTGACAACTCCAAGGAGGGCAAGAGGAGAGAATTTTCGACAAGCATCTAGGGCAAGGAGGATTTCGACAAGCCTCCTTCTTCATCTTTTCTTTCTTGTTCGATTGGGTTCATGCTAGGGATTATTTATCTTGTGTTTCTTTGGAACCTAGCCATGAACTAAATCTATTTGGCTATGGTTATTGTGTTTTGTGGTTGTGAGAAACTATTGGTTTTTGCTTAGGTAATAAGAGTTTGCACTTTTCTATTCAAGGTTTATTCATTCTTGGTTCTTATTCTTGTTTGCGAGTGAATTGGGACAGGATCTCGTGATTTCATCTATTTATCTAATATCGGGAGAGTTAGATTCAAGAAACGAATGAATATGATCTTTATTCAATCTATTGATGGTGAAGATTAATCCGGCTTAGGAATAAGTTAAGGATTTCAACGGCTAAGAGGAGCGCAAGATTGGTTGTTGTTCACCCTTGATTCACGCAGGGATGTATTATCAAGGCATGCACAAGTAGCTAGATTTTCGACTTAGGGATAAGAAGAAACCATTGAAGAACCATCTGCCGAACCTTGAAGGTTGCTGCCCAGACGCCCAAGTAGTTGCCCAACTAGTTGCCCAGGCAACCATCGATTAGTTGCCAAGGCAACCTCGTTGGGCAAGTTGCCACGGCAACTGAATTGCCCGTGCACTCTTTTACCAAGACGATCCAATCGGCTATCACACCTCAACTCACGATAACCTGGCCTATCTCTCTCTCATTTGATCTCATATTTTCTTTTACTTTATTGCTTTCTAGATTAGTTATTAGTTAAACTCCTATAATCCTTTATTTGTGTTTTTACTTTTTACAGTGCAAGAGACTAGATTCTTGAAGTGGAACCAATCCCTGTGGAGACGATATCTTTTATACTATAACTTGTGACGTGTATACTTGCACATTTGCGTAGCACTTATTACGCGCAACAAGTTTTTGGCGCCGTTGCCGGGGATTGGCAATAGCAACTTTGTTTTTATTTTCTTGCACTTTCTTTTTACTTTTCTTGTTTAAAATTCAAAGGGCTAACAAACTTTGGTTTTGCATTGGTATATGACCAGGGCGAGACCGACTTCACCAGAATATCCCTTTGATCCAGAAATCGAACGAACCTTACAAAGACTTAGACGAAGGATAAGAGTAGCAATGGCTAATCAAGAAAGCAATATGAATCAAGATGTTCCAGTAGGAGGAGGAGTGATTCTTGCACGAAACAGAACTATTCGAGACTATCTTGAAGAAGATCTTGATGGACTTAATCCAGGAGTTGTCGCACCTAAAATTGAAGCCGACCACTTTGAGTTAAAACCGGTAATGTTTAATATGATCAACACAATAGGTCAATTTGGCAGCTCAGCAACTGAAGATGCACGACAACATTTGAAATCTTTCCTCGAGATTTGCAACTCGTTCAAAATACATGGAGTCACCCCCGATGTCTTACGATTAAGATTATTCCCCTATTCACTGAGGGATAGGGCGAAAGCATGGTTAAATAGCATTCCTGCCAGATCAATAGCATCTTGGACCGATCTTTGTCGTGATTTCCTTGCTCGATTTAATCCTACAAATTTGACTGATAAGCTTCGTAACGACATTACTTCTTTTCGGCAGGCAGATGATGAATCCATGTACGAGGCTTGGGAGCGATATAGAGAACTTCTACAGAAATGCCCCCTACACGGATTCTCGGTGTGGACTCAAGTAACAATGTTTTACAACGCCGTGAATACACCAACAAGGATGATGCTAGATGCCTTGGTAAATGGCATACTCCTAGATAAGTCGTCGGAGGAAGCAATGCAAATTTTAAACAGGCTGGCCAAGAATGATTATCAATTCCCATCTACTAGAAGAGGAGGAGTTAGACACCAAGCCACAATACATGAACTAAGATCATCAGATTCAATTTCGGACAATTGGCCACTTTAACCAAGATGGTCCAGAACATGCAAAAACCAAACAACACACATGAAGTCAAGGTAATGGATTCTTTTTGTGAGTTATGTGGTGATAACCATAATTCTTCTGAATGTATGCAGAATCCGGAATCCAGCTTCTATGTGGGGAATTACAATCGGAACAATAATATGATGTCAAATACATACAATCCAGCTTGGAAGAAGCACCCTAATTTTTCATGGAGTAATCCCAACAATGCTCTAAACCAGAACAATCAGAATGCACAAGCATCGGGATTCCAGCAGAATATGCCATGGCAGCAAGTGCCGCAGCAACAACCGACAACATCTAGTTCTTTGGAAAATTCTCTAAATGCTTTTATGATGAAAACTGAATCTTATATGGCTGAGAATAGTAATTTCATAAAAAGAACTGATGCTTTTATTAACAAGACCGAGATGAGATTGCAAAACCAAGAGGCGACGATCAAATCATTGGAAAATCAAGTCGGACAGTTTACTCAAAATCTGAATACTAGACCACAGGGAGGTTTACCTAGCGATACTGAAGTCGCAAGAGGAACTGGCCATGAGCAATGTAAGGCAATCACCACTAGAAGTGGCCAACAACTTAGAGAGGCTCAAACCCGCTCATCAAACAAAACTCCACAAAAAGATCAAGACGAACCTAGCGGCAAAGCCTCAGATGCTGAACCAAGAATTGCCGTGGCAACCGGCAATAAGCATACCTCGGTAACCGACGATAAAGATGCCTCGGCAACTTGTGAAAAGCATGCCTCGGCAACCCCAATTGATAATGCCTCGGCAACTCCAGTTGTCCCGGCAATGTCGTCAATCAGGTTTCAAACCAATGAAAGGATTGAAGATATCCGACTTCCACCACCATTCCCACAAAGGTTGAAGCGAAAAAAGCAAGAATACCAATTCAAGAAGTTTCTTGATATCCTAAAGCAAGTCCACATCAACTTACCATTGGTGGAAGCAATTGAAAAAATGCCAAACTATGCCAAGTTTCTTAAAGACATTGTGTCCAAGAGAACAAGGCTAGGAGAGTTTGAAACAGTTGCCGCAAAAGAGGGATGCATGGCAATGTTGCACAATCGTATGCCACCCAAGTTGAAGGATCCCAGAAGTTTCACAATACCTTGTTCTATTGGAAATCACTATGTCGGGAAAGCATTATGCGACCTTGGGGCTAGCATAAACTTGACGCCTAAATCGGTTTTCCAGAAACTAGGAATCGGGAAGGCAAGACCTACAACAGTTATGCTACAGCTAGCCGACAAATCCTATGTGCATCCAGAGGGAAAAATCGATGACATACTGGTAAGAGTTGATAAATTTATTTTTCCCGCTGACTTTATTGTTTTGGATTGTGAAGCAGATGAGCATGCACCCATCATTCTCGGGAGACCATTCCTAGCAACAGGGAGAACCTTGATCGATGTTGAAAAGGGAGAACTCACAATGAGGGTGAATGACCAGCAAGTTAAACTAAATGTGTTCCAAACACTAAGGCATGCCGATGATCTAGAAGAATGCCAACTTCTTCATGCCACGACAGAGTTTAACTTCGACGAGGAATTTAGTTGCCTCAGCAACTACATTGCTGACCAAAAGGAACCTGAGGAGTATGAAAAACCGGTCGATAAGGAACAACAAGAAGAGGCAAATTGGCTAGTCAATCGACCAGGTACATACTTTGAACCACTGGATAACTCAGGTAAGGAAGGTAAGCTCGAAAAACCCTCTATTGAACAACAACCGATTCTTGAGTTGAAACAATTGCCAGAGCAACTAAAATATGCATACTTAGGAACCGATAATACATTGCCTGTAATTATTTCTTCTAAGTTACAGCCTGAGCAGGAAAAGAAGCTGATCAAGATGTTGAAGCTACACAAAAAGGTAATAGGGTGGACAATTGCCGACTTGAAGGGAATTAGCCCGGCAGTGTGCATGCACAAGATTTTGTTGGAAGATGATCACAAACCTTCAATTGAGGCCCAGAGGAGACTGAATCATGCCATGAAAGGGGTTGTAATGAAAGAAATCATCAAGTGGCTTGACGCCGGCATTATATACCCTATCTCTGATAGTACATGGTAAGTCTGGTACAATGTGTACCAAAAAATGGAGGTATAACGGTGGTAAGTAATGAAAACAATGAACTCATTCCAACCAGGACTGTGACCGGTTGGAGGGTTTGTATGGATTATCGAAAGCTAAACAAAGCCACTAGGAAAGATCACTTCCCATTACCTTTTATTGATCAAATGCTTGACCGTCTTGCAGGTAAACCCTTTTATTGTTTTCTTGATGGTTATTCAGGTTACAATCAAATTGCCATAGCACCAGAAGATCAAGAAAAGACAACCTTCACATGCCCATACGGTACTTATGCCTTCCGAAAGATGTCGTTCAGATTGTGTAACGCCCCGGCAACCTTCCAAAGATGCATGATGACGCTCTTTTCAGACATGGTCGAAGACTTCCATGAGATCTTCATGGATGATTTTTCTATTTTTGGTAATGACCCGACAATTTGTCTCGGCAATTTAGAGAGGGTGTTGGCAAGATGTGAAGAAACTGATTTAGTCCTCAATTGGGAGAAATGCCATTTTATGGTAGATAAAGGAATAGTGCTCGGCCACAAGATTTCATCCAAGGGAATTGAAGTAGACAAAGCCAAGTTGTACGTGATCGAGAGATTACCCCCACCAAGTTCGGTTAAAGGAATTCGAAGTTTTCTTGGACATGCAGGTTTTTACAGGAGGTTCATTCATAATTTTTCTAAAATCACTAAACCCTTGTACAATTTGCTTGAACATGATAAAGTCTTCAATTTTGATGATTCTTTCACCCAAGCATTCGAAACCCTAAAGAAAAAGCTTACCTCGGCACCCATTGTCGTTCCACCAGATTGGACGCTACCTTTTGAGCTCATGTGTGATGCAAGTGATTTCGCGGTAGGAGCAGTCCTAGGCCAACGCACAGGTAAGACCTTCCATGTGATATACTACGCTAGTAAAACTCTTAATAGTGCTCAAGTGAATTACACAACAACGGAGAAAGAGTTACTAGCTGTAGTTTTCGCATTTGACAAGTTTCGATCCTATTTGATTGGTACAAAGGTAATTGTTCATACAGACCATTCGGCAATCAAATATCTATTCGCTAAAAAAGATGCCAAACCTCGTTTGATTCGTTGGATATTACTTTTACAAGAATTTGATATTGAAAATAAGGACAGGAAAGGAACAGAAAATCAAGTGGCCGATCACTTATCACGTTTGGAACGCAATAGGGAGGAGGACGCAGATCTAGAGATATGCGATGCATTCTCGGATGAACAAATTTTAGTTGTCTCGGCAACCCTTGACGCCTCGGCAACCATGGATGCACACACCTCGGCAACTCTCGACGCCGCAGCAGTCTTTAACGCGCACACCTCGGCAATTCTGGGAGCAGTCGCCCCGACAGCACATGCCTCGGCAATACCCTGGTACGCGGATTTAGTTAATTTCCTTGTTTGTTGTATTTTACCTTATGGCATTACTCACCAAGGGAAGAAGCGGTTCCACCATGATGCTAAGCATTACTTTTGGGACGAGCCTCTTTTGTTTAAACAATGTGCAGATCAGGTTATACGCCGATGTGTCCCTGAAGAAGAGCAACAGAATGTACTCCGGCAATGCCATTCTTCACCCTATGGAGGACATTTTGGAGGAACTCGTACCGCGGCCAAAGTTTTGCAATCCAGTTTGTATTGGCCAACATTGTACAAAGATGCCCAAGACTTTTACAAGCAATGTGATCGTTGCCAGAGGACGGGCAATATCTCTAGACGACATGAGATGCCGCTCCGGAACATCATCGAGGTGGAATTGTTCAATGTGTGGGGGATCGATTTTATGGGACCTTTCCCATCTTCATTCGGCAACCTCTACATCTTACTTGCCGTCGACTACGTGCCTAAATAGGTGGAGGCAGCTGCAGTTCCCAACAATGATTCCAAGACCGTGCAACGATTCTTGCAGGAAAAACATATTTACACGGTTTGGGATGCCAAGAGCAATTATCAGTGACGAAGGCAAGCATTTTGACAACAGACTAATTGCCAAGATGTTGCAACGCTTCGGCATATCACACAGGATCGCCACGACATATCACCCACAAACCAACGGGCAAGCAGAAATTTCCAACCGGGAATTGAAGGGTATACTCGAGAAAGTTGTAAATCCCTCTAGGAAGGATTGGTCATTAAGACTAGATGACGCACTTTGGGCATATCGCACTGCATTCAAAACACCCTTAGGTATGTCCCCCTTCCGACTTGTCTATGGCAAAACATGCCATCTACCGGTGGAAATCGAACACAAGGCATACTGGGCAATCAAGACCGTGAATATGGATTGGGAAAGTGCCGGACAAAAGCGTTTGTTGGACCTCAATGAGATAGAAGAATTCCTTGCACTCGCCTATAACAATGCACGAATCTACAAGGAGAAAACAAAGCGATGGCACGACAAGAAACTATTGCCGCTGCAATTCATGCCAGGGCAACTAGTTCTCTTATTCAATTCTCGGCTAAAACTTTTCCCGGGAAAGCTGAAATCAAGATGGTCGGGACCATTCGAAGTCGTCAAACCATTCTCCCATGGTGCTGTGATAATCAAGTCCATCTCTGTCAACCATGAATTCAAAGTTAATGGACAAAGATTGAAGCACTATAATGGTGCCCATGTGGAACGTAACAAGGAAGTGGTCAACTTAGGAGATGCATGAGCATGCTCTCCCTTTTGATATTTTTATTTTTTTATTTAATTTTTTTATTTTTATTTTATTTTTTTCAAATTTTTATTTTTTTATTTATTATTTCCGATTATTATTAATTTTTAGGATAGATTTTATTTTTTTAAGAATCCCTTTATACATCTTTATTTATTTTCTTTTATCTTTAATCCTTATTTGATTTGTTTTTGAATTGTAGGAAAAAAAAAGTTCAAGATAAAGAGGAATTTTAATCCAAGTAGGAAAACATCTTCAACAAGGAAACTAATGGGCTGAATCTAAGGCTTATATAAAGCCTCCAATTCACCCTAATCACAACCCCTTGTCGTCAACTTCTCCCTCACCCTAAACCCTTTTTCGTTTTCCCCTAATCCCACCCACCTATCTTTTCTATAAAACCCATCACCCTTAACCTATTCCTACTTTCTATCTTGCAACTTTTTAGTTTCTCTTCTTTTCTTTGTTTTTACAAAACTCACAACCAAGATCATCCATGGCATCCAAGATTAAATTTTTAGTTCATCCAAGTTCCTCCAAAGAACCAAGACACAAGAAGTTTGCTACACCGGTGGTTCAAGAAAGATTTCAATCCAAGTTTGAAAGCCGGAAGATTCATGAAGAACAAGGCTTTGAATACTCCAACTCTCATCAAGATTTCAGCCTTGAACCATTCATCTTCGAGAGGATTGCACATCAAAAGTGGCAAATCTTTTGCCATCAACCGGAACCGGGTAACATCTCATGGGTAAGAGAATTCTATGCTCACTCACCTAACCCGGATAATCCTTATGTTTTTGTTCGTGACAAGGCCATACTCATAAGTCCCGAAAACGTCAACACCTTTTACGGGCTTTACATTGAGAAGGACGAGTATCAAGCTTCGTTGATCAAATCACTCCCAAGCAACTCGACAAGGTGCTTCAAGAACTCACTCAACCGATAACTCATTAGAACGACGGTAAATACAAGGGCACGGTAAATCGCCTTCGGCTTAAACCTAAGGCAAAACTATGGAATAAGTTTGTTAAAACTTCTTTAATGCCCACCACGCACAATACTACCGTTGATATACCACGTCTTTTGCTCATACATTCTATTTTGCTTAATCGCATCATTAACATTGGAAAAATTATTTGTGATGAGATTTTTGTATGCAGCTCAAAAGATAAGGGTTCTCTTTTCTTCCCTTGCTTAATTTCTAATCTTTGCAAGGAGATGCATGTCCCAAGTGAGTCCACCGATGAAAAGGCCCTACCCAAGTCTGGTTGGAATCAAGCACTAATCCGAAAGCTAATGGGAGAGGCACCGGGAGATTCTTCAAGGCCTCCAATTGCCACGACAACTTCTGCCGCCCCGGCAATCCATAATGCCCAAGCACCTAATGCCCGGGCAACTCGGCCATCAACCCCGGGACACTTTGAAGCACTTTTGCACCCATTGGCGAGCCACCTAAGGCAAATTGAAGACCGACAACTAATGTTCATGCGGTACATGAAGGAGCACAATAATGCCATCACCCAAGTCATCCTAGAAAAGTGCCCGAACAGTCGCGTGCCGTTCCCGATCTTTCCTGCCAAAATCCTTGCCCCGGCAACCAATAAAGCTGATGCCACGGCAACCAACCCTAAAGATGCCACGGCAACCAAAGCTAAAGATATCCCGGCAACCACTGCAAAAGCCAAAGGTAAAGCACCTATGCCCGAATCAACTCCTACAGAATCATTTTCTGATTTTTCAGATTCGGATGAGTCCTCCATTGCACCAACAAAGACCGCATCAATTGAATCCTCCAAGCAAAAAGCCAATGACATTGATGAAGAGGACGATGAGGACAACCACGTACGAGGATCGATTCCACCAACAAGAAAACAACCATCGCGTTCAAGCAAGAGAATCAAGAAGAGAATCAAGACACCGACCAAAAGGAAACTAATCATCTACGATGACGAACTCTCGGAGTAAGTCCTCGTATGCATTTTATTTTTTCGTTATTTTTATTCTTCTTTAATGCATGCATTGAGGATAATGCCTCACTCGAGTTTGGGGGGGATTGTTATTAGTAGTTACCATGTTTAGGATACATAAATTGCTTGCCATGCCTTTAATTGGAACAAGAATTGCTTAGATTTGATGAATATCCGATGATGACTTTGCCAATGCACTTAATTGATAGAATTTTTATTCTAGGATAACCATAGAAAAACTTAGAATTTTACTATGATACTAATTTTTATGAAACACTGTTGTGGTTTGATTGATTTAAGGAATTCTAGTGAACTTAGGTTGATAATTAACAAATTGGGGGATTAGGATAAAAATTGGATGAATGCTAGAGGCGCCCGAAATTGGCTCTAGCATGTGCTGAAAAAAATCACTAGAGGTGCCCGAAACTGGCTCTAGTATGTGTTAAAAAATTTATAGCTAGAGGTGCCCGAAACCAGCTCTAGTCGAATAAATTAACTTAAGAAAACTAAAAACAAAACACTAGAGGTGCCCAAAACTGGCTCTAGTTAAAACATGTTAAAAAGAACCTAATGAAGTAATTTGAAAACCTCTTGTTTGCATAGAATCCAAAAAATCAACTTGCACACAACTCTGCACACACTCACAAGCATTATAGTTTGATTCCGAGTAATTCCTAAGTTTTCCAAAAAATAAAAAGCCAATCATACTTTGTGCCCCGGTTCAGAGAATTGAAATCAAGTTCAAAGCTAAGTTTGTGAAAATTGAAGTCTTGGCAGGTAATTATGAGTTTGCATTGCTTGAGGACAAGAAATAGTTCGAGTTTGGGGGTGTGATAAGTGTTCAAAAGTACTATTTTTCTTACCCTTTTTACTCATATTATTGTTAGACTTAGGCACATATTAGTTGCATAATTAGCCATTCATGCATTAATCCATGTTTCCTTCCATCGTTGAGCTTGATTACATAACTTGGTAGTTTTTGTGAGAAAAGATGTTGCTTTGGTGTGTTTTGTGTGTATGTGCAGGATCACTTGCCAAAGCAATGCTAGAGCTAGTTGCCAGGGCAATACATGAAGGATATGTCGAGCTAGTTGCCAGGGTAATACATGAAGGAGACGCCAAGCCAGTTGCCATGGCAATTGTCGACAAGAGCAAAGGTGATATGGTAGTCGAAATTGATGACTAGACAAGCCCAAGATGACGTGGAGCAAAGCCCAAACCCAAAGGAATTTGATTTCCATGCAGAGATTAAAGAAGAATTAAATTCCAAGAAGTTAGGAGAAGTTCTAGTAGGAATATAATTATAATAAAGAATTATATTCTTTAAAGATAATTTAATTCCAACTTAACTTCCTCCTCAAAGAAGGACTTTGGCCTAGCCCTATAAATAAGATGGAGATTTCGACAATCGAGAGAGAGCAAAGAGAGAGGAATTTCGACAACTCCAAGGAGGGCAAGAGGAGAGAATTTTCGACAAGCATCTAGGGCAAGGAGGATTTCGACAAGCCTCCTTCTTCATCTTTTCTTTCTTGTTCGATTGGGTTCATGCTAGGGATTATTTATCTTGTGTTTCTTTGGAACCTAGCCATGAACTAAATCTATTTGGCTATGGTTATTGTGTTTTGTGGTTGTGAGAAACTATTGGTTTTTGTTTAGGTAATAAGAGTTTGCACTTTTCTATTCAAGGCTTATTCATTCTTGGTTCTTATTCTTGTTTGCGAGTGAATTGGGACAGGATCTCGTGATTTCATCTATTTATCTAATATCGGGAGAGTTAGATTCAAGAAACGAATGAATATGATCTTTATTCAATCTATTGATGGTGAAGATTAATCCGGCTTAGGAATAAGTTAAGGATTTCAACGGCTAAGAGGAGCGCAAGATTGGTTGTTGTTCACCCTTGATTCACGCAGGGATGTATTATCAAGGCATGCACAAGTAGCTAGAGTTTCAACTTAGGGATAAGAAGAAACCATTGAAGAACGCTCTGCCGAACCTTGAAGGTTGCTGCCCAGATGCCCAAGTAGTTGCCCAACTAGTTGCCCAGGCAACCATCGATTAGTTTCCAAGGCAACCTCGTTGTGCAAGTTGCCACGGCAACTGAGTTGCCCGTGCACTCTTTTACCAAGACGATCCAATCGGCTATCACACTTCAACTTACAATAACCTAGCCTATCTCTCTCTCATTTGATCTCATATTTTCTTTTACTTTATTGCTTTCTAGATTAGTTATTAGTTAAACTCCTATAATCCTTTAATTGTGTTTTTACTTTTTACAGTGCAAGAGACTAGATTCTTGAAGTGCCACCAATCCCTGTGGAGACGATATCTTTTATACTATAACTTGCGACGTGTATACTTGCACATTTGCGTAGCACTTATTTCGTGCAACAACGATCAATGTAAAGAATAATACTCTTCAACACCATGAACACGTCCACATAGTACAATGGTAACAAGGATAAGACCGAATTAACAAGAAGCAATCGTGCAACAAAAAAAAGAGAACCCCTTTTCTACCCCGTCAATCATTTGCGAAACTGTTGCAACAAAGGTTCCCAAATACTCAAGCTGCGTAGTTTGACACTAATTAGGAGTCCCAAATACACCATCGATAGCACACCTCGACCACAACCCAACACTGCCACTATTTCACTTATTATCTCCTCTCCCACGCAAACCCCATATAGACAAGACTTCTCATAATTTATTGTCGATCCCGAAGCATACTGAAAACAAGTCAAGACTCGCTTTAAATTAATTGCCATCTGAACCTAACCCTTTACAAAGATCATCGTTTCATCAGCAAATTGGAGATGCGAAACAAAATAATATATTACCACTTGATCCCCTTAATGAAGCCATTCTCTTCAGCATTTAGCATCAATGGATGTAACAATCCCATCACGACCACAAATATTAATGGCGACAATGGGTCACCTTGCTGGAGCCCTCGTTGCATAGCAAATTCATGTGTCCGACAACCATTAACCAAGATTGAGAGGCGAGCCGTACTTACACATTCCCTCATCAATTTACGCCAAGTAACACCACATCCCATTCGAAACAAGATCTGATCTAGATAGTCCCATTTAATGCAGTCGCAGGCTTTTGCAAAATCTAATTTCAAAATCACCCCTCCGTCACTAAATTGCCTCTTTTGCATCGAATGTATGACTTGATTAGCAAGCATTATCCCATCCACTATATGCCTTCCCCTTACAAATCTGGATTGAGAATCACTAATGAGAGAGCCTAACACCACTTGAAAATGCTTAGCCAAACACTTCGCCAAGATTTTATAAAGTGAGTTCAATAGGCAAATTGGGTGAAAGTCTCATATCTTCCCCGAATTGTCCTTCTTAGGGATCAAGACCACAAATGTGGAATTTACTCCTCTTGGCAAAGAACTAGTTTTAAAAAAATGTGAATGAACTTCATCATATCCACTGTTGCGCGTAATAAGTGCTACGCAAATGTGCAAGTATACACGTCGCAAGTTATAGTATAAAAGATATCGTCTCCACAGGGATTGGTGCTACTTCAAGAATTTAGTCTCTTGCACTGTAAAAAGTAAAAACACAAGTAAAGGATTATAGGATTTTAACTAATGACTAATCTAGAAAGCAATAAAGTAAAAGAAAAGATGAATTCAAATGAGAGAGATAGGCCAGGTTATTGTGAGTTGAGGTGTGATAGCCGATTGGATCGTCTCGGTAAAAGAGTGCATGGGCAACTCAGTTGCCGTGGCAACTTGCACAACGGGGTTGCCTGGGCGACTAGTTGGGCAACTACTTGGGCTTCTGGGCAGCAACCTTCAAGGTTCGGCAGAGCGTTCTTCAATGGTTTCTTCTTATCCCTAAGTCGAAACTCTAGCTACTTGTGCATGCCTTGATAATACATCCCTGCGTGAATCAAGGGTGAACAACAACCAATCTTGTGCTCCTCTTAGCCGTTGAAATCCTTAACTTATTCCTAAGCCGGATTAATCTTCACCATCAATAGATTGAATAAAGATCATATTCATTCGTTTCTTGAATCTAACTCTCCCGGTATTAGATAAATAGATGAAATCACGAGATCCTCTCCCAATTCACTCGCAAACAAGAATAAGAACCAAGAATGAATAAAACTTGAAATAGAAAAGTGCAAACTCTTATTACCTAAACAAAAACCAATAGTTTCTCACAACCACAAAACAAAATAACCATAGCCAAGTAGATTTAGTTCATGGCTAGGTTCCAAAGAAACACAAGATAAATAATCCCTAGCATGAACCCAATCGAACAAGGAAGAAAAGATGAAGCTTGTCGAAAATCCCTTGCCCTAGATGCTTGTCGAAAATTCCCCTTGCTTTCTCCCTTGGACTTGTCGAAATTTCCCCTAATGCTCTCTCTATCATCTTGTCGAAATCTCCTTGCTATTTATAGGGCTAGGCCAAAGTCCTTCTTTGAGGAAGAGTTTGAGTTGGAATTAAATTATCTTTAAAGAATATAATTCTTTATTATAATTGTATTCCTACTAGAACTTCTCCTATCTTCTTGGAATTTAATTCTTCTTTAATCTCTGCATGGAAATCAAATTCCTTTGGGTTTGGGCTTTGCTCCACGTCATCTTGGGCTTGTATAGTCATTAATTTTCGACATCCCTATTGCATTTTCTCTTTGTCGACAATTGCCATGGCAACTGGCTCGGCGTCTCCTTCATGCATTGCCCCGCAACTAGCTCGGCATATCCTTCATGCATTGCCCTGGCAACTAGCTCGGCATTGCTTTGGCAAGTGATCCTGCACATACACACACAAAGCACACCAAAGCAGCGTCTTTTCCACAAAAACTACCAAGTTATGTAATCAAGCTCAACGATGGAAGGAAACATGGATTAATGCATGAATAGCTAATTATGCAACTAATATGAGCCTAAGTCTAACAATAATATGAGTAAAAAGGGTAAGAAAATTAGTACTTTTGAACACTTATCACACCCCCCAAGTCGAACTATTACTTGTCCTCAAGCAATGCAAACTCATAATTTACCGCCAAGACTTCAATTTTCACAAACTTAGCTTTGAACTTGATTTCAATTCTCTGAACCGGGGCACAAAGTATGATTGGCATTTTATTTTTCAGAAAACTTAGGAGTTACTCGGAATCAAACTATAATGCTTGTGAGTGTGTGCGGAGTTGTGTGCAAGTTGATTTTTCGGATTATATGCAAACAAGAGGTTTTCAAATTACTTCATTGGGTTCTTTTTAACATGTTTTAACTAGAGCAGTGTTGGGCACCTCTAGTGTTTTGTTTTTAGTTTTCTTAAGTTAATTTAATCGACTAGAGCGGTTTGGGCAACCTCTAGTTAAAATTTTTTTTAACACATCCTAGAGCCAGTTTCGGGCACCTCTAGTGATCAATTTTTTTAGCACATGCTAGAGCCAATTTCGGGTACCTCTAGCATTCATCCAGTTTTTATTCTAATCCCCCAATTTGTTAATTATCAACCTAAGTTCACTAGAATTCCTTAAATCAATAAAACCACAATAGTGTTTCATCAAATTTAGCATCATAGTAAAATTCTAAGTTTTTCCATGGTTATCCTAGAATAAAAATTCTATCAATTAAGTACATTGGCAAAGTCATCATCGAATATTCATCAAATCTAAGCAATTCTTGTTCCAATTAAAGGCATGGCAAGCAATTTATGTATCCTAAATGTAATACTTTAAGATGAATGAAACTAAACTTGGTAACTACTAATAACAATCCCCCCCCTAAACTCGAGTGAGGCATTGTCCTCAATGCATGCATAAAAATAACGAAAAATAAAAATAAAAATGCATACGAGGACTTACTCCGAGAGTTCGTCATCGTAGATGATTAGTTTCCTTCTAGTCGGTGTCTTGATTCTCTTGCTTGAACGCGATGGTTGTTTTCTTAGGAGTTGATTCGGGCATAAGTGCTTTACCTTTGGCTTTTGCAGTGGTTGTCGGGATGTCTTTAGCTTTGGTTGCCGTGGCATCTTCAGGGCTGGTTGCCGTGGAGTCATCTTTTGCGGTTGCCGTGGCGATTGCTTCATTGGTTGCCGGGGCAAGGATCTCGACGGTAAATTTCCTTAGCATAGTAGTTGTTAGTCTTGTTGTGAAAAACAAAGAAAACCTGAAAACTAAATATAATGAAAAAAATAAAATTTCTCCTAAAAAGAATGAAAATAAAAAGAAAAAGAAAATATTGAAAGGAGAGCATGCTCATGCATCTCCTAAGTTGACCACTTCCTTGTTACGTTCCACATGGGCACCATTGTAGTGCTTCAATCTTTGTCCATTAACTTTGAATTCATGGTTGTCAGAGATGGACTTGATTATCACAGCACCATGCGAGAATGGTTTGACGACTTCCGAATGGTCCTGACCATCTTGATTTCAGCTTTCCCGGGAAAAGTTTTAGCCGAGAATTGAATAGGAGAACTAGTTGCCCTGGCGTGAATTGCCGTGGCAATAGTTTCTTGTCGTGCCATCGCTTTGTTTTCTCCTTGTAGATTCGTGCATTGTTATAGGCGAGTACACGAAATTCTTCTATCTCATTGAGATCCATCAAACGCTTTTGTCCGGCACTTTCCCAATCCATATTCACGGTATTGATTGCCCAGTATGCCTTGTGCTCGATTTCCACCGGTAGATGACATGTTTTACCATAGACAAGTCGGAAGGGGGATATACCTAAGGGTGTTTTGAATGCAGTGCGATATGCCTAAAGTGCGTCATCTAGTCTTAATGACCAATCCTTCCTTGAGGGATTTACAACTTTCTCGAGTATTCTCTTCAACTCCCGGTTGGAAATTTCTGCTTGCCCGTTGGTTTGTGGGTGATATGCCATGGCGATCTTGTGTGATATGTCGAAGCGTTCCAACATCTTGGCAATTAGTCTGTTGTCAAAATGCTTGCCTTCGTCGCTGATAATTGCTCTCGGCATCCCAAACCGTGTAAATATGTTTTTCTGCAAGAATCTTTGCACGGTCTTGGAATCGTTGTTGGGAACTGCAGCTGCCTCAACCCATTTAGACACGTAGTCGACGGCAAGTAGAATGTAGAGGTTGCCGAATGAAGATGGGAAAGGTCCATAAAATCGATCCCCCATACATCGAACAATTCCACCTCGATGATGTTCTGGAGTGGCATCTCATGTCGTCTAGAGATATTGCCCGTCCTCTGGCAACGATCACATTGCTTGTAAAAGTCTTGGGCATCTTTGTACAATGTTGGCCAATACAGACCCGATTGCAAAACTTTGGCCGCGGTACGAGTTCCTCCAAAATGTCCTCCATAGGGTGAAGAATGGCATTGCCGGAGTACATTCTGTTGCTCTTCTTCAGGGACACATCGGCGTATAACCTGATCTGCACATTGTTTAAACAAAAGAGGCTCGTCCCAAAAGTAATGCTTAGCATCATGGCGAAACCGCTTCTTTCCTTGGTGAGTAATGCCATAAGGAAAAATACCACAAACAAGGAAATTAACTAAATCCGCGTACCAGGGTATTGTCGAGGCATGTGCTGCCGTGGCGACTGCTCCCAAGATTGCCGAGGCGTGCGCGTCAAAGACTGTTGCGGCATCGAGAGTTGCCGAAGCGTGTACATCCATGGTTGCCGAGGCGTCGAGGGTTGCCGAGGCGTCAAGGGTTGCCGAGGCGTTGAGGGTTGCCGAGGCAACTAGAATTTGTTCATCCGGGAATGCATCACATATCTCTAGATCCGCGTCCTCTTCCCTATTGCGTTCCAGACGTGATAAGTGATCGGCCACTTGGTTTTCTGTTCCTTTCTTGTCCTTAATTTCAATATCAAATTCTTGTAAAAGTAATATCCAACGAATCAAACGAGGTTTAGCATCCTTTTTACCAAATAAGTATTTGATTGCCGAATGGTCCGTATGAACAATTACCTTTGTACCAATTAAATAGGATCGAAACTTGTCAAATGCGAAAACTACTGACTAGTAACTCTTTCTCCGTTGTTGTGTAATTCACTTGAGCACTATTAAGAGTTTTACTAGCGTAGTATATCACATGGAAGGTCTTACCTGCGTGCGTTGGCCTAGGATCGCTCCTACCGCGAAATCACTTACATCACACATGAGCTCAAAAGGTAGTGTCCAATCTGGTGGAACGACAATGGGTCTTGAGGCAAGCTTTTCTTTAGGGTTTGAATGCTTGGTGCAAGAATCATCAAAATCGAAGACTTTATCCTGTTCAAGCAGATTACACAAGGGTTTAGTGATTTTAGAAAAATTATGAATGAACCTCCTGTAAAAACCTGCATGTCCGAGAAAACTTCGAATTCCTTTAACCGAACTTGGTGGGAGTAATCTCTCGATCACGTCCACCTTGGCTTTTTCTACTTCAATTCCCTTGGATCAAATCTTGTGGCCGAGCACTATTCCTTCATCTACCATAAAGTGGCATTTCTCCCAATTGAGGACTAAATTCGTTTCTTCGTATCTTGCTAACACCCTCTCTAAATTGCCGAGACAGCCGTCGAAGTCATTACCAAAAATCGAAAAATCATCCATGAAGATCTCAAGGAAGTCTTCGACCATGTCTGAAAAGAGTGCCATCATGCATCTTTGGAAGGTTGCCGGGGCGTTACACAATCCGAACGGCATCCTTCGGAAGGCATAAGTACTGTATGGGCATGTGAAGGTTGTCTTTTCTTGATCTTCTGGTGCTATGGCAATCTGATTGTAACCTGAATAACCATCAAGAAAACAATAAAAGGGTTTACCTGCAAGACGGTCAAGCATTTGATCAATAAAGGGTAATGGGAAGTGATCTTTCCTAGTGGCTTTGTTTAGCTTTCGATAGTCCATACAAACCCTCCAACCGGTCACAGTCCTAGTTGGGATAAGTTCATTGTTTTCATTGCTTACCATTGTTATACCTCCCTTTTTCGGTACACATTGTACCGGACTTACCCACGTACTATCGGAGATAGGGTATATAATGCCGGCGTCAAGCCACTTGATGATTTCTTTTATTACAACCCCTTTCATGGCATGATTCAGTCTCCTCTGGGCCTCAATTGAAGGTTTGTGATCATCTTCCAACAAGATCTTGTGCATGCACACTGTCGGGCTAATTCCCTTCAAGTCGGCAATTGTCCACCCTATTGCCTTTTTGTGTAGCTTCAACATCTTGATCAACTTCTTTTCCTGCTCAGGCTGTAACTTAGAAGAAATAATTACAGGCAATGTATTATCGGTCCCTAAGTATACATATTTTAGTTGCTCTGGCAATTGTTTCAACTCAAGAATCGGTGTTGTTCGATAGAGGGTTTTTCGAGTTTACCTTCCTTACCTGAGTAATCCAGTGGTTCAAAGTATGTACCTGGTCGGTTGACTAGCCAATTTGCCTCTTCTTGTTGTTCCTCATCGACCGGTTCTTCATACTCCTCAGGTTCCTCTTGATCGGCAATGTAGTTGCCGAGGCAACTAAATTCCTTATCGAAGTTAAACTCTGCCGTGGCATGAAGTAGTTGGCATTCTTCTAGATCATCGGCATGCCTTAGTGTTTGAAACACATTTAGTTTAACTTGCTGGTCATTCACCCTCATTGTGAGTTCTCCCTTTTCAACGTCGATCAAGGTTCTCCCTGTTGCTAGGAATGGTCTCCCGAGAATGATAGGTGCATGCTCATCTGTTTCACAATCCAAAACAATAAAGTCAGCGGGAAAAATAAATTTATCGACTTTTACCAGTATGTCTTCGATTTTTCCCTCTGGATGCACATAGGATCTGTCGGCAAGCTGCAGCATAATTGTTGTAGGTCTTGTCTTCCCGATTCCTAGTTTCTGGAAAACTGATTTAGGCATCAAGTTTATGCTAGCCCCAAGGTCGCATAGTGCTTTCCCGACATAGTGATTTCCAATAGAACAGGGTATTGTGAAACTTCCGGGATCCTTCAACTTAGGTGGCATACGATTGTGCAACATTTCCATGCATCCCTCTGTTGCGGCAACTGTTTCAAACTCTCCTAGCCTTGTTCTTTTGGACACAATGTCTTTAAGGAACTTGGCATAGTTTGGCATTTGTTCAATTGCTTCCACCAATGGCAAGTTGATGTGGACTTGCTTTAGGATATCAAGAAACTTCTTGAATTGGTATTCTTGCTTTTGTCGCTTCAACCTTTGTGGGAATGGTGGTGGAAGTCGGATATCTTCGATCCTTTCATTGGTTTGAAACCTGATTGACGGCATTACCGGGACATCTGGAGTTGCCGAGGCGTTATCAACTGGGGTTGCCGAGGCGTGCTTATCGCAAGTTGCCGAGGCATCGTCGGTTGCCGAGGCATGCTTATTGCCAGTTGCCGCGGCAATTCCTGGTTCAGCATCTGAGGCTTTGCCGCTAGATTCATCTTGATCTTTTTGTGGAGTTTTGTTTGATGAGCGGATTTGAGCCTCTCTAAGTTGTTGGCCACTTCTAGTGGTGATCGCCTTACATTGCTCATGGCAGTTCCTCTTGCGACTTGAGTATCGCTAGGTAAACCTCCTTGCGGTCTAGTATTCAGATTTTGAGCAAACTGTCCGACTTGATTTTCCAATGATTTGATTGTCGCCTCTTGGTTTTGCAATCTCATCTCGGTCCTGTTAATAAAAGCAACAGTTCTTTTTATGAAATTACTATTCTCAGCCATATAAGATTCATTTTTCATCATAAAAGCATTTAGAGAATTTTCCAAAGAACTAGATGTTGTCGGTTGTTGTTGCGGCATCACATTGCCGTGGCATATTCTCTTTGGAATCCCGATGCTTGTGCATTCTGATTGTTACGGTTTAGAGCATTGTTGGGATTACTCCATGAAAAATTTGGGTGCTTCTTCCAAGCTGGATTGTATGTATTGGACATCACGTTATTGCTCGATTGTAATTCCCCACATATAAATTTGGATTCCAGATTCTCGCATACATTCGAAGAATTATGGTTATCACCACATAACTCACAAAAAGAATCCATTACCTTGACTTCATGTGTGTTGTTTGGTTTTTGCATGTTCTGGACCATCTTGGTTAAAGTGGCCAATTGTGCCGAAATTGAATCTGATGATCCTAGTTCATGTTTTGTGGCTTGGCGTCTAACTCCTCCTCTTCTAGTGGATGGGAATTGATAATCATTCTTGGCCAGCCTGTTTAAGATTTGCATTGCTTCCTCCGGCGACTTATCTAGGAGTATGCCGTTTGCCGAGGCGTCTAGCATCATCCTTGTTGGTGTATTCACGGCGTTGTAAAACATTGTTACTTGAGTCCACACCGGGAATCCGTGTAGGGGGCATTTGTGTAGAAGTTCTCTATATCGCCCCCAAGCCTCGTACATGGATTCATCATCTGCCTGCCGAAAAGAAGTAATGTCGTTACGAAGCCTATCAGTCAAATTTGTAGGATTAAATCTAGCACGGAAATCACGACAAAGATCAGTCCAAGATGCTATGGATCCGCAGAATGCTATTCAACCATGCTTTCGCCCCTATCCTCAGTGAATAGGGAATAATCTTAATCGTAGGACATCGGGGTGACTCCGTGTATCTTGAACGAGTTGCAAATCTCGAGGAAAGATTTCAGATGTTGTCGTGCATCTTGATTCTTTGAGCCGCCAAATTGACCTATTGTGTTGATCATATTAAACATTACCGGTTTCAACTCAAAGTGGCGGCTTCAATTTCAGGTGCGACAACTCCGGGTTAAGTCCATCAAGATCTTCTTCAAGATAGTCTCGAATAGTTTTGTTTCGTGCAAGAATCACTCCTCCTCCCGCCGAACATCTTGATTCATATTGCCGTCTTGATTTGCCATTGCTTCTCTTATCCTTCGTCTAAGTCTTTGTAAGGTTCGTTCAATTTCTGGATCAAAGGGATATTCTGGTGAAGTCGGTCTCGCCCTGGTCATATACCAATGCAAAACCAAAGTTTGTTAACCCTTTGAATTTTAAACAAGAAAAATAAAAAGAAAGTGCAAGAAAGTAAAAACAAAGTCGCTATTGCCAATCCCCGGCAACGGCGCCAAAATCTTGTTGCGCGTAATAAGTGCTACGCAAATGTGCAAGTATACACGTCGCAAGTTATAGTATAAAAGATATCGTCTCCACAGGGATTGGTGCTACTTCAAGAATCTAGTCTCTTGCACTGTAAAAAGTAAAAACACAAGTAAAGGATTATAGGAGTTTAACTATTGACTAATCTAGAAAGCAATAAAGTAAAAGAAAAGATGAATTCAAATGAGAGAGATAGGCCAGTTTATTGTGAGTTGAGGTGTGATAGCCGATTGGATCGTCTTGGTAAAAGAGTGCACGGGCAACTCAGTTGCCGTGGCAACTTGCACAACGGGGTTGCCTTGGCAACTAATCGATGGTTGTTCGGGCAACTAGTTGGGCAACTACTTGGGCTTCGGGCAGCAACCTTCAAGGTTCGGCAGAGCGTTCTTCAATGGTTTCTTCTTATCCCTAAGTCGAAAACTCTAGCTACTTGTGCATGCCTTGATAATACATCCTGCATGAATCAAGGGTGAACAACAATCAATCTTGCGCTCCTCTTAGCCGTTGAAATCCTTAACTTATTCCTAAGCGGATTAATCTTCACCATCAATAGATTGAATAAAGATCATATTCATTCGTTTCTTGAATCTAACTCTCCCGATATTAGATAAATAGATGAAATCACAAGATCCTCTCCCAATTCACTCGCAAACAAGAATAAGAACCAAGAATGAATAAAACTTGAAATAGAAAAGTGCAAACTCTTATTACCTAAACAAAAACCAATAGTTTCTCACAACCACAAAACAAAATAACCATAGCCAAGTAGATTTAGTTCATGGCTAGGTTCCAAAGAAACACAAGATAAATAATCCCTAGCATGAACCCAATCGAACAAGGAAGAAAAGATGAAGCTTGTCGAAAATCCCTTGCCCTAGATGCTTGTCGAAAATTCCCCTTGCTTTCTCCCTTGGACTTGTCGAAATTTCCCCTAATGCTCTCTCTATCATCTTGTCGAAATCTCCTTGCTATTTATAGGGCTAGGCCAAAGTCCTTCTTTGAGGAAGAGTTTGAGTTGGAATTAAATTATCTTTAAAGAATATAATTCTTTATTATAATTGTATTCCTACTAGAACTTCTCCTATCTTCTTGGAATTTAATTCTTCTTTAATCTCTGCATGGAAATCAAATTCCTTTGGGTTTGGGCTTTGCTCCACGTCATCTTGGGCTTGTATAGTCATTAATTTCGACATCCCTATTGCATTTTCTCTTTGTCGACAATTGCCATGGCAACGGCCTCAGCGTCTCCTTCATGCATTGCCACGGCAACTAGCTCGGCATATCCTTCATGCATTGCCTCGGCAACTAGCTCGGCATTGCTTTGGCAAGTGATCCTGCACATACACACACAAAGCACACCAAAGCAGCGTCTTTTCCACAAAAACTACCAAGTTATGTAATCAAGCTCAACGATGGAAGGAAACATGGATTAATGCATGAATAGCTAATTATGCAACTAATATGAGCCTAAGTCTAACAATAATATGAGTAAAAAGGGTAAGAAAATTAGTACTTTTGAACACTTATCACACCCCCCAAGTCGAACTATTACTTGTCCTCAAGCAATGCAAACTCATAATTACCTGCCAAGACTTCAATTTTCACAAACTTAGCTTTGAACTTGATTTCAATTCTCTGAACCGGGGCACAAAGTATGATTGGCATTTTATTTTTCAGAAAACTTAGGAGTTACTCGGAATCAAACTATAATGCTTGTGAGTGTGTGCGGAGTTGTGTGCAAGTTGATTTTTCGGATTATATGCAAACAAGAGGTTTTCAAATTACTTCATTGGGTTCTTTTTAACATGTTTTAACTAGAGCCAGTGTTGGGCACCTCTAGTGTTTTGTTTTTAGTTTTCTTAAGTTAATTTAATCGACTAGAGCCGGTTTCGGGCACCTCTAGTTAAAATTTTTTTTAACACATCCTAGAGCCAGTTTCGGGCACCTCTAGTGATCAATTTTTTTAGCACATGCTAGAGCCAATTTCGGGTACCTCTAGCATTCATCCAGTTTTTATTCTAATCCCCCAATTTGTTAATTATCAACCTAAGTTCACTAGAATTCCTTAAATCAATAAAACCACAATAGTGTTTCATCAAATTTAGCATCATAGTAAAATTCTAAGTTTTTCCATGGTTATCCTAGAATAAAAATTCTATCAATTAAGTACATTGGCAAAGTCATCATCGAATATTCATCAAATCTAAGCAATTCTTGTTCCAATTAAAGGCATGGCAAGCAATTTATGTATCCTAAATGTAATACTTTAAGATGAATGAAACTAAACTTGGTAACTACTAATAACAATCCCCCCTAAACTCGAGTGAGGCATTGTCCTCAATGCATGCATAAAAATAACGAAAAATAAAAATAAAAATGCATACGAGGACTTACTCCGAGAGTTCGTCATCGTAGATGATTAGTTTCCTTCTAGTCGGTGTCTTGATTCTCTTGCTTGAACGCGATGGTTGTTTTCTTAGGAGTTGATTCGGGCATAAGTGCTTTACCTTTGGCTTTTGCAGTGGTTGTCGGGATGTCTTTAGCTTTGGTTGCCGTGGCATCTTCAGGGCTGGTTGCCGTGGAGTCATCTTTTGCGGTTGCCGTGGCGATTGCTTCATTGGTTGCCGGGGCAAGGATCTCGACGGTAAATTTCCTTAGCATAGTAGTTGTTAGTCTTGTTGTGAAAAACAAAGAAAACCTGAAAACTAAATATAATGAAAAAAATAAAATTTCTCCTAAAAAGAATGAAAATAAAAAGAAAAAGAAAATATTGAAAGGAGAGCATGCTCATGCATCTCCTAAGTTGACCACTTCCTTGTTACGTTCCACATGGGCACCATTGTAGTGCTTCAATCTTTGTCCATTAACTTTGAATTCATGGTTGTCAGAGATGGACTTGATTATCACAGCACCATGCGAGAATGGTTTGACGACTTCGAATGGTCCTGACCATCTTGATTTCAGCTTTCCCGGGAAAAGTTTTAGCCGAGAATTGAATAGGAGAACTAGTTGCCCTGGCGTGAATTGCCGTGGCAATAGTTTCTTGTCGTGCCATCGCTTTGTTTTCTCCTTGTAGATTCGTGCATTGTTATAGGCGAGTACACGAAATTCTTCTATCTCATTGAGATCCATCAAACGCTTTTGTCCGGCACTTTCCCAATCCATATTCACGGTATTGATTGCCCAGTATGCCTTGTGCTCGATTTCCACCGGTAGATGACATGTTTTACCATAGACAAGTCGGAAGGGGGATATACCTAAGGGTGTTTTGAATGCAGTGCGATATGCCTAAAGTGCGTCATCTAGTCTTAATGACCAATCCTTCCTTGAGGGATTTACAACTTTCTCGAGTATTCTCTTCAACTCCCGGTTGGAAATTTCTGCTTGCCCGTTGGTTTGTGGGTGATATGCCATGGCGATCTTGTGTGATATGTGAAGCGTTGCCCAACATCTTGGCAATTAGTCTGTTGTCAAAATGCTTGCCTTCGTCGCTGATAATTGCTCTCGGCATCCCAAACGTGTAAATATGTTTTTTCTGCAAGAATCTTTGCGGTCTTGGAATCGTTGTTGGGAACTGCAGCTGCCTCAACCCATTTAGACACGTAGTCGACGGCAAGTAGAATGTAGAGGTTGCGAATGAAGATGGGAAAGGTCCATAAAATCGATCCCCCATACATCGAACAATTCCACCTCGATGATGTTCGAGTGGCATCTCATGTCGTCTAGAGATATTGCCCGTCCCTCCGCAACGATCACATTGCTTGTAAAAGTCTTGGGCATCTTTGTACAATGTTGGCCAATACAGACCGATTGCAAAACTTTGGTCATGATACGAGTTCCTCCAAAATGTCCTCCATAGGGTGAAGAATGGCATTGCCGGAGTACATTCTGTTGCTCTTCTTGAGGACACATCGGCGTATAACCTGATCGCACATTGTTTAAACAAAAGAGGCTCGTCCCAAAAGTAATGCTTAGCATCATGGCGAAACCGCTTCTTTCCTTGGTGAGTAATGCCATAAGGAAAAATACCACAAACAAGGAAATTAACTAAATCCGCGTACCAGGGTATTGTCGAGGCATGTGCTGCCGTGGCGACTGCTCCCAAGATTGCCGAGGCGTGCGTCAAAGAGCATTGCGGCATCGAGTTGCGGGCGTGTACATCCATGGTTGCCGAGGCGTCGAGGGTTGCCGAGGCGTCAAGGGTTGCCGAGGCGTTGAGGGTTGCCGAGGCAACTAGAATTTGTTCATCCGGGAATGCATCACATATCTCTAGATCCGCGTCCTCTTCCCTATTGCGTTCCAGACGTGATAAGTGATCGGCCACTTGGTTTTCTGTTCCTTTCTTGTCCTTAATTTCAATATCAAATTCTTGTAAAAGTAATATCCAACGAATCAAACGAGGTTTAGCATCCTTTTTACCAAATAAGTATTTGATTGCCGAATGGTCCGTATGAACAATTACCTTTGTACCAATTAAATAGGATCGAAACTTGTCAAATGCGAAAACTACAGCTAGTAACTCTTTCTCCGTTGTTGTGTAATTCACTTGAGCACTATTAAGAGTTTTACTAGCGTAGTATATCACATGGAAGGTCTTACCTGTGCGTTGGCCTAGGACTGCTCCTACCGCGAAATCACTTACATCACACATGAGCTCAAAAGGTAGTGTCCAATCTGGTGGAACGACAATGGGTGCTGAGGCAAGCTTTTTCTTTAGGGTTTCGAATGCTTCGGTGCAAGAATCATCAAAATCGAAGACTTTATCCTGTTCAAGCAGATTACACAAGGGTTTAGTGATTTTAGAAAAATTATGAATGAACCTCCTGTAAAAACCTGCATGTCCGAGAAAACTTCGAATTCCTTTAACCGAACTTGGTGGGAGTAATCTCTCGATCACGTCCACCTTGGCTTTTTCTACTTCAATTCCCTTGGATCAAATCTTGTGGCCGAGCACTATTCCTTCATCTACCATAAAGTGGCATTTCTCCCAATTGAGGACTAAATTCGTTTCTTCGTATCTTGCTAACACCCTCTCTAAATTGCCGAGACAGCCGTCGAAGTCATTACCAAAAATCGAAAAATCATCCATGAAGATCTCAAGGAAGTCTTCGACCATGTCTGAAAAGAGTGCCATCATGCATCTTTGGAAGGTTGCCGGGGCGTTACACAATCCGAACGGCATCCTTCGGAAGGCATAAGTCTTGTATGGGCATGTGAAGGTTGTCTTTTCTTGATCTTACGGTGCTATGGCAATCTGATTGTAACCTGAATAACCATCAAGAAAACAATAAAAGGGTTTTTTGCAAGACGGTCAAGCATTTGATCAATAAAGGGTAATGGGAAGTGATCTTTCCTAGTGGCTTTGTTTAGCTTTCGATAGTCCATACAAACCCTCCAACCGGTCACAAATCCTAGTTGGGATAAGTTCATTGTTTTCATTGCTTACCATTGTTATACCTCCCTTTTTCGGTACACATTGTACCGGACTTACCCACGTACTATCGGAGATAGGGTATATAATGCCGGCGTCAAGCCACTTGATGATTTCTTTTATTACAACCCCTTTCATGGCATGATTCAGTCTCCTCTGGGCCTCAATTGAAGGTTTGTGATCATCTTCCAACAAGATCTTGTGCATGCACACTGTCGGGCTAATTCCCTTCAAGTCGGCAATTGTCCACCCTATTGCCTTTTTGTGTAGCTTCAACATCTTGATCAACTTCTTTTCCTGCTCAGGCTGTAACTTAGAAGAAATAATTACAGGCAATGTATTATCGGTCCCTAAGTATACATATTTTAGTTGCTCTGGCAATTGTTTCAACTCAAGAATCGGTGTTGTTCGATAGAGGGTTTTTCGAGTTTACCTTCCTTACCTGAGTAATCCAGTGGTTCAAAGTATGTACCTGGTCGGTTGACTAGCCAATTTGCCTCTTCTTGTTGTTCCTCATCGACCGGTTCTTCATACTCCTCAGGTTCCTCTTGATCGGCAATGTAGTTGCCGAGGCAACTAAATTCCTTATCGAAGTTAAACTCTGCCGTGGCATGAAGTAGTTGGCATTCTTCTAGATCATCGGCATGCCTTAGTGTTTGAAACACATTTAGTTTAACTTGCTGGTCATTCACCCTCATTGTGAGTTCTCCCTTTTCAACGTCGATCAAGGTTCTCCCTGTTGCTAGGAATGGTCTCCCGAGAATGATAGGTGCATGCTCATCTGTTTCACAATCCAAAACAATAAAGTCAGCGGGAAAAATAAATTTATCGACTTTTACCAGTATGTCTTCGATTTTTCCCTCTGGATGCACATAGGATCTGTCGGCAAGCTGCAGCATAATTGTTGTAGGTCTTGTCTTCCCGATTCCTAGTTTCTGGAAAACTGATTTAGGCATCAAGTTTATGCTAGCCCCAAGGTCGCATAGTGCTTTCCCGACATAGTGATTTCCAATAGAACAGGGTATTGTGAAACTTCCGGGATCCTTCAACTTAGGTGGCATACGATTGTGCAACATTTCCATGCATCCCTCATTATGCAATCTGTTTCAAACTCTCCTAGCCTTGTTCTTTTGGACACAATGTCTTTAAGGAACTTGGCATAGTTTGGCATTTGTTCAATTGCTTCCACCAATGGCAAGTTGATGTGGACTTGCTTTAGGATATCAAGAAACTTCTTGAATTGGTATTCTTGCTTTTGTCGCTTCAACCTTTGTGGGAATGGTGGTGGAAGTCGGATATCTTCGATCCTTTCATTGGTTTGAAACCTGATTGACGGCATTACCGGGACATCTGGAGTTGCCGAGGCGTTATCAACTGGGGTTGCCGAGGCGTGCTTATCGCAAGTTGCCGAGGCATCGTCGGTTGCCGAGGCATGCTTATTGCCGGTTGCCGCGGCAATTCCTGGTTCAGCATCTGAGGCTTTGCCGCTAGATTCATCTTGATCTTTTTGTGGAGTTTTGTTTGATGAGCGGATTTGAGCCTCTCTAAGTTGTTGGCCACTTCTAGTGGTGATCGCCTTACATTGCTCATGGCCAGTTCCTCTTGCGACTTCAGTATCGCTAGGTAAACCTCCTTGCGGTCTAGTATTCAGATTTTGAGCAAACTGTCCGACTTGATTTTCCAATGATTTGATTGTCGCCTCTTGGTTTTGCAATCTCATCTCGGTCCTGTTAATAAAAGCAACAGTTCTTTTTATGAAATTACTATTCTCAGCCATATAAGATTCATTTTTCATCATAAAAGCATTTAGAGAATTTTCCAAAGAACTAGATGTTGTCGGTTGTTGTTGCGGCATCTGTTGCCGTGGCATATTCTCATTGGAATCCCGATGCTTGTGCATTCGATTGTTCTGGTTTAGAGCATTGTTGGGATTACTCCATGAAAAATTTGGGTGCTTCTTCCAAGCTGGATTGTATGTATTGGACATCACGTTATTGCTCCGATTGTAATTCCCCACATATAAGCTGGATTCCAGATTCTGCATACATTCAGAAGAATTATGGTTATCACCACATAACTCACAAAAAGAATCCATTACCTTGACTTCATGTGTGTTGTTTGGTTTTTGCATGTTACGGACCATCTTGGTTAAAGTGGCCAATTGTGCGAAATTGAATCGATGATCCTAGTTCATGTTTTGTGGCTTGGCGTCTAACTCCTCCTCTTCTAGTGGATGGGAATTGATAATCATTCTTGGCCAGCCTGTTTAAGATTTGCATTGCTTCCTCCGGCGACTTATCTAGGAGTATGCCGTTTGCCGAGGCGTCTAGCATCATCCTTGTTGGTGTATTCACGGCGTTGTAAAACATTGTTACTTGAGTCCACACCGGGAATCGTGTGGGGGCATTTGTGTAGAAGTTCTCTATATCGCCCCAAGCCTCGTACATGGATTCATCATCCGCTCGCCGAAAAGAAGTAATGTCGTTACTGAAGCCTATCAGTCAAATTTGTAGGATTAAATCTAGCACGGAAATCACGACAAAGATCAGTCCAAGATGCTATGGATCCGCAGAATGCTATTCAACCATGCTTTCGCCTATCCCTCGGTGAATAGGGAATAATCTTAATCGTAGGACATCGGGGTGACTCCGTGTATCTTGAACGAAAGTTGCAAATCTCGAGGAAAGATTTCAGATGTTGTCGTGCATCTTGATTCTTTGAGCCGCCAAATTGACCTATTGTGTTGATCATATTAAACATTACCGGTTTCAACTCAAAGTGGCGGCTTCAATTTGGTGCGACAACTCCGGGTTAAGTCCATCAAGATCTTCTTCAAGATAGTCTCGAATAGTTTTGTTTCGTGCAAGAATCACTCCTCCTCCCGCTCGAACATCTTGATTCATATTGCCGTCTTGATTTGCCATTGCTTCTCTTATCCTTCGTCTAAGTCTTTGTAAGGTTCGTTCAATTTACGGATCAAAGGGATATTCTGGTGAAGTCGGTCTCGCCTCGGTCATATACCAATGCAAAACCAAAGTTTGTTAACCCTTTGAATTTTAAACAAGAAAATAAAAAGAAAGTGCAAGAAAGTAAAAACAAAGTCGCTATTGCCAATCCCCGGCAACGGCGCCAAAATCTTGTTGCGCGTAATAAGTGCTACGCAAATGTGCAAGTATACACGTCGCAAGTTATAGTATAAAAGATATCGTCTCCCACGTGGATTGGTGCTACTTCAAGAATCTAGTCTCTTGCCTTTGTAAAAAGTAAAAACACAAGTAAAGGATTATAGGAGTTTAACTATTGACTAATCTAGAAAGCAATAAAGTAAAAGAAAAGATGAATTCAAATGAGAGAGATAGGCCAGTTTATTGTGAGTTGAGGTGTGATAGCCGATTGGATCGTCTTGGTAAAAGAGTGCACGGGCAACTCAGTTGCCGTGGCAACTTGCACAACGGGGTTGCCTTGGCAACTAATCGATGGTTGCCTGGGCAACTACTTGGGCTTCTGGGCAGCAACCTTCAAGGTTCGGCAGAGCGTTCTTCAATGGTTTCTTCTTATCCCTAAGTCGAAACTCTAGCTACTTGTGCATGCCTTGATAATACATCCCTGCATGAATCAAGGGTGAACAACAATCAATCTTGCGCTCCTCTTAGCCGTTGAAATCCTTAACTTATTCCTAAGCCGGATTAATCTTCACCATCAATAGATTGAATAAAGATCATATTCATTCGTTTCTTGAATCTAACTCTCCCGATATTAGATAAATAGATGAAATCACGAGATCCTCACCCAATTCACTCGCAAACAAGAATAAGAACCAAGAATGAATAAACCTTGAAATAGAAAAGTGCAAACTCTTATTACCTAAACAAAAACCAATAGTTTCTCACAACCACAAAACACAATAACCATAGCCAAGTAGATTTAGTTCATGGCTAGGTTCCAAAGAAACACAAGATAAATAATCCCTAGCATGAACCCAATCGAACAAGGAAGAAAAGATGAAGCTTGTCGAAAATCCCTTGCCCTAGATGCTTGTCGAAAATTCCCCTTGCTTTCTCCCTTGGACTTGTCGAAATTTCCCCTAATGCTCTCTCTATCATCTTGTCGAAATCTCCTTGCTATTTATAGGGCTAGGCCAAAGTCCTTCTTTGAGGAGGAGTTTGAGTTGGAATTAAATTATCTTTAAAGAATATAATTCTTTATTATAATTGTATTCCTACTAGAACTTCTCCTATCTTCTTGGAATTTAATTATTCTTTAATCTCTGCATGGAAATCAAATTCCTTTGGTTTTGGGCTTTGCTCCACGTCATCTTGGGCTTGTATAGTCATTAATTTCGACATCCCTATTGCATTTTCTCTTTGTCGACAATTGCCCTGGCAACTGGCTCGGCGTCTCCTTCATGCATTGCCCTGGCAACTAGCTCGGCATATCCTTCATGCATTGCCCTGGCAACTAGCTCGACATTGCTTTGGCAAGTGATCCTGCACATACACACACAAAGCACACCAAAGCAGCATCTTTTCCATAAAAACTACCAAGTTATGTAATCAAGCTCAACGATAGAAGGAAACATGGATTAATGCATGAATAGCTAATTATGCAACTAATATGAGCCTAAGTCTAACAATAATATGAGTAAAAAGGGTAAGAAAATTAGTACTTTTGAACACTTATCATCCACCTTCAGAAATTCCCAGCCCTTTTTGTAAAACTCGAAAGTAAATCTAACCAGTCCAGGTGCCTTGGACCCTTTAGAATCCTATATAACTGTATGAATCTCATCTTTCGAGAATAGAATTTCTAAAATTGTTGCTTATTCTTTATTTAGTTTTTGGAAATTTACCACAATATCTAGTACTCCTGAGGAATTCATTTTTGAAAAATGCTTCCTAAACTCCCAAAAGAAGGCATAGCGTAACTGATCTGGGTTAGTTTCCCATCTCTCATTTAATAAAATGTCCAGTATTGAATTACACATTGGGCATATTTTTGTTGTCATGTGAAAAACGTCGTGTTTCGATCACCTTCTTTTAACCACTTTACTCTTGATTTTTGTCTCCATATTGACTCGCGATATCTGGATAATCTCCACAATTCAGACTATAGCTTTATTTTTTCCACCGCCATCGCTTTAGTAAACATACCAGTACCCATACCACTATCTAACACATCAATCCGCTGTTTTGTTTCCTCAATGCACTAATCAATATTAACAAAGCGTAGAAAACTTTTTAACCCCATAAGCTTCTGTAGCACTTTCCAACCAACATTACCATCCAACAATCGATTCCATTCATGCTCTAATTCTTGGACATTTTTCTTCTTTTCAATCCATGCATTCAAGAATCTAAACGGTCTCGGACCCCAATCCATATCATCACTCACAAGCAAAAGGAGAGTATGATCCGAGAGCCCCCTTAGCAAATTGCTCAACATCAACCTCGTACAGCGCTCAACCCACTCATTAGACACTAAAGACCTATCAATTCAGCTACATCTATTCACAGGGCCAAACCAAATGAAAGATTTTCCTCGCATTGAAACATCAAATAATGTAGTATGATTAATGAAATCAATGAACTCATACATACATCAAATTATGGTCAAAACTATACTTATATTAATATATTTTTTAATTACATATACATGTATACTTTTTAAAACCTATATTTTTATATACCTTGAACATTGGTTGATTGTATTGGATTGAATTATTGATGAATTCCATACATGGTTATTGTTTTGTTTTGCTGAAGGTAATTCTTAGTGTCTAACCTATTTTTTTAATCCTAAACTCTTATCCGTTTTCAAAAATGCCTCCCCGTACCAAATGCCCTAGAACTGGTGCCGCTAGTTCTTTGAGTACCAATACTTGCCCGAACTTTACTGCCATCTATGACCAAAGTTTTAATGAGCAAGGTCGTCAAAACCAACTCGCCAATTTTCAAAATCTTACTATCCGTTGTGAGCAATTTGTGGATTTCGAGTAAATGTGTTCTGATGCCTTTAAACTTAAATATCTTGATTTGATGAGGTAATGGAAATTCTTTTATTTTCTTCAAATTCTGATCATTGTTTATAAAACTCTCGTTCACATCTTTTACTCAAATGCTAGGTGTATTCTCAATGAAGTGCAAACTTGAACCATTGCTCTTGAGTCCTATGTCATGGGCAAGAAGTTTTGTCTTGATTCCAATATCCTCGCCGATCACCTAAGTTTAGATAATGATGGTTTATATGATTCATAACCTGGGTTCCTCAGTCAAAGCCCTAGGTCCCAATGGGGGTTTTCTTCATCTTCTTATCACTTGGTGGTTTCGACCATCCAGTGATAAATGATCTTCTATTTGAGCCATAGATGATTTTTGGCTCTGTTGTTTGTGTGAGAAAAAGCGTCCAAATCTTGCCCAGATCATATTTGCCAAGATGGTTCATATTGTTTACCTATGGGACTATCTTGAGTCATATCTTTCATAAGAAAGATATTGATTGTTCTTTTGATCTTTCTTGTCCTCTTATCGATCTCATAGATGACAAATCCCCCATAAGGCCAAGTTTCAATTCATAAATGGAGAATAGGTGCGAGATCCTAATGTCGTCGTTGGAGATAAAGAGGGTGATGCTCTGGCACCTTCGGTTGCTCTTCTTCCCCTAGATGCTTTATGACATATCTTAATGGGACGTTTGTCACTCTCGAGATGAGCCTCGATTCTAGGATAACTACCATAGAGACGAGCATTGATGCGAGGATTACTTCTATGGAGACCACGTTTGGGAATCAGATTGCTAGTATTGAGAACTCTCTTGTCGATTTTCACCATGAGTGAAGGACACAAGTCCATGGAGATGACGATGTTAATGATGATTATGATGTGTCGTTGGCTCTTTAGTTCTTTCATGCACATCATATCATATTAGACATATTTGGTTTTCGACTTTATTATGCACCTATGTTGGTTTTATTTGGATATTTCCTATGACTTAGTTTATTTATGTTGTTTTGTGCTTTGATATTTTGGATAATGTTGGATATTTCTAGCTTTGGATTTATGATATTATTGGATCTTATGTTTTTAAGATATATTCTTGAAGTTTGAAGCTTTATGTTTTTTTATTTGTGCAATATTGATTTTAATCTAACATAATGGTGGTGAAGTAGGTTATAAAATTTTCCAAAACCTTCATAGCCTTGTAGTCAAAAAGAAAGGGGGGAGACTTAAAAAATTATTTGGTTTTGTTATATCAAAAAGTAGAGATTGTTAAACCCATGTTTTGATTTTGATATAACAAGAACTTTTAAACAAATAAATAAATTTTAAGGTATTTGAAATTACTCACAAATGACAAGCATTCGAACAAAAATGACTCTTTTTAAAGATAAATTATTTATAAGTCAATCCCTTTAAATGAAAATATTTTTATAAGTTTTTTTGTACTCAAAGAGACCATTTTTTGGTCAGTGAGTATCGTTATGGCCCTATGAGTACCAGTACGAATTTTCAACACTATTTTTCAAAATGGTTAAAGAGTATTGGTACGATCCATATCGTACAGGTACGGACCTTATAATTTTCATTACGAACTTCTTGTCAATACTAGTACGGTGGACTCCGTACCTATACGCCCTAGAGCCCTTGTGAGTACCGGTACGGTAAACCTCATACTGATACAGTTTGATTCAATTCAAATGAATTTTACACTTAGTACCGGTACATCCCTTAGCATATTGGTACCCTTACTCTGTACTGATACGCGGCCTAGCGTACCGGTACACCCTATAATACTAACGGGTATTTCTTCTTTAGGTAGGAACCGATACGGGCCTTCATGTACTGATACCTACAGTTGTTGGACAACATTTATTGCGGGAAAAACTCTTCTCAACGGCTATATTTAAAATCCCAACCACCCAAGCGGTTGGAAATCAATTAGAGGGTATAAAAACAAGTCTCAAAAGCTTCTTCAACATCTAGACAACTATTCCAAAGCATTCAAGCAAAATTCCAAAATATTTGAAAGCTTTATCGTAAAATCTTGTAAGCACTTGTGTGAGGGCTTATTGTATCTTTCTTTTTTATCAAGTGTTGGGGTTCTAGTGAACTATATTATCTGCAAACAATCTCTTTTAGAGGGTTCTTAAAGTTTGCTAATTTGTATTGTTTTAGGAAATGGGTCACTAGACTTTGGGGTATAAGTCTAGGTGATATTGTAAGGTTATCTCCTTTGTCCTAAAAGGAAAGATAAAATTGTGAATTTGTGAAATCCTTAGTGTGGGGAAAATTTTATTTCTTTTTACAACTTGCTCCCACAATTTTTAAAATAGTCAATTCACCCTCCTCTTGGCCTTCATCCATTGATTGATCAACTCAACACTGAGGATGCCGAAAAACGTACAGAAAGTGAAGTTACAAGACTTAGGGCCCGTTCAGCAATGCTTCTCCAACGGGCGTTGGAGCATCAATCGGAGAAGCAATGCTGAAAAAGTACAAGCAACGTGCGTTTTCCCACCGAATTTAGTGCCAAAAAGGGCATTTCTCCACAGTTGGAGAATCTAACTTTTTTGCTCAAACAGGCGTTGAAGGCCGACAGGCATTGGAAAATCCTTGGTGAACGCTGCCTTACTGAAATTTCAAAAAAACAAGAGGAAACAACATTGAACTCCAAAAAGTATAGAAGCTCAACGTGAAGAACTTATAGCTCAAAGAAAGTCTATTGAGAAACAATGCATGGAACTGCAACAAGAGAGTTATTTACACGTTTGGCATGTGAACAATTAGTTTCGAATCTGTTTCTCAATGCATCTAAGTCATATTCTACAACTAGCGATGTAAGTACAATATTTAAATTACATAAATAATTTATTTTTAACTAGTACTTTCTCACAATCGATTAATTATTTGTTTTGTTCTAATTAGCTTACTCTTTCTCTTATTGTCTATTTTGTTGGAAAATGCCTAAGAGTGAATTTTGGTGTGGAGCACATGACTTGGAGTTCAATTTACTATATTGATATCTTACCATTAAAATTATGCATTATGAACAATTTAGTTTTTGAAGTTTATTTTTGGATATTTTTTATGCTTTAATATTATTTACATTTTAGTTGATTTATTTACTTTTAATATAATAATTGTCTTTGTATTGCGAAAATGATGAATTAATAATTAAAAATATATTTTTTGGTAATTGTATATTTTTATTCACTGATAACATATTTAATAATTTAAAATATTTAGAAGTAAAAAATATTAAGTGATTAGTGATGAGACAAGTCTAAATAACTCATATATAGCTAATGAAAAGACATTTGTCTCTAAGAAAATAGTTATTATGATAATTTTTGTCCTATTTTTAATTTTTAGTATCGAATAAATTGATCATAACTCAAAAAGTTATTGTGACTATTTAATTTATCACAAATTCTAAATTATTATTGTGTCGAACATCTAGTCACAAAAAATTGTTATTGTGACAGATTTTCTTTCTCACAAAATATATTCTCACTGACATAAAAAAGCTACAACGATTGCTAATGATTATAGTGTCAAACATTTGGTCACAAAAAAATATTTGTTGCGTCAACTTATTTGGTTACAAAAGATGTTTCACAGTGTGAAACATCTTTGTAACCAAACCCTATACCCTAAACCTTAAATTTTAACCATAAACCTAAAATTCTATCAACATCCCCTAAATTCAAAACTACTACACTTAAACCCATAAACCCCACATGGAGTCTCTAAACCCTAAAACTAAGACGTTTGTATATATATATGTGTGTGTGTCAATATATATATATTGATACACAAGCTGTGTAAAAAAATTACACATCCCTTTATATTTAAGCTATAATATCTAAAACCTAAATCTCTAGCCCTAACACCCTAAAATCTAAACCCTAAACCCTAAATTCTATACCCTACACCCTAAACTCCTAAATCCTAAGCCAAACATAAATCTCTAAACCCTAAAATTAAAAGGCTTGTGTAAACTAAAGTATACCCAAGCTTGTGCATCATGTATTTTCCATATATCTATCTATCTATATATATATATATATAGGTTTTAGGGTGTTTGGGCTAGAGATTTAGGTTTTAGATTTTATAGCTTAAATATGAAAGGTTGTGTAAATATTTTTTACACAACTTGTCTATCAAAATATAACCATATATATATACATATGTATATTGTTGGGAGGCACGACGATCAACCAAGTAGCCAAGAGGGGGTGAATTGGATTTTGAGTGTTTGTAGTGGAAGCGAAGAAAATTTAAAATGAGATACGATGATTTATAGTTGTTCAAGCTTCTAACCAAGCTGTACATCCACTACCTTAGCTTCTTACTAATAATTTTCCCAAATTCGCTATGAATTTCTTCCTTTTTTTCTAGGCTCAAGAGGAAACCTTTACAACCTCAAAGCTTATACCCCAAAGCTTTGAGAAAACCCTCTCTTACAAGAGAAATACAAAGAGCAAACTGGAAAACCTCATAAGGCTGATTTGCTTGCAATTCTAAGCACTCACCCAAAACCTAACACTTGAGCATATATGACAATTAAGCTCACAAGTGTGTTCTACATAGAAATTGACAATTAAGTACAAAAACACTTTCTCTTAATCATAGAATGTTGGCTTGTTGTTTCTTGGTCTTCCATAGATGCTTGGATGTGTCTTTTAAACCCTCTAACAACTTCATGGCCGTTACTAGCTATTGGGGGTTATTTGGAGCCGTTGGAGCCTTTATTTTCCGCAATAAATGCAGTTCTAAACTCTTAAGTATTGGTACGCGGGGACCCGTATCGGTACCTATTCTTTAGAAAACTAGCAGATGGAGCATTTAAAGCACAGAGGTATCAGTACGCTATTCAAGTGTATCGGCATGCACCTACTTGTAACGATATGGCTAGGCCTATATCGATGCAGAATTTGGCTACTGAAATTTGGAAAACTTGGGGATCAAAAGTCGTATCGATACGCTCGAAACCGTATCGGTACGGGGTCCTTTGGGTATCTGTACGAATAAAATCGTATCGATACTCAGGCCTAGTTTTTGACACTTTGGTTATTTAAGATCATTTAAATTGTGTCAAAACTCTTTGAAAACATTTCAAATATTTTTTCAAGTTTATGGACTTTGAAATATTTTTGCAAATTAGTTTAAGTCCAAAAACATTTTTAATTAAATTATATTAAAATCAAATAGGTTTTACAATCTCCCATTTTTTATATAAAGAAACCACTTTAAATTTTTTTTCGTGAAAACTCCCCCTTAGTAAAATATTTTTAGAAAAAGAGAATATTTTTGAAAATATTTAAAACTCCCCCTTTTTCTTTTGAAAATTTAATTTTTCAAACCTCTATCTCTCTCCCTTTTTGTTATATCAAAAATAGTTTCAAAACTAAGTTTGAAATCACATTAAGTTCAAAAATACCAATTGTTGAAAAAAATAGTACCAATTGATAGGAAACATCAATTGTTGGTGTAAAATGGAGAAAAGAGAGACTTTTAACTTGAAAAAAATTAAAAATGGCTCACTCTTACTCAAAAATTAAGTAGATTGTTAGTCCAACAATTCAAGAGAAATAAATTGAATTTCAAATAAATAAGACAAATAAACACATAAAATTCAATTAAACATACCATAAATCAAGATACACATATAAGCATTCAAGGTATGGCAAAAAGAGTCAAAGCTGTCCTTTTTAACTGTGCATATCAGTACGGTTGAAGACCATATTGATACTGGTTGAAGGCCGTATCGGTACGGTATGGGCTGTACCGATACCGAAGGCACAATTTTGATGAAAAATATAGCAAAAAGCAACTTTATAGACCTTACAACTTAATTAAAAGTTCATACAAAGGCTCTATAAGTCTTATATATGCATTTTGATCATTTTGCTACAAATGCTTCTCAATAGATGACATTTAACACATACAAAGCATGAATTTTACAAATTCAACCAAATATTACAAGTTAATGGCCATAAACATAGATATAAGCATACAAGGCCAAAAACATGTAACTCATGCAATTGAGACCCCCCTAACTATATGCAACAATAAACAACATGGAGTCATACAAGAATGCTTAGATCAACAAGAAATTTAGACATGAAAACATATGATCAAGCAAATTGCATGAAATAATTTACCATTTGAACCAAGGTAGGATGTTAAGCCTTCCTTCTCCAAGTGTCCTTCCTCCTTTGTGTAGCATGAGCTTCCAAGGTTTGACTTTGTTAAACAATGGCTCAAGCACACCTATGAAAGACGATTAAGTAATTTTTGGTATCCAAGCTTTGGATCCAATAGCGTTAGTTCCAAAAATTTTAGTCCCCTTAGGAATCCATTTTTCAATTTCATTCTTTTTCTTTGAAACAATGAGTCCTTTTGGGACCCAATGTTTTTAACACATTTTCCATTAAAAAATCTAGGGGAACTAGATTGTCTTTGGTAGAAATTTGTTTTAACAAAATCTGTCTTGGAGGTACTTCTAATTTCACATTTTTGAACATTTTTGTTAAATAAATTCTTTTTAAGATCATCAATTTCCCTTTGATGATCCTCTTAAACTTTTAGAAGCAAGTTTTGTAAATCAAGGTTCTTTTGCTCAAAATCTTTAAACTTTGCTTCAAGTTCGAGATTGGTTTTAGAAAGCAATTCATTTTCAATTTTCAACTTTGAAAGAAACTTTTTGTTGTTAGAAAATGAAGCATTGAATTCCAAAACCAATTCATCATAAGCTTCTTGTAACTCATCAAAAATATGAAAATTTGAACAATATGAGTTAGAAGTTACCCTTGAATCTTCTTCGATGGTCATGAGACAAAGGTGAGCTACTTCATTGTCGGTGGAGTCATCTTCATCATTCCATATAGCCACATATGCCTTCTTCTTATGGCTTGATCCCTTCTTGTTAAACCGATGGCAATCATACTTGGTGTGCCCTAGCTTCTTGCACTCAAAGCATATGAAGGGATCCTTCCTCTTTATTCGCGATTCATGTCTTGATTCTTCTTTTTGGTGCTTCATGAATTGGGTGAATTTCATGAAGAGCTTGGCCATCTCTTCTTCTTCACTATCCTCTCCACTTTAATCTTCTTGTTGGCTTGTGGAGGATTTGATAGCAACAATATTCACGTCAATATCTTGCTCTATTATCTTCTTCTTCCTCAAATTCTTCTTTTCCTTCTTCTTCTCCTCATCTTTTCTTTTTTTTCATGATTTTATGAGTGAGAAAAGACCCAAAGAGAGCATCAAGCTTCAAGGTCTTGAGATCCTTGCTTCGATGATGCCGGCCTTCTTTGAGTCCCATGACTCGGGAAGAGAATATATAAGCTTTCAAACAAGCTTGTCTTCCAGAATGATTTCTCCATAGCATTTAAATCCATTAACGGTGACAGAGAATCTATCGAATATCTTGGCGATGTCTTCATCCGATTCTATTTTAAAGTTCTCATACTCAAGGTTAAGAAGACCAATCTTGGTCTCCTTCACTTTATCGGTTCCTTCATTAGTGACTTCAGGCTTGCCCAAATCTCCTTGGCACTCTCACAAGAAGAGACTTTAGCATGTTTTTTAGGCCAAGTGCACAAAAAAGAATGTGCAAGGCCTTTGCGTTTAGCTCCATCTTCTTGCAATCATCCGCACTCCATTCTGCCTTGCTTCTTGGTGGAATGAACAGGCCATTAAGCATAATGTCCCAAAAACGATAGTCATTGGCTCTCATGAAGTACATCATCATATTCTTCTAATAGGAGTAGTTGGTCCCGTCGAAGAAATGTGGCCTATCAATGGATTATGCCATGAACTCCGGTTGATGTAGAAATGACTTGAGCTCTTCGAGGATCGACTCTTAGGATGATAATCCAATGAAAGAGATCCCACTCTAATACCAATTGTTGGGAGGTTCGAAGATCAACCGAGTAGTCAAGAGGGGGTGAATTGGATTTTGAGTGTTTGTAGTGGAAGCAAAGGGAATTTAAAATGAGACACAAGGATTTATAGTGGTTCGAGCTTCTAACCAAGCTCTACATCCACTACCTTATCTTCCTACTAAGGATTTTCCCAAATTCACTATGAATTTCTTCCCTTTTTCTAGGCTTAAGAGGAAATCCTTTACAACCTCAAAGCTTATACCCCAAAGCTTTGTGAAAAACCCTCTCTTACAAGAGAAATACAAATAGTAAACTAGGAAAACCTCGCAAGGCTGATTTGTTTGCAATTCTAAGCACTCATCCAAAACCTAACACTTGAGCATATATGATAGTTAAGCTCACAAGTGTGTTCTACAATGAAATTTACAATTAAGTACAAAAAACACTTTCTCTTAATCATAGAATATTGGCTTGTTGTTTCTTGGTCTTCCATAGATGCTTGGAGGTGTTTTTAAACCCTCTAACAACTTCATGGCCGTTACTAGCCGTTGGAGCCTTTATTTCCCACAATAAATGCAGTTTTGGACTCTTTAGTATCGGTACGTGGGGACCCGTATCGGTACCTGTTCTTTAGAAAACTAGCTGTTGGAGCATTTAAAACACAGGGGGTATCGGTATGCTGTTCAAGCGTATCGGTACTCACATACTCATATCGATACGGCTAGGCCTATATCAGTACAAAATTTGGCTACTGGAATTTGGAAAACTTGGGGATCAAAAGTTGTATCGATATGCTCAAAAACGTATCGGTACGGGTAAACCGTATCGGTACTCAGGCCTAATTTTTGACACTTTGGTTATTTAAGATCATTTAAATTGTGTCAAAATCCTTTGAAAACATTTCAAACATATTTTTCAAGTTTATGGACTTTGAAATATTTTTGCAAATTAGTTTAAGTCCAAAATCATTTTTCATTAAATTATATCAAAATCAAATAGGTTATATATATATATATATATACATATGGAAAATACTTTGATATACAAGCTTGTGCAAACCCTTTAATTTTAGGGTTTAGGTTTTTAGGTTAGAGTTTAGGGGTTTAGTGTGTAGGGTATAGAATTTAAGGTTTATGGTTAGAATTTAGAGTTTAGGGTTTAAGGTTTAGGTTTTAGGATACTAGGGTTTGAGATTTAGGTTTTAAATTTTATAGAAGGGTTGTGTAATTTTTTTACACAACTTGTGTATCAAATTATAACCATATATATATTCTAATTTCTAACAATGAATATTCAATTTAGCTCAGAGCATTAAACTAATACAAGGAACCCATTAATTCAATGTCTGAATCAAGACTTTCTCAGAGAAAAACTAAGAAATATAAATAAGTTAACAATTGAATCATACTAAAATTTAGAAGATCAAACTAATGCTTAAAGGCAGTCAGAACCTACAAATTTTGTACTCTAAACTTCAAGGTTAATACTAATCTAAGAGTTTGACACCCATAATTTATCTTTGATGTGCCACTTGAGAAAAAATGATTTCTGGGTTTTGGAAGTTTACTTCCAATTGGATTAAAACATTCAACTTTTTTCCACCTGGGAAAACTTGGGATATCAAGCTCAAAGATACAGACGTTCACTGGTTGCTATTCTTTCCAACTCAACAGTCCAAGTCCTCCCATTTGGGCCATGATATTACTCAACAATGAAGATTGTTTCATCTGTTATTTCACAATTGTTGTTCTTTCGTTGTTCGTATAATTGATCGGTATTACTTTCAGCATAATAGTAAAAATTATTCATTTGGAAATCTTTTTTATAAATGATCTCTGCGATTCAAATGAAAAACTAGCCCAATATAATAATAATCGATAGGTATTAGAGATAGGCGGGAGACCAGAGGCCCCATATTTCATGCTCTAATAGAAATCTCTACTATCCCAATATTTGAGAATCTTACGAGCTGAAAAATCCAAATGTATGACAGAATCTCATGTAGCTGATCACACTCTGCCAATAATAGCTCGGTTACAAGCTCGGGGAGCAGTCTTCGCAGCATGTTCAGAAGCATTGGCTAGAGCTTGCAACATTCTCAGAATCTCACTTCTGTCTTCCACGTAGTATTTGGCCTTGCTACATTTCTGCCCAACGGTGCAAGCAAACACATCGGCAACTGGGGAGAGATAGGGGCCAGCCGTTGCTCGCGTGATGACCTCAAACATGTCCTCATCTGACCTGTCATCCCCGATGCAAAGAACAAAATCTGATAGCATTCCCTTTTGTTGCATTGTTGTGAGTAGATGTTCGGCAACGAGACCCTTGTTCACACCCTGCAAAATGAACCAAAAAATATTAGAAATTGGGGTACAGGCCCTCTCTTTCAGCTAATAACCCCCAAGTGCAGACATGAAGCTATGGCTGTTAGCACATATTCTATGCAGTTTTAAACGAAATAAAAGTTTCAAAGATGACTCACTAGGGTCAATAAAAGAGGATTCAAATGATATTGACATTCAAAGTAATGCGTAACTCGAGCTATTCTGAGTTTTAATTACCAAAAACAAACATGAATTGAAAAACATAAGATTTTATACAAAAATTCTGCTAAAACTTCGTTACTACAAGCTTTCACCAAGTTATATAACTCTGCCCTGCTCTGTTTCGTTAACTAAGAAATGCAATAATGTAATTAATATAAAGAAGAAAGGCTAATGATAGAGACTGGTATCCCATTGAACATCCACTACTAACCTGAGGTTTAACTTCCACAATGTGCTGGCCACTCTTAACCGAAACTGGCTCGTTAGCAAGAACACTTTCGAGGTGATCTAAAAGTTCCTTAGCCTGGCAAAATCCAAAGTCAGGATCAGCGTCTTGGTAATTCCACACAAGAGAGCTATCTTTAGTCTCAATGGCAGAACCATCCGTTGTTTCAGTGTACAATTTCATCACAGGCTCAGCAATCTGCTTCCAATCAAAGTCCGGCACAGAGACACAAGTTTCCCAATCTGCATCATGTTTTGGCCTGGGGAAAGATAGAACAAAGGGAACAAGTCATCAACAATTAGATACTCCCTGTCAACTGATACGAGATATTCTCTTTTTAAATCAAACTGTAAGCAATGGCAATAAGCCTTATCAATTCATCAAGCTAAAGCAACAATGAAAGAAACACACCTGATAAAATAACCATTCTCTGCTGCAATTCCGAGCTTTTCACAACCGGAAAACCATTCAGTTAGAGTCTTTCTATCTTTTCCACTAACAAGAAAAACGACATTCTTGGGATCTCTGCACAGATTGTTCAAGATTCCAACAGCCTCTACATTGGGGATAGTACTTAATGAACCAGTCAGCAGCAAGGTGCTATCGTAATCCAAAAGTATTGCTCGGTTCTTGGTTCTCTTGTAAGATGAAACAATATGTTCAGCAGAAAGCTTCCTAAAATTTGGATCCATAGCTACTACCCGGAACCCTAAACCGAAACCAATTCCCCAGCACCGTTTCCTCATATGATCCCCACATGCCCTCTCAAGATCCTGCAAAAAGCTGTGTGCCCAATATGCAACATCATGTGTACTCACGTACCTGTAGTGCTTCTCATGTCGCACTTGCTTTTCTACCTCGGAAAGAATAAGGGCGGAATCCATAGCTTCAGCCACAGCAGCAATGTTCCATGGATTTACTCGAATTGCCCCACTGAGAGATGGTGAGCATCCAATAAATTCAGAAACGACCAGCATACTCCTTTTTGGTGCCGAGGGATGTAGCCCTAGGGTCTCATCTAGCTTTTCGTTTCCTTGTCGGCATATAATGTATTCATATGGTATAAGATTCATCCCATCCCTCACTGCAGTAACCAGACAACACTCAGCAATGACGTAATAAGCAATACGCTCATAAAATTGGAGAGGTACATCAATCAAAACCACTGGATCATACCCTGGTCTTCCAAAAGCATTATTAATCCTCTTGACTGTGGCATAAGTTTCAGACCGGACCTCTTGTACATCTCTTCCTCGGCCTCTGGCAGGATTTGCAATTTGAACCAAAACAACTTCACCCGTATTCTCAGTTTGTTGCATGAGCAATTGTTCCATGGCCAAAAGCTTCAGGCTGATCCCCTTAAAAATGTCCATGTCATCAACCCCAAGCATAACAGTTTGACCCCTAAATTTATTGCGTAACTCAGCGACCTTAGCTTCAGTCTCAGGAAGATTCAGCACAGACTGGAGCTGTCCTATATGAATCCCAACTGGAAGGATCTTAATACTCACTGTCCGACCATAATAATCAAGCCCAATGTAGCCACGCTGTGACTGATAAGAAAGACCAAGCATTCTGCTACAACACGTGAGGAAGTGCCTGGCGTAATCAAAAGTATGAAACCCAATGAGGTCAGAGTTGAGTAGTGCTCTTAAAAGTTCTTCTCTTACAGGAAGTGTCCTATATATTTCAGATGATGGGAATGGACTATGGAGGAAAAACCCAAGCTTCACCCTATTAAACCTCTTCCTCAAAAATGTCGGTAACACCATAAAATGATAGTCATGAACCCACACACAATCGTCATCGGGGCTTATCACTTCCATCACTTTGTCAGCAAAAATCTTGTTCACGGAAACATAAGCTTGCCAAAGGGAGCGATCAAACCGACCACCAAGATCCGGTGAAAGAGGAAGCATGTAGTGAAATAAAGGCCACAGATATTGCTTACAGAACCCATGATAGAACTTAGTAAAAAGCTCGGGAGGGATAAATGCCGGGACACATTTGAAAGTTTCAAGCAATGTTTGGGCCACATCATCTTGTTCGTTTGGAGCAACCTCCTCTTGAAGACAACCTACATAGATTACTTCTACATCTTCTCCAAGCCCGTCTTTGAGTTGCAAAAGAAGTGAATCTTCATCCCAGCTAAAACACCACTTCCCATCATCATTATTTCGATGTGCTTGAAGTGGAAGCTGGTTTCCCACGATAATCATCCGTTCTTGAGAAACGGAAGAAGGAGCATCAGAACCAACACTGTTGCTGTTATCATCTTCTACCTCATACAAGAGCCCAGGGACAGTAGCCACTCGAGGAAACCTCTTTCTCTCTTGACTAAGAGTTGGGGAACCACCATAAGAAAGGTCCAAGAGGTTAGAATAAGACCTCGAAGCCATGACTGCAAAGGATAGAAAAATCCTTGAGTCTTAACTCTGATAATTGCAGAAGATTAAGTTGATCCTCTTTTCTGTAACTAGTTGGAAAAACAAATCTACAAAGAAAAACACTGCACAACAAATGAACAAAATACAATCAGAATTCAGAAGGAATAATGGAAAACAAACACATGATAAATTCATCTGACTAAATCACTCGATCAGCCTAATAGATGCAACAGTATAAGATTCAAATGTGACATATAATTCCCAAGCAACAGTATAAGGTTCCACTGAAAACAGCAATTGAAAGCCAAAAGTGACATAAAATTCCCAAGTTATGCATGTACCGCACAAGTTTCAAATGTGAGAAGACATCACTGAGAAGGGCTGGCTTCCTTTAGGAGTTACACCTACACTGGTTTGAACTGAACCGCAAAAAGTACCAAGACATTTGGGTGCCTAATAACAGATTAAACATACCGAAAAGCTAAATCAGACAAGTATTTTGATCTAGTAGTGGCAAATTTACCTCTTGATATCAGCCCCAAACCAGGTAATTAACTATAAACCCGTCTTCAAATAAAAAAAAAAAAGGTTAAAACTTTATATGTAGAAGAATGAGAGAAACAAACAACTTAGGCCGTGAAAAGAACATGCAAAGTTCGAAGGAACCAAGTGAGTGGGAAGTGAAATGAAAAAAGCGGAGCAGATAGTGGCAGGCAAAACAAAGACCAGTAAAGACAAGGATTATTGCAGAAGAAGAAGAAAAAAAACTTACCTTTGAAGGGTATGAGAAAGATTCTCCTGGTGTTCCTCCTTTGTGTTTGTGAAGAAGGTTAGGCCTTATGCAGGCCCTTTAATTCATGTGAATTCTCTTTTGTTGTACGAAAAAGAAAATAGACTTTCTTTCCCTGATGTGTGAAACAACAAATGGGATGTCTTTGTACAAAGCATCTGATGCCTTTTTTTTTCTTTCTTTCTCTGGTGTCTCCTTGTCAATGAGTTGAGTGAGTGTTGTCTTGTTGGTTGTGGTAGAGTGATGAGTGATAGTGAAGAATGGATACAAATACAAAAACAGTGGAAGTGAAGTGAAACCCAATAGCAATAATAACACCACATGTCTTTTCAACCTTTTAACATTTTTTTAACTATAAATAAATAAGTGTTTAAATTATAATTTTTTTAATAATGATTTAAAATATATTTTTTTGATTAAAATAGATATTTTAAATTTTATTTTTGATTTGTTTTAAACTGAGACATTTATTTTAGTCACAAAAAAACTTGAGATATTTATTTCAGCCACAAAAAACTTTAGGTATTTATTGTAAAAAAAAGTTTAATTTAGGTCTTTATTTTATAATATAAAAAATTGATGCACAGGCCGTATAAACTTTAGTTTATATATGCTTTTAATTTTAGGGGTTATGATTTTAGTTTAGGGTTAAAATTTAGGGGTTTAGGTTGTATGGTTTAAAATTTAAGGTTAATATTTAAAATTTAATGTATAGTGTTTAAGATTTAGGGTTTAATTTTTTAGAGTTAAGATTAAGAATTTAAAAATTAAATTTTTATTATATAAATATATAAATTTATATAAAATTAATTTTACACGATCTATATATTAAAGTTTTACCCTTTTATAATTAAGCTTCGTTTTTTCCATAGACTTTTTAACCATGGTTAGTTTTTCACTTGAACATAGTATTTACTCCTCTAATTTCCTATTGATGCAGTGGAAGATCAACACGTATCCTCCTTCCACTGCCCTTGCCAGTTGCCACATTTCTGTTCGTTTCTAATTCTTATAACTATACCGGGCCTCTAAACCAAAGAATCAATTACTTTAATTATTATTATTATTGATCATTTGTTTTAATTAATATTCGGAATCATTACGCTAACCACTTTCAAATTCTTTAACTTTTTATCAACCCTTTCAATGATAGAAGGCTAGTTTCGAAACTACAAATTTATTCATTTTTTATAATGATAATAAAAAATCAACATTTTGTCACATTTTTAATTACATTTTTTTGTTAAATTAAATCATAAAATTTTAATTTTTATAATTTATTAACATGTGCATTAAGGTCACAATTGAAATAAAAAAAACTTGAGGTTTTTTTTATAATTATGCCTTCTTCACTCTTAGCCTATAATTTTAAATTCTCTTGAAATAAAACAACTAAAAATGACTTAAGGATCAAGATCAGATACACGATTAATATTATATACAAATCCTCCATCACTTTCCTTGTAATCATTTATTGAATAACTATGTTTTTTCAACCTCATCGTGTGTAATAAAATTAGTATTCTCTGTATGATTTCCTTGTGCTTCAATTTTCAATTTTCCGAAAGGAATGCAAGAGAGTACAGCGTTATGTTCCTGTTTCATCACACAATTATTCCACAAAGAGCTCTTTAAAGACCTTAATAACTTGATCTGAAGGCCTGATTTCTCTTAATAACTATGCACCCCTAGAACATGGATATATTACCCACAGCTCGAAATTGAAATGCAAAAAATACTTCAATAAAGCCGCATGAATTATTTAATTCTCTTCATCTACCTGAGATTTGACAAAGAATTCAATATAAGCAAATTCCACCTGGTTGTTGATGCCCAGCATAATCAATATGAGGATGAGAAGCAGCTGCTCTTGCTACTGAAACCAACTGCTGAACTTTCAAAATTCCTCCTCTCCCAATACTCAATTCAAACAACACTGCTTGGAAGATTCGAAGTTGTTGCTCGAAGAAACTTGAATTTAGACGTGCCAAGTTGCAAGAAAATAACAGATGACGTTGATTTGCTTAAGAGAAATGGTATAACATGACGTAAAGAGTCAAAATACAAAATAAACATACCTATATAGGATACTCGACGATCACAATGAAATGCGGTCACAGGATCAATGTTTACATAATATGTGAAATCTATCTGCAATGAAGATGAGTGGTTAGTGAGCAAGTAAAACAACACCTGAAAATCTGGATGGTCTTCTCCTTTAAACGTAACGCATGGGGGGCAGGCTGTATAATGATCTGGATGCTTGGCCCTGGTCATTCTCGATCATCGATTCCTTCCTTCAATGTTGCAGACTGAATAAAGGAAAACTATGGTTTTAATTTGCAGTTGTAACTATTGATTGAATCTAAATGGGATCTTAAATCCAAAGTGGATATTCCAACCATGTAATCATCTTAAGCTTGAAAACCCACAACACCAGGAATTAGGAGTATGAGAGTTAGAATCTGAGGCAGCCATTAACAAATGTGTGCAACTGCAAAAGCTTCCTAACTTATGGCATTGCTTGATTCTTTCTTACATGATATGATCACACCAAGACAAGACAATACCTTGACGGTAAAAGTAACATGCGTTCTTCCAACAGGTTCGAAGTTGTAGTTACATGAAATTGTATTTCCGCATAAATGCAGGCATCACGAGAATCAACAGATCTAATAACCATTGAAAAGAGACAAACGAGTCACACTGAGAGCTAAGTTTTTCAATGTCGAAATCAACTAAGGTGTAGAAAGTAGTAAAAACAGAAGAGAAAGTTTGTGAAAACAGAAGAGAAAGTTTCTGTTTCTTTTCGAATGAATAATAGGTTACAACATAGAACTCTTTTATAGAGTCCTTGAGGATTTAACTCTAACTAGGACTCCTTACAATAGAAGACTTCTTAGATAACTCTTAATCCTTATACTACTAATAGATAACTCTTGATCTTTTACATAACTTACAAGACTTTTACATTACATACAACTCTATACATATCGTGTTATCCTACATAAGGTATTGAAGTAGGCTTCATTGAACTCTGCCTCATGGACTTACTTGAAACTAGATACGGTTGGAAATTCATATAGCTGTCAATGGAGTCATTACAAATGAGAACAGTTACAAATTTGACCCATTGAACTAAAGTTCTAACACTGAAATGCAAATAAAAAAACATGATTTACATACTTGACAAGAAGCTGCATATCAGGTCCTGGGTATTGAATCTCAATCGTACCTGAACGTCCAGGTGCAGAAATGAGTTGAAGCAGTCGACAAAGAGTCCCAAGCTCACTCCAAAACGCGGTCGCCCTTCAGCCCTTCAGCATTATATTCATAACAAACGAACAGCTGCAAATAGAAAAGGAACGCTGAAGCTCAAACTTGCTACAGATTAACTAAAAGAAAGGGGGGGAAATAGAAAATGAGTACCTCACGTTGAAGATACACTTTGACTTGAAGACAACCAGTATCCTCCACGATCAAGACGACACCACTGTTTCTTGGGATTGTAGCAAACATCGTATATTGAAATCGCCAAACCAAAACCCTATATTAGTAAAACCCCTAAATTCAACACACACAGACCTGATGGCGTTTCTCTCGAACGGCAGAGAGTGCGTCGACCCTACCTTGGACGCTATCCAACTGGCACACCACATCCTGCGCTTCTGCCGAAGAGCTCATCTATCCCTCAAACTGAACAACCCTAACTTAAGATAACCCAAAATCAATTTGACTCACCCACCCAGTTGACGGATACTATGAACATCACGGTTGGTTTATTTACCATTGAACATAATCAAGTATTTTGTCATAAATAGTAACAGTGTACAAATCCAATTACTCTAAATTTCAACACAAATAAAATGTTTGATCAAATGTTCATATAAATACAATGATTACTGGTTGAGATTTAAAGTTACTTAAAGTTTAGTTGCTGTGGAAGTTGTAGATTGTTGCCATTGTTACAGCCTTTCACGGCAACTCTTTCAATGGAACATATATGTTTCCCAAAACCAGAGAAGTTAACTATGACACAGCCCATGTAATTCGATAAATTAAAACAAAGAATTCTTATTACAACGCAAAAACTGCAAGACATCCTCAACAAAAACCAAACATAAACTTCAAAGAAAATGGCCACTCCGCAAACATCAACCAAAAATATCATAATGGATTGCCATTAATCACATGCTATATACTTTAAACTATAAGTGAACTCGAGTCAGCCATCATGTCTTGAGAAGAAACAACATATCAAATACTTTACTGAAAGGACAACGTTCTTGCTGCAGGGACCGTCTCTAAATTGTCCGCGTTTATTTTTGATGATTTTCTAGGCTGCCAGTACTATGATCACGATCAGAAGCACAATTCCGAATATCACTAGGAGCAAGCAGGTCTGGCACATAAAAGGTAAAGAAATTAATTCCTTGGGAAGGTAGATGGTATCCAACACTGGGAAAATCATCTGTTTAAGAAAATGGTTTCATATAGGCAGAAGACAACTCGGGAAAACCCCACACTAAGTCCCACTATCAAATTAAAAGGGGAATATGGGTAATGGCTGTCTTAATGGAGTTTTACATCAAATTCACCATTTTAATTTCATAAAATAAAAGAATCAGAGAGCACTGTATGTTACCAGAGAATAATTTGATCTCTGGCTCTTTGCAGCTTTCACAAGATGGGACTTTGCCTGTGAAGTGGCAGCCTGAGAATTTTCGATATGGGTCCCAATGTCATCTGCAACAGACATTGACTATCAGTGCTTTTCTACATGATCTAGAACACCAGAACAATCATTGTGAATTCAATACAAAGATCAATTTTGTTACCAATCATAGTTCCTTGCTCATGAACTAGCACAGCAAGATCTTTGAAGATCTCATTCACCTCACCAATTTGCTGCTGAATTTCTTCAATTCCTTGTTCTCTTTCGTCAATGATAGCCTCATTAAATGCAATCTCATTATCCAACAGCAAGACCTCTCGTCTGCAAGGAAAAAACACTCAAAAGCTAAAGGCTGCAGTTAGATAACCAAATTCATAGTAATCAATAATAGGATGGTATAGCAAATAAACGGTCTAAACAAACAGCATCCTTGGATGGCATAAGATTTTCTTCTTTTAGTTATAAGCACTAAAAAAGACAACACATGTATATATGCATGGCTTGGGGTTGCATAAGTATGTAGAATGAAGAATTGTGTAACACATGATATGACTTGGGATCTTTTGATTAGTTACAATGCTCCAATCTAACATACGCATATTGATATGCAAGCAGGCAAGTGTGCATTTAGACACACAGATCCTGGGAAAAAGAACTAGCATGGAGTGTTCATACAAATACATAATCTATTTACACAAGTGATTCAAACTGCCTGTACCATGTGATGGGAATGGCTTGCTAAAAATTCTAAAGCAGAACTTACCTTCTTGATTCGACAAGAAGAGCTCGCTGTTCGGCACTTTTATCTGAACCTATTTCCATCTCGCCCGCCGTATAGCTGCATGCAACAGGAAGAAACCTCCAGTCTAAGATTAAGAATAGCATGCCAAAACCTAAAGCAAATTGAAGGATAACAAATAACAATTTAAATTTGAGACCTGTAAAATGCGGAAAATTCAGTAATCAATATAGATGTTTTACAAGTGATATGTTAAAACCATTGCAATAACTCAATTTTCCATGTGTGCAATTAACGCAAGCACATTGAATTCACTCTAATACATATCATGTAAGCGATCCTATGATACATACCTTGAAGGAAGAACAGCCTGGGGAACAAAAGGAGAATATGACGTTTCTCTTTCAGCTGCAAGCCGTTGAGCCTTTTGAAACTCTTTCAAAACAGCTTGAAAATCCTTTGCAAGTTTGGCATCTGTTATCTTCTTGCTTGCCTATAATAACAAGAAAGGACATCCAATTTTTTACTTCGAATGAATTACCGTGAGTTTCAAATAATAATAATAATAAATTAATAATAACAACAAAGATCAGAGCTTCTTTGCTTGCTTGACATCCTCAACCAGAAACCAAACTTACGCTAACTTCAGCATTATGATCTGATTCACTAGCTTGTTTAAGTTTAGACGAAGTGTCCTTCACTAATTGCCCAATATGTAGCCTTGTTTTATGCCTGCAGAGTGAGAAATATCAGCTATACTGCCTTAGCATACTCAAAATCACTCAAGAAAATCGACAGAAAGACACGTTTCGCATGGAATACAAGGATGCAGACTTCAAAAATAATCAAGAAAATCCAACATTAAAACCAAGAAATGCCACGTCCATCCAAACAAAATGAGAATTCTCTGAGTTTTCTCCAAAAGAAAGTCAAATTGAACTTGACCAAGGGAATAATTTATCATCCCTAATTGGCCTTCCAATCTTTCTTTTTGAAATAGTCGAAGCTAAAATCAATGCAATTGAACAGAATTAAACCATAAATAAAAATTTTGATTCGCAATTAAAAGACGATCGAGCAGAAATCACGCAATCAGTTAAAATTGCAATAGGAGAAATTGAATTGAGCAAGACCAACAGCTTTTCTCGGAGCTCAGGCGTGTCCTTTGGAGTGCCCAGGGTATTGACGAGTCGCTGGAAGGTGGAGACGGCTGTGTTGATTTGGAAAATGCCAGAAGCCACAGCTTGTGAGGCGTCTTGCTTTCCATTGATCAGGTTTTGCCTCGACGCATACGGCCGTCCAGCTTCCACATCTTGAAAGCTCATGATTGCTTCTTCTCTATATCTGTCTTCGTAAAAAAAAAAATTTCCCGAGAAAGTTTTGAGATGAAATTTTCTAGAGAAAGGAATTTGAAAACAAAAGGAACAGATTAGAGGGGATATTCAATTGCACGGTTAGGAAAAACACGATGGAAATTTGGTGAAAAGAAAGGCACCCAAGAACAGGGCGAGAATTGAGGCACTGCAACAGAGAAATATAAAAGAAATAGAAGAATTTGACGTATTCAAATAATAAAAATGGAGTTTTTTTTTTTTTGAGATAATAAAAATAAATTCTAAGAATATATTTTCTATTTATTAAATGAGAAAAAGTTTGACACACAGTTCGTGTAAGTTAAAATTTATGTGTTTTTTAAATTTAAAGGTTAGGAGTTTAGTTTAGGGATTAAAGTTTAGGGGTTTAGGCTGCAAGGTTTAGAATTTAAGGTTTAGGATTAGAGTTTAGGATTTAGGGTTTAGAATCTAGGGTGTTAGGGTTAAGGTTTTAGATTTTATAAAAGGATTGTGTAAAAATATTTTACACGGTCTGTGTATCAAAATAAAACTATTATTAAATAGCGTGATACAACTCGTAATAAAATCCCATATCCTTGGCCTTGACTACTTGTAAGGATTGTTCATTAAGAGAATCCAAATTGATTATTTTTTATTAAATAAAAATATTATATTTTTATATTAAAATTTAAACCTATAAAAAATAAGATAAAATAAGTGTTCTTACCCCCTAAGTTAAATAGTGGATCTCATAATCCAAACTGATTTTGATTAGCTCATTCTCTTAAATCCGGTAAAATTTAATAGTCTTGATTAATCCGGTAAACTTTGATTACACAAATTGCTTTAAATAGAGTTTTGGATAAATTATATTCAAGGTCACTTAACTATGAGCTTAGTAACATTCATGTCACTTCTCTTTTAAAAATTACAAACAAGTCATTTAATTAAAAATTTATTACAAACGGGACATTGAATCAAATATATTGTTACAAGCATGCCACTTTTCTTCTAATGTGGCATGGTATAATAACATTTTTAGTCTTCAAAACTTATATAGCATATCAATCTGATCCTAATTTGAAATAATTTAATAAATTTAACTCTTAATATTTAAAAATTTCTTTATTTTAATCTTTATTCTTCACCTAAATTGATTGTTCTTTATCCCATGAATGTTATAATATTTTTTGTTACTTTTTTTATATAATGACAATTTAAGAGTAACTTCTTGTTGTTTTATGGCATAATATAGTTATCGAACTACTGATTTAATCTGATGGGCTCACTTGCTTTGACAATATAAAAAAAAGACAATTGATAAAATTTCTAAATATGGAGGATTAAATTTATTGAATTGTTTTGAATTAGGACAAAATTGATAGAATGTATAAGTTTTAAAGACTAAAAATGTTATTATACCAAAGAAAAGTGACATTTGTGTAAGCGGAGTAACCTATTTGTAACAACATGTTAATTGAGTAACCTATTTTGTAATAATATGTTAATTGTGTGACATTTTTGTAACTTTTAGAAAAAAATGACATGTTTGTTATAAAACCTATAATTAAGCCACATTGGATATAGTTTACCCTAGAGTTTTCTCATAAAGGGAAAAAAAGGTATGGATTCATTATCTAAGGTTATAATTTTTTGGCATAATGTCAAAAAATGCCCTTAACGTTTGATTGAATAGTCATTTTGGTCTTTATTCTTTTTTTTTGAACCAATTTAACCCCCAACATTTCATTTTGGGTCAAAATGGCCCCTCTACGGATGAAAACTATTAGTTAACTGACGATAAACAACTTGAAATAACGTGACAAATCTACATGGCAGTGCATGCCGCGATAGTAGTGTCATATAGACAAATATGCTGACTTTACATAATGACACATCAGTAAAAATATTTTTATAAAATTGTATAAAATATAAACTATTTTTTCTTCTGACGCGTCATTCTATTAAGTCATTTCAAACTATTTATCGTCAGTTGACTAACAATTTTCATCCGAAGATGGGCCTTTTTGACCCAAAATGAAATGTCGGGGGTTAAATTGGTTCTAAAAAAGAATAAGGGCCAAAATGACTATTCAGTCAAACGTTATAGGCATTTTTAAGCTTTATGCCTAATTTTTTAAGGGTAATCTTTAACGGTTGTCCATTTTGTTTAGGGCATATTATATTTTGGTCACCAAATATAACGACCCGGATTTCAGGATCCGAGGGTCGGGTTTGATCGAGGCATGGGCCTCATATCTGGATCGTGTTTTGGGCTTTTATGAGCCTTTTGGGCTATCTTGTTTGTTGGGCTCATATGGTTGTTGGATTGGGTGGAGATGAGAGGTAAAAGGGTAAAGTGGTAAATGTCTAATTTGAAGAGTGGGGGAGGGAAAGGCTTATTTCTCTGCATTATGCAGAGTGGTGAGATCATCCCACTTTTATGTCTTCATCTTTCTTTTCCATCTCATCTCTCACCCAAAACACCCCATCTAAAGGTAGGATTTTAAGAGTTTGAACTAAGAATCGCGTTTGGCTTGTTGAGGGAAGTTTTACCATCTTGTAAGGATCTACATTTTAAGGTAAGCTTTGTATGGTTTGGAGAAAGAATGGGTTGTTGGAGGGTTAAGAGGGTTGGAAGAGATTGGAGTTTGGGAGCTCTAATATTTAGTTTAGATTATGATTTTTGGCCCCTTTTATCCTCCAGCAACGTTGTAATGCGTTTTATAATCTCCTCATGTAGTGAAAGAGGTTGACAGCTCATCCAAGGCTCAAGAAGGGAGGAAAGCTTGAAGCTTTAGAGGAAGGCCTTGTGTTACCAGCTAAGCTAAGGTTAGTACACTACTAACTCTCATAGTTTCCTGGAAATCATAAAGTTAAGCTTTGAAGCATGATTTGGTGTTTTGGCCTAAGAGTAGCTTGAGTGGTTGTTAATGGAAAATCATAGAATTGTTGTTATAATGGCCTAAAATCGGTAGAAATCCACCTAATGTGATCTCCATAACTTGTAAGAATGGTTTGGGGTTTAACTATAGGGGTTAAATAAGGTTTCAAGGTGAAACCCGCACCCAGGGTTCAAAAATCGGGCTCACGTACCGGTACTGGGCATAGCGTATCGGTACGGCTTAGTGAAATAGGGGAAAGGGTTGTGAGGGGTGTACTGGTACGCCTCCATGCGTATCAATACCCCTTGCAAGTTAAGAATTCCAGTAGCGCTTTCGCGTACCGGTACGCATGGGGCGTACCGGTACGCATTGTTGCATTTCCTGAGAGAGGCTTAACGTACCGGTATGCATATGTGAGAGTACCAGTACAGGGGTGGATCGGTACGGGGTGATCCTAGTACCGATGATGCGTACCGATACGGTACGGAGCGTATTGGTAAGGCTTGAGGGTCTAATTCTTTTGAACCTTAAATGATTATCTGCACTCATGAAGGAGTATCGGTATCTAGAGGGGCGTACCGATACCCATGTAGGAGTATTGGTACTCGTTGGGCATTCTGCCTAAGAAATTTGAGTTTACGTTTAGGGGTTCTATAATTCGAGACAAAGGGCCATGGGGTCTTTTAAGGTGTAAAATAAATACTAAAACTGAGAAATAGAGATTTTAACCCTGTATGAGAAGTAATTGGCTAATGACTTGGTAGATATTGGGTAAACCGTGTGAGGTAGTAACCCATATGGATCCTAAGTGGATCAATTGAGGCTGTGTGGTAGTTAGGGTCCTTGCTGTGTGCTGAGGGGATGCCTAAGTAGTCAAGTCATCCCTTGTTGTTGGGATTTGGATACCCTAAGTGTGTTGCAATACCTTGAAAATTCTCGAATATTGGATCCCAATGCTATGTGGATGCGTGCGGGCCTCATTCAAAGATACTTGATAAAGAATCCGGAGCATGGATGTAAGATCCCAATGCTATGTGGACGCGTGCCTCATCCCCTTGAGTATAGGATCCCGATGCTATGTGGACGCGGGTCTTACTCGTAGTGTAGGATCCCGATGCTATATAAACGCGGGCCTCACTCAAGTGTAAGATTCCGATGCTTTGTGGATGTGGACCTCACTTCGTTGTTGTTGGTGTTATCTGTGTGATGTCATGTAAATGTATGAGGTACTTATATGAGCTGTGTGCGTTATCATACATTCATAATGCCATGTGTTTAGGAGGGTATGGTAGCGCCATCGTTATCTTGACATGATATCATTCTTGTTGTATTTCTTTATTTATGAGTTGCATGAAGCATGATTGAGTGGTGGTGTATCCACTGAACTTGTTAGCTTAGCGTTCGAAATCGTTGTTTCCGTTCGCAGGTTAGTAGGTTATCGTGAGGCTTGAAGGAGCACCATTAAAGTTGGATTTCAGCATCGACTCTAGCGGTTGAGTACAAATACTAAATATAATGGGCTATGTATTTCGTAGGATCCTATATGTGTATTTTGTAACTCTTATTTTGCGTTATTGGGTCAAAGTCGAATGTTTTAATATTTGTGAATGGAGCTCCGTAAATACTATTTTAAACATCTGGATTTGACTACAAATTCAATGTATGGACTTATGTTTTATTGGAATTAATATATTGGACTTGAAAAAGGAAAAAAATTTAACAGTGTAGATTTTAGGCTTAGGGCCTAAATGTGATATCCGGGTTAAGGGTGTTACATTTAGTGGTATCATAGCTTTGGTTCAGTTAGTTCTAGGACATCCTCGGAGGAGTCTATTAGAGTGTATAGATGTCTAACGAATACATGCCTATGAGTCGAAGTCGTACTTGTCTTAAAGCTGAAATTAGATGGTGTGACCTCGTTTGTTGTTGAGCAGATTAAAATCATGCCAAGGAGGGCAAGAATTGATGACGAAAGTTTGGGCTCCAGAGAAGGGAGTTTCTATGAGGAATATGTGTAGGCATAGAGGATATATCGGAGGACACAGTTGACTGAAGAGTCAACTACTTCTCACATCTGAACCGGGCATTGCACCAGATTGTGAGGGCAATCTCGAGGGCATCTGCTACCCCTCGTGAGGCACCTGTTGAAAGGATGAGGAGGTAAGGTGCTACGGATTTCCATGGATCGGAGCGAGATAACCGGTACAGACGGAGCAGTGGTTGCAAGATACACACTAAATTATGAGGTAGATGAGGTTGAGGTCAGAAGACAAGATGTCATGTATCTTGTCCTTGTTGAAGGGCAATGCCAGAGAATGGTGAGAAATAGTAGAGCTTGGGTGGCACCCCAATTGACCATCTTAGGACAATTTTCTTGAGGAGTTTGAGAAGAAGTATGTGGGCGAGGCCCATATCGATACCCTGAGAGATCGGTTCAGTCATCTGGTGCAAGGGAATCGGTCAATTTTTGAATATGAACAAGAGCTTCTCCAGTTGAGTAGGTATGCTCCTGAATTAGTTGCCACCAAAAAGATGAGTTGCAAGAGGTTCTTGAAGGGCTTGAGGAAGGAAATTCAGACTTACCTAACTGCTGCACCACCGAAAGTGTTCTCGGAGTTGACTTCAAGTGCCAAGTCTCTTGAGCAAGTGCAAGGCTTAACACATAGTCCGTCTGGTGGGTAAGGGAGTTCGGGTGGGATGACCTAGAACCCCTCTAACAACAACCTACAGGCTTTCTCAAGGAGAAGCAAAAATCGGTGGAACTATAATAGAGAAGCTTCGAATAGAAGTTCAAGGTTAGACCGAAGACCTGAGTCAGCTGGTCGTATAAGTCCATCTTCTTCTTCATCCATGATAAGCCTGGAGGGTTCACAGATGAGTATGGGAGCACCAGTTTGCAATTAGTATGGACGCAAATACAAAGGTGATTGTTGGGGAGCAGTAAGAGTTTGTTACCAGTGTGGGTCACCGGATCACTTTGTGAAAGACTGTCCAGTGGCTGTTGTAACTTCTCTAGATCAGGTTTAGATGACTACATATCCAGCCTAGAGGGGTCGAGGCCTTACTCAGGGAGGGAGCAAGCCATGTATAGGGAGGCACCTTTCAGTCTACCGCGAGAGCACAACTAGGTAGTATGCAATCAGAGCTCATGAGGATTGCACAGCTACAGATGTTATCTCAGGTACGTTCACCTTATTTTTGGTTCTTATTATTGCTCTTATGGATTTGAGGTCTACCCATTCCTATATTCGTAGTGGGATATCTCAACAGTTGGGTATTCTTGCCAAGAATCTAGAGGTAGGAGTCCGTGTGACTAGTCCCTTGGGATATGATGTGTTGGTGGACAAGGTGTATCGAAGATGCCCGATCGAGGTTTAGGGGTCGTTGTTTCCAACAGATTTAATGGTTTTAATGTTTCAAGAGTTCGATGCCATCTTGGGGATAGATTGGCTCTTTAAGCATGATGCTAGTCTGGGATGTAAAGCAAAAAGTTTGAAGCTTCGTGTTGCGGATGGTTCCAAGCTGATTGTGCGAGGTGAGAGAAATCTATGCCTATCTAGTGTGGTAGCGGCCTTGTCAGCTCAGAGGTTGTTGCAACAAGGTTGTAAAGCCTTCTTGGCCCATGCGGTGGATGTAAGGATTGAGGGTCCAATACTTGAGAATCTTCAGACAGTTAATGAGTTCATCGATGTGTTTCTGGAGGAGTTACCCATGCTATCTCCTGACCGTGAATTAGAGTTTCAAATTGACATGATGCCTGGTACATCACCAGTGTCTATCGTACCGTATCGGATGGCACCCACGAAAATGAAAGAGTTAAAGAAGAAAATTCAAGAGTTGCTAGAGAGAGGTTTTATCCGACCGAGTGTCTCACCTTGGGGAGCACCGGTCCTATTCGTCAAAAAGAAAGATGGGTCTACGATGATGTGTATTGATTATCGACATCTTAATAAGGTAACGATAAAGAATCGTTATCCCCTTCCGAGGATCGATAATTTGTTCGACTAGTTGAGAGGTACTCGTGTGTTTTCTAAATAGACTTGATGTCAGGGTACTACCAGTTGAAGGTAGTGGATGAAGATGTCTAGAAAACCGCTTTTAGGATGCAGTATGGACATTATGAGTTATTGGTAATGTCGTTTGGGCTTACCAAAGCACCTGCAGCTTTTATGGACCTAATGAATCGAATCTTCCAACCGTATCTAGATCAGTTTATTGTGGTCTTTATTGATGACATCTTGGTGTATTTGTGTTCCAAAGAGGAGAACGAATTTTGGCTTTCAGAAGTGGCATTTCTTGGTCACATTGTTACTGCAGACGGGATCCGCGTGGACCCTCAAAAGGTACAGGCTGTGGTGGAGTGGAGACCTCCACGAAATGTTTTGAAAGTCCGTAGTTTCCTAGGACTTGCCGGGTATTATAGGCGATTTGTTAAGGGTTTCTCCATTATAGACACACCGTTGACCAAGCTGTTGCAAAAATGGGTCCCTTTTGAATGGAATGAGAAAAGACAACAAAGTTTTGAGCAACTAAAAGCTTATCTCACAGAGGCTCCGGTTTTAACCCAACTCGAGGCCGGAAATTAGTATATTGTGTTTAGTGATGCGTCTTTAAATGGGCTTGGTTGTGTTCTTATGCAAGAGGGTAAGGTGGTTGCTTACGCTTCGAGACAGCTTAAACTGCACGAACATAATTACCCTACCCATGATTTGGAGCTTGCTGCAGTCATCTTTGCATTAAAAATTTAGAGGCACTATCTCTATGGGGAGAAGTGTTATATTTATATGGATCATAAGAGCTTGAAATACTTGCTTACACAAAAGGAGTTGAATCTGTGGCAACGACGGTGGATTGAATAGTTAAAGGACTATGATTGTATCATAGAATATCACCCGGTAAGGCGAATATTGTAGCTGATGCCCTAAAGAGGAAATCTATGTCGGACATGAGAGCTATGTCTGCCCGATTGAGGATGACCGAGGATGGAGGCCTTTTAGCCGAGTTTCGGATTGAACCTACGTTGTTACAAGAGATAAAGAGGACTCAAGTTTTGGATGAAAAATTAGTAGTACAGATTGAAGCGGTCCAGAAAGGTGAAGCTTCAGACTTTGAGGTACGAGATTGTGGGTACTTGTACTTCAAGGGATGGCTGTGTATTCCGGCCTTGGAAGATTTGAGAGACCACATCTTAAAGGAGGCACACCGTAGTCCTTTCACGGTACATTCGGGAAGTAACAAAATGTATCAAGATCTTCGTCATTTTTATTGGTGGCCAAGTATGAAAAAAGATGTCTCTGAATTCGTGACAAGATGCTTAGCTTGTCAGCAAGTGAATGCGAAACATTAGGTTCCATCAGGATTACTTCAGCCTATTCAGATTCCGTAATGGAAGTGGGATCGGATCACCATAGATTTTGTCACCGGGTTACCGATCACCTAAAGGAAGCATGATGCCATTTGGGTTATTGTGGATCGTTTGACCAAGTTTGCTCATTTCTTGCCAGTACGGATGGATTTCACATTGGAAAGGTTAGCCCAACTATATATAAAGGAGATAGTAAGGTTGCATGGTGTACCATCATCAATCATTTCGGATAGAGACCCGCGTTTCATAGTTAGGTTATGGAAAAAGATCCATAATGCCTTGGACACAAAGTTACATTTCAGTACAGCTTTTCACCCTCAGACCGATCGTCAGTTTGAGCCTGTCATTCAAATTCTGAATGATATGCCCCGGTGTTGCATTGTGGATTTTTCAAAAAGTTGGGAGGACCAGTTACCGCTTGTGGAGTTTGCTTACAACAACAGTTACCAGTCGAGCATAAAAAATGGCCCCTTTTGAGGCGTTGTATGGGCGTAAGTGTAGGGCACCCTTGTGTTGGACCGATCTCAATAAGATGAGGATCGTGGGATCCGATCTGGTTAACCAAATCGAGGAGAAAGTTCAGATCATCAAGAAAAAGGTTGCAAGCGGCTTTTGACCGTCAAAAGGCCTACGCGAATCGAAAATGCAAACATATTGAGTATGATGTCAGTGAAAAATATTTCTCAAGGTATCTCTATGGAAAGGAATCATTCGTTTTGGACGTAAGGGAAAGTTAAGCCCAAAGTACATCGGACCTTACGAGATACTTGAGAGAGTGGGACCAGTGGCTTACTGGTTAGCCTTACCACCGGAGTTGGCTCGTATGCACGATGTTTTTCATGTGTCTATGTTGAGGCATTATCGTTCTGATCCTTCACATGTTGTTCTGCTTGAAGAAATTGAGGTAAATGCTGACTTAACATAAGAGGAAGTCTGGTTGGGGTCATTGACACAAGAGTTAAAGAGCTTCGCAAAAAATGCATACCTTTGGTGAAAATGTTATGTAGGAACCATGGTGTTGAAGAGGCAACGTAGGAAGTCGAAGACGACATGAGAGTTTTATATTCCTCATTTGTTTCCATCAAGTAAATTTCGAGGACAAAATTTCTTTAAGGAGGTGAGAGTTATAACGACCCAGATTTTAGGATCTGAGGGTCGGGTTTGATCGAGGCATGGGCCTCGTATCTGGATCGTGTTTTGGGCTTTTATGAGCCTTTTGGGCTAGCTTGTGTGTTGGGCTCATGTGGTTGTTGGATTGGGTGAAGATGGGAGGTAGAAGGGTAAAGTGGTAAATGTCTAATTTGAAGAGTGGGGGAGGGAAAGGCTTATTTCTCTGCATTATGCAGAGTGGTGAGATCATCCCACTTTTATGTCTTCATCTTCATTTTCCATCTCATCTCTTACCCAAAACACCTCATCTAAAGGTAGGATTTTGAGAGTTTAAAGTAAGAAACACGTTTAGCTTGTTGAGGGAAGTTTTACCAGCTTGTAAGGATCTATATTTCAAGGTAATCTTTGTATGGTTTGGAGAAAGAAGGGGGTTGTTGGAGGGTTGGACGAGATTGGAGTTTGGGAGCTTTAATCTTTAGTTTAGATTATATTTTGGCCTCTTTTATCCTCCAGCAACGTTGAAATACGTTTTATAATCTCCTCATGTAGTGAAAGAGGTTTGAGAGCTCATCCAAGGCTCAAGAAGGGAGGAAAGCTTGAAGCTTTGGAGGAAGGCCTTGTGTTATCAGCTAAGCTAAGGTTAGTACACTACTAACTCTCATAGTTTCCTGGAAATCATAAAGTTAAGCTTTGAAACATGATTTGGTGTTTTGGCCTAAGAGTAGCCTGAGTGGTTGTTAATGGCAAATCATATAATTGTTGTTATAATGGCCTAAAATCGGTAGAAATCCACCTAATGCTATCACCATAACTTGTAGAAATAGTTTGGGGTTTAACCATGGGTTAAATATGTTTTCTAGGTAAAACCCGCACCCAAAGTTTGAAAATCGGACTCGCGTACCGGTACTGGGCATAGCATATCGGTACGCCTTAGTAAAATAGGGGGATGGGTTGTGAGGGGTGTACTGGTACGCCTCCCCGCGTATCGGTACCTCTTACAAGTTAAGAATTCCAGTAGCGCTTTCGCGTACCGGTACGCATGAGGCATATCGGTATGCACTGTTGCATTGCCTGTGAGAGGCTTAACATACTGGTACGCGTATGTGGGAGTACCGGTACGAGGGTGGATCGGTACGGGGTGATCTTAGTACCAATGATGCGCACTGGTATGGTACGGAGCATATCGGTATGCTTGAGGGTTCAATTCTTTCGTACCTTAAATGAGTATCGGTACTCATGGAGGAGTACAAGTATCTAGAGGGGCGTACCGATACCCATATAGGAGTATTGGTACTCGCTGGGCATTCTGCCCAAGAAACTCAAGTTTACGTTCGGGGGTTCTATAATTCCAGGCAAAGGGCCCTGAGGGTCTTTTAAGGTGTAAAATAAATATTAAAACTGAGAAATAGAGATTTTAACCCCGTATGAGAAATAGAGATTTTAACCCATAGGGATCCTAGGTGGGTCAATCAAGGTTGCGTGGTAGTTAGGGTCATTGCTGTGTGCTGAGGGGACGCCTAAGTAGTCGAGTAATCCTTTGTTGTTGGGATTTGGATACCCTAAGTGTGTTGCAACACCTTGAAGATTCCCGAATGTTGGATCCCGATGCTATGTGGACGCGGGCCTCATCCCTTTGAGTATAGGATCCCGATGCTATGCGGACGCGAGCCTCACTCAATTGTAGGATTCCGATGCTTTGTGGACGCGTACCTCACTTCGTTGTTGTTGGTGTTATCTGTGTGATGTCATGTAAATGTATGAGGTACTTATATGAGCTGTGTGCGTGATCATACATTCATAATGCCATGTGTTTAGGCGGGTATGGTAGCGCCATCGTTATCTTGCCATGATATAATTCCTGTTGCATTGCTTTATTTATGAGTTGCATGAAGCATGGTTGAGTGGCGGTGTATCCACTGAGCTTGTTAGCTCAGCGTTCGGAATCGTTGTTTCCGTTCGCAGGTTAGTAGGTTACCGTGAGGCTTGAAGGAGCACCATCAAGGTTGGATTTCAGCATCGACTCTAGCGGTTGAGTACAAATACTAGATGTAATGGGCTACGTATTTCGTATGACCCTATATGTGTATTTTGTAACTCTTATTTTGTATTATTGAGTCAAAGTCGAATGTTTTAATATTTGTAAATGGAGCTCCGTAAATACTGTTTTAAACATCTGGATTTGACTATAATTTCAATGTATGGGCTTATGTTTTATTGGACTTGAAAAAAGAAAAATTTTAACGGTATGGATTTTGGGCTTAGGGCCCAAATGTGACATCCGGGTCAAGGGCGTTATACCAAATTTGAAAAAGTGTTGTTCTGGTCATTTATGTTTTTGACGTCTATTGTTTTGGTCACCCAATCGTTAGCCTTTATTAACCCTCGTTAATACTATGTCGTGACGCGTTAATAAAAAAAATTATTTTAAATTTGACCATCAAACTTTTAAAAGTTTATTTTTTTACCATTTCACAAAAAAGCCTCCCCTCTCTAAAAAAAAGCTCACATCTGCAAACCATGTACGCGTATAGAAAGTGGCATAGTTTCGAAAACAAGTCTGTTCACCTGCAGTTCAAGCTTTTCCCCCATTTTGTGTTTTAACAGCAACTGGATAAAGATGAAAGATCACCTGCATTAATATGGAGGAAAGAATGTGAGTCCAACAGAAATCCAAGAAGTATTCAATAGAAGTAGATCCAAAAAAACACACTTAAATTAAGATTTCATATGAACAACAGCAAAAGCAGGTTGTTAAACCTAAAGTAAAAAGTCTAATAGATGCAAAGACACTGAAAGAATATTCATCTGTACAATATTGCTCAAGGAAACATATTTATCAACAACTGCTCTGAATTTTGAAAAATGAACATGTACACACAAAGAAAAATAATTAGACCAACTGAACAAATATACATATAGCTAGATAAATTATCATAGATTTTAGATGGGAAAGTAATAATAATGAAGCTCTTTCTTTAAACACCAATCCTAATAAATCTCTTGAAAAAAGGAAATCATTATAAGATTTCAGAGGTGATCATAATATGCTAATAAAAGGTCATCTCAGTAAAAGTGATAGTAATATAGCAATCATGCATACAAATTCACCTTGCTTTGGTTCGCTTGATGAATTCGAAGCTTATTGCTCTGTATATAAGCTAAGAAGATATCATAGAAGGTTCCACAAGAATTGAACTAATAATATGTATGTGTCTGTATAAACGTTAAAAGGAAAAACTTTAAGACAGACAATCCCAGAATAAGATGCAAACTCGTTATACGACAAACTTGTAATCAGCAAAAACAAGAGTAAAAATTAGATTAGAAACATTAGACCGTAATGATTTTAACAGAATGCAAGATGCTAACCAACTCTACGTATCATACCCCAAGCAACGGCTGTATCGTATTCTGTTTGGGTTACCTGGGGATGTTAAATAGCAGTGGCCTAGCACTGCGGTGGCGGCCATTTCACAGTAGCCGTGCGTACACCTCTGGAACCCTTTCGGCTATTGGTTTCTTCAAGAGTTTCAAAAGGAATTACTTGAAAAAAAAACACACAACAAAAGTGTACCCTTTCGGCTTTAGAAGTCGAAACCCTTTTATGGAAAGCAACTATTAAAAAGCATGAACCCCTCTAGAACTACACTATCATTTCTTATTATAGCTGTGGTATTATAGAGGGAGGGGTTAGGATTGGGTTAAATTTTTTTTAGAGAAAGTAAGGTTTTTTTTTGTGTGAAGAGGGTGAAAAATAAACTTTTAAAAGTTTGAGGGGTCAAATTTAAAATTAATTTTTTATTAACGTGTCACGTCATCGTATTAATGTGAGAACGGACTATAACAGGCTAACGTTCAATAAAACTAGTAGATTTCAATTAAATGTTTTTAAATTTTTAGGGGCAAAATTCGAATTTCTAAAAATTTTAGGGGGCCATGCCCCCTCTAGTCCTTTGAAAGATTCGCCTCTGCTCGAGATCATAACATGACTATACAAAGGAAAAAGGTAAAGCCTCAATTCAAAGATTAGAAATAAAAGATAAATACAAATATCACCAAATATCGACGAATAAAGGTAAAACCACCAACAAACAACATAAAAATAGATATTACAATAAGGCACGTCGACAAAACGATCATTACCACAACTCATTCAAACCCAGTTTGATGGTCCAAAACATGAAGGTCAGCGAGATAATCAAAAGAGTGCCATCTTGATTAATTGTGAGGACGTCAAATCCAACCATGATAGAAAACTAAATAAAAGCATGGTCAAACAATTGATAAAAAAAGAAAAGTGTGTCAAAAGGCTGAGGAAAAACGTACCAAAAAGTAGAGTTAAGCGTGTCACGTTAGCAGAGTTATTTATTAAAAGCTAAAAGAACAAAAGATAAAACGACAAATGACGAAAAATATGAGAGCAAAAGAAATAATGAATCTTAATGATCGACGGCCAATACTAAATTTAATATCGCCGCCGACCATAAAAAACAGAAGAAGAAGACACCAAGAATTAAGATAAGTGTGGCTAGCTATCTAAAGTTATAATTTGGTTAAAAAATTGATTTAAAATATATTTTTAAACTATATTTTCATTACAAAATAATTACACCTAAGGCTACAAAATTGATTGAAATGTATTTTTAAGTTTTATTTTTTATTATAAAATAAATATAGCTTAGTAGTATATACTTATTTCAACACTCAAAGTGAAGGCTTTTCCCATCATTTAATCTCATGCACCGTCTGAATAAGTGAGATGTCAAGGCAAGGAGTATTTGTAGATATAATGCACTTACATAAAAACCCAACGCATCCCAATATCAATCTAACTCTATTAATAAAGAATTGTATGGTCCTCAACGTACATGTATAAATAACACTTGAAGATACGCTCGTCGAACCCCTTAACTTTCAAAGATAATTAGTCAGATCCTTAGGTCTAAATTTATCCCAAGTAATCAATATACATCAATTTTTTTTAATAATCTAAAGTGATTACAACATAGTATTTATTCATACATATTATTAGTCTGTTGACAATACGCATACACTTTGTAGACAAAATAATTTGAACTCATGTCTCCTACGATGAAAATCCTCCGTTTTTTCACTGGAACTCTTGTTGGATTCAATTTACATAAACTCCTAAGGACTAATAAATGGCTTGTCCAATATTATTTAAGTTGGTGACATGTCTCTTTGTTAGAAAAAGAATTAATAATATGTTGAGCGAAATAAATAATCAAATATAGTAAAGAGGGGTGAACTGATAATTTAAAAATTTTGTGGAAACTAATTGCAAAGAATGAGAAATTGCAAGATAGATTTAGAGTGGTTCAGCTTCTTAAATGAAGTCTATATCTACGACCTTTGTTAACAAACTAAGAATTTTACGAATTCAATAAATTTTTTTCCTTTTAGGATAAGAAGTAATCTTACACAATTCTCTTAGACTTATACCCAATGTCTGGAGAATCATTTCCCAAAAATCAATACAATAAAGCAAACTTAAATAATCCTCTCAAGAAAATATGTTCGTAAATATGAAGCTCTTACACATCCAACTACACTAGAAAAAGAATTACAATGAAAGGACAAAGCTAGTGTTTACAAGAAAGATTAAAATTGAGTACAAATAGGATTTTGATCACTTGAAAGTTTGGATTAGCTTTCTTGGTCCTTGAATACTGTTTGAAGGTCCTTTTTATATGTTTTCTTTATTTTATAATCGTTGTGGGACTTTAGAGAGAGTTTGAAATCTTTGGAAGCCATTAATATCGAGCAATAAATGCTCACCTACACAGAGATTTTGAAACCATTGAAATGATTTCGAGACTTTTAGGTGGGGCTTTATAAAAACTAGCAGTTACAACCTCGAAACCATTGACAAGGTTTTGATTCCAAAACCTTGCTACCTGAAAAGTTTTGAAACCACCAAAAGGAAGTATCGAAACTTTCATGAAAATCATAAAAGTATTGAAACCCATTCCATTAGAAGCTCACGTAGCATTAAACAAATAGACATACTTAAGAAGCTATTAATATCAAGCAATAAATGCTCACCTACATAAAGATTTGAAACCATTGAAATGATTTTGGGACCTTTAGTTGGGGCTTTATAAAAAACTAGCAGTTACAAACTCAAAACCATTGACAAGGCTTTGATTCCAAAACCTTACTACCTGAAAAGGTTTGAGACCACCAAAAGAAAGTATCGAAACTTTCTTGAAAATCATAAAAGTATCGGAACTTACTCCATTACAAGCCCATGTAGCATTAAACAAATAGACATACTTAAGAAGCCAAGGCCCAACAGTAAACGAAGCAACTAATAAGGAACTAAGTCTGTCACCCTTTGACAATAAGGCATGAGTATGAACAAAAAGAAAATAATTTGAAATAACAATAGAACATATGCTCCACACATCCATGACCATAACAATCGCACAAGGACTTACACTTTTTCTTTATCAGTGAAATAAATTAATAAAGATAAATTTTCTCGCGATTCCCAAACTCTTTTTCTTCATCAATTAAGATGAACTACTCTTCTTTTCATAGAATCATAGTCATCTATGATTGGGGTAATAGTAAACTTTTTAGCAATTTCTTTTTCAATGTACACAATTAAGTACTCTGAAAGAACGCCATCCTTCATCTTATTTCATAAACTAGTCTTCACAATTTTCATTGTTGAAAAGGCTCTTTCAGTAGTTACTGTACTAACAAAAAGAGTCAAAATAAGTTGAATCAATCTATCAATAAGGGAATATGAAAATGTTTTCCACTTTTTGACAAGCTTCGGCATAATTGAATTATGATGCTCAAATTCTTCATATCCGCATGATTAGGAACATTACGAAAAAAACAGCTCAAGTTTCACACTCCAAATGATATTTTTCATGTTCAGAAAAATCTTTGGGATAATACTTCTATGCAAGAAGACAAATATTTTCTACATTGAAGTGCTTATAGCCACATGAAGGACTCAAAGATGTACTAAAAATAAGCAGTTCTGTTGTTTGCTCACTGAAACGACTATTTAGTTCATGCAATTGCTGATCTATAGTAGCTATAAACAAATCCACTCTAATAATGGTGATCCACTGAAATGATATCTTTATTATGTTGAGATCGAATTATATTAAAATAAGGGACATTCATATTAGGGACCAAAGTGAGAGTGTCAATTTATTGCAAAAAAAGTTTTTTTTTTTTGTAAAAAGACCTTTTCAGTCATCGTCTCTAAAATTTTAAATTAAAGACTTCATGTCGGCAACTAAATCTATCACATTTAAAGTGTATTGTGACTTATATTGCAAAACTCGACAAAGTGCATCTATTTATCTCATAAATTTTTGTATCATATGTAAAATGAATACAAAATCAAAAGTCAACAACTTTTTAAGAGCATAATTAGCATCCTTGCATTGAGAATACGAGGCACGATGGTCAATAGATATTTTCTCAAAGGACAGAACGAGTTGCATTGTACATCCTCACAACACTACAAACTGACTTGTAATGAGAACTTCATCTAATATCTCTAGGACATTAGAAAGTGGCAATTTGATTTAACCTTTTTTTAGTTTCAATCTCTTCAATTTCAATTAAGTGCTCCAATTTAGCTATTTGAAAATCTTGTAATTCATCATGACGCTTAAAAGAAAAACTAACAATATTCACAATAAAAATTAAATCTTTGAAAAAGATTCTTGAACTTTAGATACTTCTCTTGCAGCAGCAATGAGAACCAGCTGTAATTGATGTGCTTTAAAATGCACAAAATAAGCTTAAGGATAATCTTTCATGAATAGAGCTTGTAAATCATTCAATTCACCTCACATACTATTGGCTCCATCATATCCATGGCCTCTAAAATTTGACACTCAACTCATGAATAGATAAAACTATAGAAATATCTTCTTTGAGTATTTTTGAAGTTGTCTCTTTGACATGTACTAACTGTAAAAATTATTCTCGCACAATTCCACATCCATCAACAAGTCTTGTGGCTATATATATATATATATATGTTCTCTTTTAGAAATGTGTAGCGACTAAAAATAACGATACGAAGCATCTCACGTTTTAAAAATTAAATTTTAAGGGGATTTCTTTAAAAAATCGCATTTTGAAAATAAAATTTGGAGTCGCCACCAGTCACTCGGATAAGGTAGGCCTGACACCATAAAATCGGAGATTCATTTAAAAATGGTTTCGAGAGTTGGTTACGTGTGGGGAAGAATTAGCACCCTCACAACGCCCAAAATCGGTATCAAATCATACATTGCTTTTATATCGATAGAAATCTTTGAAATTTAAATTGGATTTAATTAAATATTCTCAATTGAATATAAGCTTTAATTAAGAGGGCTTAAGCATTTGATGTACTTGAATTAATTAATCCTTTAATTAATAAAGGTGACTATACATTCAGACCATAGATTAAGCCGACATCGAATAAGTTCGATTGTCGCGTTAATTTATGGTTCGAATCAAGTACATCACCTTTATACATGATGCGAACAATTAAGTATGATGTTATGACTTGTCAGATTTTATTCAAGTTAAAGTTTACCTTTAGACAATATAAATTAATTCGAATATTTGGTCAATATCCATTAAGTCAAGATATTACGACACAAATATTCGAGTTAATAAATATCTCCTTTTTATAGTTAAAGATTAATTAATTATCAAGTTGTCCATTAAATTAAAAAATATTAAATGAATGACAATTAAATGTATGTCACATAAAGGCTTAAATTAAACATACAAGAGACCCCCAAAAGTTCTAACATAAAAGGCTCAAATTATGAAAAATGTAATTAGTGATCTATTATTATCTAAAATGTTCTAATATTAACCTTAAATTAATTAAAACCTAGATGTAATACCCCTAAAATTGGGCTAGGAGTTTTACAAAGCGGTAATATGCTTGATAATGTTATCTTTGAATTTCTAAAGATTCAATTCGAGTCAATTGAATAAGTAAGTTATTAAGTGGAACCTAGTTCAATTTGATTAAAAAATATTTTTTATTAGAATGATTAATTAAATGGTTTAAGGACCAAATTGTAAAGTTTGGAAAGTGTAATAGCTATTAAAGAATGATTAAAATGAGAGACTTGATAAGATGGAGGTTTGCACGTAAATTCTAAGTTATTAGGGGGCTTTACACACATGTCAAAAACTTGGGAGCCATGTGTACAAAGGAAGAAGCCGGCCTTGGAGGAAGATAGAGAATTTCTCATCTTCTTCCTCCCAAACACCGAAATTTCTTGGTTGCGAGAAGATGGCTAGGAGATGAAGCCATGAGAGCTTAATCCTAATTCAATTTAGGATTTTCATTCGAATAATTTGGAGAAAGGGGTAAGAAATCTCTCTCTCTTTTGATTTGTTGTTAAGTGGTGATTTGGGTTATAATTTGTCTACATGTTATCTTGATTTTAGATGTGGGTTGAAGAGCAAATTCAAGTTAGAGAGTTCTTGATCCTTGAATAGTATACATGTTAACATAGCATCATTTTGTTGGAATCTTATGATAGCTTGGATTGTAAAATTGTTGGTAGTGAGTTCTAAGATGGTTAGCTAGATTGAATTGTTTAATTGAATTATCACTAGAAGTAAAATTTAAGGTTGTGTTAGTAGGAGGGAACATTTGAACTATACCCTTATTGGATGAATAATTCATGGGTTCGGGAATTGGTTACGTGTGGGGAAGGATTAGCACCCCCACAACGCCCGAAATCGGTACCAAATCATGTGTTGCTTTTAATCGATGGAAATAGATGAAATTTAAATTAACTTTAATTAAGTGTTCTCAATTGAGTATGAACTCTAATTAAGTGGGCTTTAAAATTTGGTGAGTTTGAATTAATTTGACATTTAATTAATAAGGATGACATAAATCTGAACCATAGATTAAACTGACATCGAATAAGACCGACTGGCGTGTTAATTCATGGTTCGGATTAAGTGCACCACCTTTATGCATGATGCAAGCAAGTAATCATGATGTTATGTCTTAACCAATTTTATTCATTTCAAAGTTTACCTTTAGACGATATAAATTAATTCGAATATTCGGTCAATATCCAATAAGTCAAGATATTACGACTCAAATACGCAAATTAATAAATACCTCCTTTTTATAATTAGAATGTATTAATTATCAATATGAACAATGTAATTTGAAATGTTAAATGAATGATAAATAAAATGCATGTCATAGAAAATATGCTAACCAAGAAAGACATAATATATAAGAAAACAGTACATGTATATATATATAAGAAACATAGGCGAGTAAACACGAACAAAATAGATCCACATGTCCAAATAAACAAACATCATACAGGTAAAAAAAGAAGCATGGCAGTAGCAACATGGAATTCCAAACTGTGATATAACATATATGTATATATATAAGATATATAATATACATATAAAGGAAACATATAAATATGTAAGTATCTATATATATAAAAAAACAAACCCTAGCTTCCATTTTGGCAGTAGCCATATGTATGTATATTAAAGCTATACAACATACTATAAAAAGTATATGATATATATATGCATCAAAACCATGTATTATGTACTATATAAAACTATTTATTATACACATATGTACACTATACATATATATATGCGCACGAACCCATGAATATATATATATATATATATATATATATATATATATATATATATATATATATATATATATATATATATATATATATAGAACTTGACAGTAGCTTATATATATATGGAAACTACATATTATATAGAAAATATACAAATAACATATATATGAAAACTATATATATCATATTATATATAAAACACATAGTATATACTTATATAAAAACTATATATTACATAAGAAAACATATATTATACTAATATGCATACACCAAGGCTACATCACACATGTATATCGTAACAATGCAAAGACCAAAATAAACAAACATAAATGACCAAAATAAAAGAAAAATAAAATGCAAAACTCAAAAAGGTAAAAATATGCATGGAAATCGGGACCAAACTGAAACGAAGACAGAAATTGAAAGGGGCAAAGGGGATATTAAACACTTTAAAAATAGATTAAATTTACAAAGTTTACCTTAGACGATATAAATTAATTAGAATATTCGGTCAATAATCAATAAGTCAAGATATTACGACTCAAATACGCAAATTAATAAATACATTCTTTTTATAATTAGAATGGATTAATTATCAATATGAACGATGTAATTTGAAATGTTAAATGAATGATAAATAAAATGCATGTCATAGAAAATATGCTAACCAAGAAAAAAATAATATATATAAGAAAAAAAACATGTATATATATATAAGAAACATAGGCGAGTAAACACGAACAAAATAGATCCACATGTCCAAATAAAAAAACACCGTACAGGCATATACAGGTAAAAAAAGCATGGCGGTAGCAACATACATGGAATTCCAATCTGTGATATAACATATATGTACATATATATAAGACATATAATATACATATAAAGGAAACATATAAATATGCACGTATCGATATACATAAAAAAAACAAACCCTAGCTTTCATTTTGGCAGTAGCCATATGTATGTATATTAAAGCTATACAACGTATATGATATATATATGCATCAAAACAATGTATTATGTACTATATAAAACTATGTATTATACACATATTTACACTATACACATATATATGAGCACGAACCCATGGATATATATATAAATAGAACTTGGCAGTAGCTTATTTATACATGGAAACTACATATTATATAGAAAATATACACGTAACATATATATGAAAACTATATATATCATATTATATATAAAACACATAGTATATACTTATATAAAACTATATTATATAAGAAAACATATATTATACTAATATGCATACACCAAGGCTACATCACACATGTATATCGTAACAATGCAAAGACCAAAATAAACAAACATAAAGGACCAAAATAAAAGAAAAATAAAATGCAAAACCCAAAAAGGTAAAATATGCATGGAAATCGGGACCAAACTGAAACGAAGACAAAAATTGAAAGGGCAAAAGGGATATTAAACTGTTTAAAAATAGATCAAATTTACAAGGGGTGAAATTGGAAAGCTTTGAAAACCTAGAAGGACCAAGGGTGTGGTTTTAAAAGGCAGAATGGTCTCGGTGAGGATTAAAACAGGGCGGAGGGATTTAAAAAGTAATTAGCCCATGTCGTTTTTAAAGACAAATATAAAATCCTTTTTTATTTGCCAAAACAGAAAAAGCTTAAAAAAACTCCCATCCTCTCTCCCACTCTCTCTTGACCTCTGTAACCGAGGATGCATGCCGCCGCGTGTTCATCCTCTAACCCAGAAACCACTGTCATTCCTAGATTCCGGTGATTCTTCCACTGCGTCGATCGTCGCTCAACGGCGGCCGGCGACCTAAAATGATGCAAAAAGCCCCCTTTTATCCCTCTAAACTTAGATCTAACCCTTGTTTCTCCTAAAAAACATGAAAAACCCTCTTTTTGTAAAAAACAGAAACTAAAATCCCTTTTTTCTTTGGAGAAACCTGATTAGAACCCCTTTTTTAAATCCAAGAATTCCCTATTTGCTGGCCTCTATGCCGATTCACCATGCACGGCTTCAAAGGCCGGTAGGCTTATCATCGACCAGGAAGTGCAACAGATGCGGGGGAACACGAACTGACACGGGGGGAGATGAAGCGACACCGAGGGTAAAAATAAAAATCTAAACCCTTGTTCTATTTTATGTATGTGCTTCGAAATAAAAAATAGAGAGACATACCTCTAAAGGATTTTTGCTCTATTACTTCCAAATTCCCCTTTGGGGTTTACAATCTGTTTGAGTTTCTTTTATATAGCCGAATTACAATCCTTTTTAGAAATACATGAAATTAAAGGATAAATCCTATTGGTTGCTGCTCTAATTTGTTTTTATTCATCTGCCTATTCTGTCAGTGTCGGCTTATCTCTGATTGGCTTCTGATTCTTTTTGTTGCACCATTTGACATTGTTTCTTTGTTTGCTTGTGTGACTTGGCCGCCGGAGAGGGAGGGGGACCAGAGGGAGAACCGAATTGGGGAGTAAGGCTCTGTCGTGGCTGTTGGATTAAGGATGGATGGACGGCTCAGATTCAATCCTTGATCGGATGGCCAGAACGCTTGTGCAAGCATCTGGACGGTTAGGAGGAGGCTGAAGAGCCGGAAGGTGAACTTCACGTGCAGCTTGGAAGACGAAAGGTGGGGCGTGAACTGCACGCGCGACTGGGCAGATGAAAAGACAAGCGCGTGGGCGCGTGGAGGCTCTGGGATCTTCCCCGCCTTGATCTTAGGCTGTTAGATCTGCCCCAGATCTAATAGCTGGGAGCCGGCTGCGCAAACAATTGGAGCATTAGAGTTCCTGATGTAAAATTAGGCTTAAGGTTTAATATTTGGGCCCCTAACGTTCTATGTATTGTATAATATTTTTGGGATTTTTAAAAAGCTGATAATATATATATATATATATTAAAATGGTATTGGGCTCTTTATTATTTCTTGGCCTTTATTTAATTAAACTTAATATATAATAATCTTTTTGGCCTTTTTTTTAATTTATCTTAATAATAATAAAAATAATAGTAATACTACTAGTAATAATACTAAGATAACATAAAGGATATCAGTAATTTAATATACTAATAATATTTTAGGTTTTTTCAATTGGATAACAACCAAACATGATAATAAATAGTATTATGTATATATCACTAAAATGTAATAACTAATAGTATCTACTTAATAAAGAAATATTACTAGTAATACTTTTTTGTTTCTTTGAGTTTTAATAATAAGCAAACATATAATGTATATAATAAAATAACTAAAGCCCTTTATTGCAAGAATTAACAAGATATAAAAACGGGTTAACACCCCAGATAAAATTAGTGTCTACACATATGGATCGATATATATAGGTATACACATAAGTATGAATTTGTTAGTTCAAATGGATTAAGGACTGTTTTGAGAATATATTAAAGATATGGGGATTGTTTTGAGTATTTTAAAACCAGGGGATTGTTTTATGAAGCATATATGGACTGTTTTGTTATAGAGTTATATGTTAATGGACTGTTTGAACTCGTATAAACAAGAATATATGTGTATTGGGACTGTTTGGACTTATGGAAAATTTTATGGACTGTTTTGAAATGATACAAATAGGGGAGGGGCTGTTAATGCTCTAAAGGGACTGTTTTGAATGTATATGATAAGTGTTCAAAAGTACTATTTTTATTACCCTTTTTACTCATATTATTGTTAGACTTAGGTTCATATTAGTTGGATAATTAGTCATTCATGCATTAATTCATGTTTCTTTCCACCATTGAGCTTGATTACATAACTTGGTGATTTTTGTGGAAAAATATGCTGCTTTGGTGTGCTTTTGTGTGTGTGCAGAATCACTTGCCTAAACAAGGCTGGAACTAGTTGCCAGGGCAATGCATGAAGTAGATGCCGAGCTAGTTGCCAGGGCAATTTTTGACAAGGAATAAAATGATATGGTAGTCGAAATTGATTACTAGATAAGCCCAAGATGACGTGGAGAAAGTTAAATCCCAAAGGAGTTTGATTTCCATGAAGAGGTTAAAGAGAAATTAAATCCCAAGAAGATAGGAGAAGTTCTAGAAGGAATTTAAATATAATAAATAATTATATTCTCTAAAGATAATTTAATTCCAACTTAACTTCCTCCTCAAAAAAGACTTTGACCTAGCCCTATAAATTAAGGATCAAGCCGTCAACTCCAAGAGGGAGAGAGATGAGAGAATTTTCGACAAAGAGCAAGGGAGAATTCGACAAGGCTTTGGAGAAATTTCGACAAGGCTTCAACCATTCTTCATCTTTTTCTTTCTTGTTCAATTAGGTTTATGCTAGGAATTCTTTATCTTGTGTTTCTTTGGAACCTAGCCATGAACTAAATCTATTTGGCTAAGGTTATTGTGTTTTGTGGTTGTGAGAAACAATTAGATTTTGTTTAGGTAATAAGAGTTTGCACTTTCAATTCAAGGTTTACTCATTCTTGGTTCTTATTCTTGTTTGCGAGTGAATTGGGAGAGGATATCGTAACTTCATCTATTTATCTAATATCGGGAGAGTTAGATTCAAGAAACGAATGAGTATGGTCTTTATTCAATCTATTGATGGTGAAGATTAATCCGGCTTAGGGATAAGTTAAGGATTTCAACTGCTAAGAAGAGCGCAAGATTGGTTGTTGTTCACCCTTGATTCACGCAGGGATGTATTATCAAGGCATGCAAAAATAGCTAGAGTTTCGACTTAGGGATAAGAAGAAACCATTGAAGAACGCTCTGCTGAACCTTGAAGTTGCTGCCCAGCCGCCCAAGTAGTTGCCCAGCTAGTCGCCCAGTCAACCATCGATTAGTTGCCAAGGCAACCCCGCTGTGCAAGTTACCACGGAAACTGAGTTGCCCTTGCACTCTTTTACCAAGACGACCCAATCGGCTATCACACCTCAACTCACGATAACCTGGCCTATCCTCTCTCGTTTGATTTCATCGATTCTTTTACTTATTTGCTTTCTAGTTTAGTTGTTAGTTAAAACTCCTACAATCTTCTACTTGTGTTCTTGTACTTTTTACAGTGCAAGAGATTAGATTCTTGAAGTGACACCAATCCCTGTAGAGACGATATCTTTTATACTATAACTTGCGACGTGTACACTTGCACCGTTTGCGTAGCACTTATTACGCGCAACAAGTTTTTGGCGCCGTTGCCGGGGATTGGCAATAGCAACTTTGTTTTTATTTTCTTGCACTCTTTATTTTTCTTGTTTAAGATTCAAAGGGCTAACAAACTTTGGTTTTGCATTGGTATATGCCAAAGCGAGACCGATTACACCATAATATTCCTTTGATCCAGAAATCGAACGAACCTTGCAAAGACTTAGACGAAGGTTAAGAGTAGCAATGGCTAATCAAGACGGCAATATGAATCAAGATGTTCCAGCAGGAGGAGGAGTGATTCTTGCATGAAATAGAACTATTCGAGACTGTCTTGAAGAAGATCTTGAAGGACTTAATCCATGAGTTGTCACACCTGAAATTGAACCCGACCACTTTGAGTTGAAATCGGTGATGTTTAATATGATCAACACAATTGGTCAATTTGGTAGCTCAACAACTGAAGATGCACGACAACATCTTAAATCTTTCCTCGAGATTTGCAATTCATTCAAAATACAAGGAGTCACCCCCGATGTTTTACGACTAAGATTATTCTCCTATTCACTGAGGGATAGGGCAAAAGCATGGTTGAATAGTATTCCTGCCGGATCAATAGGATCTTGGACCTATCTTTGCCGTGATTTCCTTGCTCGATTTAATCCTACAAATTTGGCTGATAAGCTTCGTAACGAAATTACTTCTTTTCGGCAGACAGATGATGAATCCATGTACGAGGCTTGCGAGCGATATAGAGAACTTCTACACAAATGCCCCCTGTACGGATTCCCAGTGTGGACACAAGTAACAATGTTTTACAACGCCGTGAATACACCAACAAGAATGATGCTAGATGCCTCGACAAACGGCATGCTCCTAGATAAGTCGCCGGAGGAAGCAATGCAAATTCTAAACAGGCTTGCCAGTAATGATTATCAATTCCCATCTGCTAGAAGAGGAGGAGTTAGGCGCCAAGCCACAATACATGAACTGGGATCATCAGACTCAATTTCGGCACAATTGGCCACTCTAACTAAGATGGTCCAGAACATGCAAAAATCAAACAGCACACAGGAGGTCAAGGTAATGAATTCCTTTTGTGAGTTATGTGGTGGTAACCATGATTCTTCAGAATGTATGCAGAATCCAGAATCCAACTTTTATGTGGGGAATTACAACCGAAACAACAATGTGATGTCCAATACATACAATCCAGCTTGGAAGAAGCACCCGAATATTTCATGGAGTAATTCCAACAATGCTCTAAACCAGAACAATCAGAATGCACAAGCATCGGGATTTCAGCAAAACATGCCACGATAACAGTTGCCGCAGCAACAACCAACAACATCTAGTTCTTTGGAAAATTATCTCAATGCTTTTATGTTGAAAACTGAATCTTGTATGGCTGAGAATAGTAACTTCATAAAAGAACTGATGCTTTTATTAACAGGACCGAGATAAGATTGCAAAACCAAGAGGCGGCAATCAAATCATTGGAAAATCAAGTCGGGCAATTTGCTCAAAACATGAATACTAGACTGCAATGAGGTTTACCTAGTGATACTGAAGTCGCAAGAGGGACTGACCATGAGCAATGTAAGGCGATCACCACTAGAAGTGGCCAACAACTTAAAGAGGCTCAAGCTCGCTCATCAAACAAAACTCCACAAAAAGAGCAAGACAAACTCAGCGGCAAAGCCTCAGATGCTGAACTAGGAATTGCCGCGGCAACCAGCGATAAGCATGCCTCGGCAACCAACGATAAGGAAGCCGCAGCAACCAACGATAGGCACGCCACGGCAACCCCAGCTAACAATGCCTCAGCAACTCCAGTTGCCCCAGTAATGCTATCAATCAGGTTCCAGACCAATGAAAAGATCGAAGATATCCGACTTCCACCACCATTCCCACAGAGGTTGAAGTAAAAAAAGCAAGAATATCAATTCAAGAAGTTTCTTGATATCCTAAAGCAAGTCCACATCAACTTGCCATTGGTTGAGGCGATTGAACAAATGCCGAACTATGCCAAGTTTCTGAAAGACGTTGTTTCTAAAAGAACAAGGCTAAGAGAGTTTGAAACAGTTGCCGCAACAGAGGGATGCATGGCCATGTTGCACAATCGCATGCCACCCAAGTTGAAGGATCCCGGAAGTTTCACAATACCTTGTTCCATTGGAAACCACTATGTCGGGAAAGCATTATGTGACCTTGGAGCAAACATAAACTTGATGCCTAAATCAGTTTTTCAGAAACTAGGAATTGGGAAGGCAAGACCTACAACAGTTATGCTACAGCTAGCCGACAGATCCTATGTGCATCCAGAGGGAAAAATCGAAGACATACTGGTAAAAGTTGATAAATTTATTTTTCCCGCTGACTTTATTGTTTTGGATTGTGAAGCAGATGAACATGCACCTATCATTCTCGGGAGACCCTTCCTAGCAATAGGGAGAACCTTGATCGATGTTGAAAAGGGAGAACTCACAATGAGGGTGAATGACCAGCAAGTTAAACTAAATGTGTTCCAAACACTAAGGCATGCCGATGATCTAGAAGAATGCCAACTTCTTCATGCCACGAGAGAGTTTAACTTCGACGAGGAATTTAGTTGCCTCGGCAACTACATTACCGATCAAGAGGAACCTGTAGAGTATGATGAACCGATCGATGAGGAACAAAAAGAAGAGGCGAATTGGTTAGTCAATCGACCAGGTACATACTTTGAACCACTGGACTACTCAGGTAAGAAAGGTAAACTCGAAAAGCCCTCCATTGAACAACCACCGATTCTTAAGTTGAAATAGTTGTCAGGGCAACTAAAATATGCTTACTTGGGAACCAATAATACATTGCCTGTAATTATTTCCTCTAAGTTACAGTCTGAGCAGGAAAAGAAGCTGATCAAAATGTTGATGCTACACAAGAAGGCAATAGGGTGGACAATTGCCAACTTGAGGGGAATTAGCCCGATAGTGTGCATGCACAAGATATTGTTGGAAGATGATCACAAACCTTCAATTGAGGCCTAGAAGAGACTGAATCATGCCATGAAAGGGGTTGTAATGAAAGAAATCATCAAGTGGCTTGACGCCGGCATCATATACCCTATCTCTGATAGTACATGGGTAAGTCTGGTACAATGTGTACCGAAAAAGGGAGGTATAACGGTGGTAAGTAATGAAAACAATGAACTCATTCCAACCATGATTGTGACCGGTTGGAGGGTTTGTATAGATTATCGAAAGCAAAACAAAGCCACTAGGAAAGATCACTTCCCATTACCCTTTATTGATCAAATGCTTGATCGTCTTGCAGGTAAACCCTTTTATTGTTTTCTTGATGGTTATTCAGGTTACAATCAAATTGCCATAGTACCAGAAGATCAAGAAAAGACAACCTTCACATGCCCATACGGTACTTATACTTTCCGAAGGATGCCGTTCGAATTGTGTAATACCCTGACAACCTTCTAAAGATACATGATGAGACTCTTTTCAGATATGGTCAAAGACTTTCTTGAGATCTTCATGGATGATTTTTCCATTTTTGGTAATGACTTCGATAGTTGCCTCGGCAATTTAGAGAAGGTGTTGGCAAGATGTGAAGAAACTGACTTTGTCCTTAATTGGGAGAAGTGCCATTTTATGGTAGATGAAGGAATAGTGCTCTGCCACAAGATTTCATCCAAGGGAATTGAAGTAGACAAAGCCAAGGTGGACGTGATTGAGAGATTACCCCCCACCAAGTTCGGTTAAAGGAATCCGAAGCTTTCTTGGACATGCAGGTTTTTATAGGAGGTTTATTCATAATTTTTCTAAAATTACTAAACCCTTGTACAATTTGCTTGAACATGATAAAGTCTTCAATTTTGATGATTCTTGCACCCAAGCATTCGAAACCCTAAAGGAAAAGCTTGCCTCGACACCCATTATCGTTCCACCAGATTAGACGCTACCTTTTGAGCTCATGTGTGATGCAAGTGATTTCGCAGTAGGAGCAGTCCTAGGCCAACGCACAAGTAAGACCTTTCATGTGATATACTATGCTAGTAAAACTCTTAATAGTGCTCAAGCGAATTACACAACAACGGAGAAAGAGTTACTAGCCGTAGTTTTCGCATTTGACAAGTTCTGATCCCATTTGATTGGTATAAAGGTAATTGTTCATACGGACCATTTGGCAATTAAGTATATATTTGTAAAAAAGGATGCCAAACCTCGTTTGATCCGTTGGATATCACTTTTACAAGAGTTTGACATTGAAATTAAGGACAGGAAAGGAACAGAAAATCAAGTGGCCGATCACTTATCACGCTTAGAACGCAATAGGGAGGAGGACGCGGATTTAGAGATATGTGATGCATTCCCGGATGCGCATGCCTCGGTAACCCTCGACGCTTCAGCAACTCTCGACGCGTACGCTGCGGCAACCATAGACGCGTACGCCTCGGCAAACCCTGACACCTCAGCAACCATGGATGCGCATGCCTCGGTAACCCTCGACGCTTCAGCAACTCTCGATATGAACGCCGCGACAACCACTGATGCACACGCCTCGACAATCTTGGAAGTAGTCGCCACGACAACACATGCCTCTGTAATACCCTGGTACGCAGATTTAGTTAATTTCCTTGTTTGTGGTATTTTACCTTATGGCCTTACTCACTAAGGGAAGAAGCAGTTCCGCCATGATGCTAAGCATTACTTTTGGGACAAGCCTCTTTTGTTTAAACAATGTGCAGACCAGGTTATACGCCGATGTATCCCTGAAGATGAGCAGTAGAACGTACTCCGGCAATGCCATTCTTCACCCTATGGAGGACATTTTGGAGGAACACGTACCGCAACCTAAGTTTTGCAATCTGGTTTGTATTGGCCAACACTGTACAAAGATGCCCAAGAGTTTTACAAGCAATGTGATCGTTGCCAGAGGACGGGCAATATCTCTAGAAGACATGAGATGCCGCTCCAAAACATCATCAAGGTGGAACTGTTCGACGTATGGGGGATTGATTTTATGGGACCTTTCCTATCTTCATTCGGCAACCTCTACATTCTACTTGTCGTCGGCTACGTGTCTAAATGGGTTGAGGCAGCTGCAGTTCCCACCAACGATTCTAAGACCGTGCAACGATTCTTGCAGAAAAACATATTTACACAGTTTGGGATACCGAGAGCAATTATCAGTGATAAAGGCAAGCACTTCGACAACAAACTCATCGCCAAGATGTTACAACGCTTTGGTGTATCTTACAAGATTGCGACGGCATAACACCCACAAACCAATGGGCAAACAAAAATTTCCAACTAGGAATTGAAGGGTATACTCGAGGAAGTTGTAAATCCCTCTAGGAAGGATTGGTCAGTAAGACTAGATGATACACTTTGGGCATATCGCACTGCATTCAAAACCCTCTTAGGTATGTCTCCCTTCCGACTTGTCTATGGCAAAACATGTCATCTACCGGTGGAAATCGAACACAAGGCATATTGGGCAATCAAGACCGTGAATATGGTTTGGGAAAGTACCGGACAAAAGTGTTTGTTGGACCTCAACGAGATAGAAGAATTTCGTGCACTTGCCTATAACAATGTACAAATCTACAAGGAGAAAACAAAGCAATGGAATGATAAGAAACTATTGCCGCGGCAATTCATGCCAGGGCAACTAGTTCTCTTATTCAATTCTTGGCTAAAACTTTTCCCGGGAAAACTGAAATCAAGATGGTCGGGACCATTCAAAGTTGTCAAACCATTCTCCTATGGTGCCGTGATAATCAAGTCCATCACTAACGAACATGAATTCAAAGTTAACGGAGAAAGATTGAAGCATTACAACGGTGCCCATGTGGAACGTAACAAAGAAGTGGTCACCTTAGGAGATGCATGAGAATGCTCTCCTTTCGATATTTTCTTTTTCTTTTTTTTCCAAACTATTTTTTTTATTATTTTCGATTATTTTTTTTGGAATTTTTAGGAGATATTTTATTTTTCTTTATTATCTTTAGTTTCCAGTTTTTCTTTGTTTTCTTTTCTTTTCCACAACAAGACTCACAACCACCATGCTAAGGAAATTCACTGTCGACTACTTGCCACGGCAACTGCAACAGAGAATGCCCCAACAACTAGCTCAGCAGTTGCCACAAAAACAGAAACTGGCGATGCCCAGGCAACAACAATGTCTTCGGTAACTGCTGATGCCCAGGCAAGTGAACTTGCATCGGCAAACATGGATCAAATCAAAGCAATGCTATTCACGCGGTACCAGCCACAAGCATTCAACCACCGACCGGAATATGAATCAAGCAAACGACACGAAGAAAACTTATCACTCGAGGTGACGACCTCTCCAACTAACTCATTTCATTTAGTTTCTTTTAAATTTTGTTTCACTTTTACATGCATTGAGGACAATGCTTCTCTCGAGTTTGGGGGGTGTTGGTTTCTAGTTAGTTTCATGTTTAGTTGCATTCATCTTTAGCAATCACATATAGGTTGCATATGTTACTTGCCATGCCTTTAATTGGATTTAATTGCTTAAGACTTGTTGAATATCCAATGATGAATTTTTGCCACTACACTTAATTGAAAGAACCTTTAATTTTAGGGTTGCATGAAAAGAACTTAGAATTTTACTATGATGCTGAATTTTTTTACACGGTTGTGGCTTGTTGATTGAAAGAAACTTAGTGAACTTAGGTTGCTTAAAATCTGGGTAAATTTAAAACTAAAAATTAAAAGTTAAATTCTTTCTAGAGGTGCCCAAAACTGGCTCTAGTAGTAAATGCACTTTCTTGCTAGAGGTGCCCGAAACTGGCTCTAGTAGTTAATGCACATTAAAGAATCGCTAGAGGTGCCCGAAATTGGCTCTAGTCAACTAAAATAAAATGAGAAATTGCTTACTTTGCTAGAGGTGCCCGAAATTGGCTCTAGTGAAAATAAAAATAAATGCCCCGATAATTAAATTGATAAAAGCCTATTGTTCACATAGAATCTTGAAAATCAACTTGTACACAACTACTCACACACATTGTCACAAGCATTATAGTTCGATTCCGAGTAATTTTTGTGCTATTCGAAAAATTAAAAGGTGATCATACTTTGTGCCACGGTTCTGAGGTTTGAATTCAAGTTTGAAGCATGTCTTTGATGATTAACGTCTTGGTAGGTAATTGTTAGTCTGCATTGCTTGAGGACAAGCAATAGTTCGAGTTTGGGGGTGTGATAAGTGTTCAAAAGTACTATTTTTATTACCCTTTTACTCATATTATTGTTAGACTTAGGCTCATATTAGTTGCATAATTAGTCATTCATGCATTAATTCATGTTTCTTTCCACCATTGAGTTTGATTACATAACTTGGTGATTTTTGTGGAAAAAGATGCTGCTTTGGTGTGCTTTTGTGTGTGTGCAGAATCACTTGCCTAAAAAAGGCTGGAACTAGTTGCCAGGGCAATGCATGAAGGAGATGCCGAGCTAGTTACCAGGGCAATTTTCGACAAGGAATAAGATGAGATGATAGTCGAAATTGATGACTAGATAAGCCCAAGATGACGTGGAGCAAAGTTAAATGCCAAAGGAGTTTGATTTCCATGAAGAGGTTAAAGTGAAATTAAATCCCAAGAAGATAGGAGAAGTTCTAGAAGGAATTTAAATATAATAAAGAATTATATTCTTTAAAGATAATTTAATTCCAACTTAACTTCCTCCTCAAAAAAGACTTTGACCTAGCCCTATAAATTAAGGATCAAGCCGTCAACTCCAAGAGGGAGAGAGAGGAGAGAATTTTCGACAAAGAGCAAGGGAGATCTCGACAAGGCTTTGGAGAAATTTTGACAAGGCTTCAACCATTCTTCATCTTTTTCTTTCTTGTTCAATTAGGTTTATGCTAGGAATTCTTTATCTTGTGTTTCTTTGGAACCTAGCCATGAACTAAATCTATTTGTCTAAGGTTATTGTGTTTTGTGGTTGTGAGAAACAATTGGATTTTGTTTAGGTAATAAGAGTTTGCACTTTCAATTCAAGGTTTAGTCATTCTTGGTTCTTATTCTTGTTTGCGAGTGAATTGGGAGAGGATCTCGTAACTTCATCTATTTATCTAATATCAGGAGAGTTAGATTCAAGAAACGAATGAGTATGGTCTTTATTCAATCTATTAATGGTGAAGTTTAATCCGGCTTAGGGATAAGTTAAGGATTTCAACGGCTAAGAAGAGCGCAAGATTGGTTGTTGTTCACCCTTGATTCACGCAGGGATGTATTATCAAGGCATGCACAAATAGCTAGAGTTTCGACTTAGGGATAAGAAGAAACCATTGAAGAACGCTCTTCTGAACCTTGAAGTTGCTGCCCAGCTGCCCAAGTAGTTTCCCAGCAATTGCCCAGGCAACCATCGATTAGTTACCAAGGAAACCCCGCTGTGCAATTTTCCACGGTAACTGAATTGCCCTTGCACTCTTTTACCAAGACGATCCAATCGGCTATCACACCTCAACTTACGATAACCTGCCTATTCTCTCTCATTTGATTTCATCTATTCTTTTACTTATTTGCTTTCTAGTTTAGTTGTTAGTTAAAACTCCTACAATCTTCTACTTGTGTTCTTTTACTTTTTACAATGCAAGAGATTAGATTCTTGAAGTGGCACCAATCCCTGTGGAGACGATATCTTTTATACTATAACTTGCGACGTGTACACTTGCACCGTTTGCGTAGCACTTATTACGCGTAATAGTATACAAATGTGTTAGAAACTGTTTAGAAGTATTTAAACATGTATACCAATGTATAGACTGTTTTGCCTTGATTTGAAAGTTGGTAAACCATTTTGTAAGTATATATATGTTTGTGATATATATGTTGGACTATTTTGCATTGGTGAACATGTTAGTGGACTGCTTTATGTAAAATACTATGTATTCATGATCATTTAAAATAATTTAAAAGATAATGGATGTTAGGATTTATTCTAATGCATCATTTCATCATTTGTTACATCTAAACCAAGAGGAATTTAAAATATTAAAGGCTAACGAGGGAAAAACGGTGGATAAACAAAAAGGGGTCGTGATTTGTGAACATAAGTAGCTCGGGATTAACTGTGAGTGTAGTTTAAAGTCCCGGGACAGGCATAAAACCTTCCTGAGCACCTTTTATTGTTTCTGAATTATGTTATTTTATACTTGAGTTAATGATGCTTGAACTAGTTTGGATTGAGGTAAGTCCTCGGTTGTAAAAGGGTTTTGTGATATGCTTTACTTGAACTTGATAAATTGCTCATAATGAAAACTAGGCACATGTTCATGCTTGATAGAAACCTTTAATTTGTCACTATTCTAATAAGAGAATTGAAGCTATGAGAAACTCTTGATTTGAATATATGCATGATATGTAAGAATAATAAGCTTTATTCAAACAATGTTCTGATTAAAGAGCTATATTCAATCTGTCTTTGGTACGATAAGATTAAATTGAAAACCTTGGTTTCGAGTTGTAATCACTCATTTTTACATGGTTTGTAATTATCATATTAATATATTAGTTTAATCATTAATATGTTGCATGTATACATCTTATATTATATGTTTATTGTATATGTGTGATATGTACGTAAACTATGTGTGTGATGTGTGTCAACGCGTGTGTGGTATGTATGTTATGTACGTATGAGTAATGATTATGATATGCACTTCATATGTATGGTCACATATGCTTTACATTGTTCGCATGTATATATTAATTAATGTGAGTGTTTGTATTAATTATGCATGTATATTTATATTAGGTGTGATCAAATATGTGTGATTAAATATACCTGTATGTTATATATATATATGTGTGAGCGTATGTGCATATGTATTATTTACTAGTTATTATTATTAACAATTGCATGTATTATATGTATGTGCATGTATTAAATTATGATGTAATTATTATTATTATTATTATCATCATATATATAAGCAGATAATGTATATAAAACCCAAGTATATTAGTGTCCAAGTCCATAATTACAAAGCCCATAAATAATTTACAAGGCCTGATCGGCCCAAACCCAAATCCCATATCCGAAAACCTTGACCTTAATTTTTTCTTTCTTATGCGCAGCCCAATCTGGGTCGTCAGATCAAATTTTGATCTAACAATCCAGATCGCAGGAGAACACCCCGCCAGCTGGCCGCGTGAAGCCCACGCGCAGGCCTTTAGACTTCTACGTGCGCATGATACGCACGCTCAAGGCTCTTCAGATCCTCATACGCCACGTGGCATGATCGTGAGGGGCCACGTTAGATTTCTAGATTGTATCCAGGCCGTCCAAACTTCAGAAAACCCTAGATCCAACGGCTAGGAATGCATCTGCTAAGGGATCACCTCCACCATGCCTCTACCGTACCACTAGCTCCAACCACTGCGTTCAGGACGTGCAAAAGACAGGAAACAATGGAATGTCAGTTACCAAATCAAAAAAATATATGTATTTTATTTTGTTTTCCTACTAAAAACAATCAAATAAATTAGATATATATGTAACAACAACCCATAAATTGTATCATCAGTCATCAGATCTGAGAAATCAATAACACAAAAAAATCGAGAGTTCCAGTGGTAATCTTTTCCTTCTCTCTTCATCTCTTCATGCATGTAAAAATAAAAAATAAATAGTAAACAGAGGGCTTTTTTTACCGATGACGGTTCGAATCCTCCTTCGACTGCAACAAGCCTAGTAGGGTGAGCCATTCAGGGAGGAGCACCTTCTGGTTCAAAGCTTTGGTTTCTTTTTTTGTGTCAGTTCGAGAGAGGGGTAAACAGAGGGGTTTATTTCTTTTGGGGAGTTTCGTTCCTTTGACGCCAGAAAGTGGTGGTCTAGGATGGTTTGAGCCGGCCATTATGGCCGTGGTTCGCCTGAGACTGGCTGTGTGCGATGGCTTTTCGGTAAGGTTTTGGGTGACTGATTTCTAGAAATAGAGAGAGTGGGAGAGAGTTTTAGGATTATAAAAAAGAGGGGAAAATGAAATTAAGGGGCCGGTCACCTTGTTTTATAGGCTGACAGTAAAAATATTTTGGGTTAAAAACATCATAAGGACCTCTGCGTTCTTGTTTTTTTTTAAATGAGTCTGCCCCTTGGGTTATTTGCAATTTCGGTCCCCCTCCCTTTTTGCTTCTTTTCATTTTCGACCCTAAATTAACCAAATCCAGGTTTTAAAGGGGTAAATTACCCTAGAAGTCATTCCGCATTTTCAATGTTCACAAAACTATCTCGCCGCAAGGGTTTATTACAGGTTTAGGCCTCGCAAGTTTTTTCCAGTCTTTAATTCGATCCCCAAAGTGTATTTTTTTTGTTCTTAATTTCTGTCCTCTGGTTTTTCATTATTTCATTTCGGTCCTTTTTTATACTTAAGTATTTATGCCATTATGTTTTTTTATGTGTCTTCTAAGAATGTTTATGTTGATCATTATACTCATGTATGTTTTTTATGTTTATTTATACCTTTTAATTTGTGTTATTTGATGTTTTGATTTATTTGGTATTGTTGTACACATGTTTGTTTTATGTAGTATGTTTGCATGTCATGCCTATATGATTCTTCATGTTTTTATGTGTTTTGGTTGACATTTTATGTGCATTTATTTATGTTTTCATAACATGGGTATTATTGTGTAAATTTTGTTGTTTATGTTGCATACATATATTTTATTAAGTGATCATGTTTAGCTTAGTTATTTATCATGTATATGTGTTCTAATATGTTTTATCTTTGTTTTGCACTTTAGGTCGCATGTTAATAACGGGTGATTGTTGTTATATATTAAGGTTGTGTTTTTTTTTCTTATTTTAAATGGTGTCTTATGTTAGATATCAAGTATTAGCCTTTTTGTTGTTAGCATATTGTTTTGTTAGTTTAGTATCATATTACATGTATGTCATGCATTTGTTGCATTTACGGTTTTAATGTGTTTAAGCATGTTAGGGTGAATTAATCTAGTTTTGGAAGCATGTTTTGTCTTATTCATGTTATGTATGTGATATAATTGTGGATCATTTTAATTTGTTAAAGCATGATAGGGTTATTTTACTTTTGGAAGTTTTTTTCTTGTCCATGTCTATGCTTTTTCATAATATGTTATGTTTCTTTGTTCATGTTTTTTTCTTCTTTTTTTCAATATTGTACTATTCATGTGTTTATGCCATGTCAATAAGTGTTTAATATTTGTTTTCTAAGAGTACATAACGAAATATTAATTGTCAATGCAGTGCCCTTTTATTCGAGCGTAAATGGGGCTAGTATCAAGCGCAGTGATAGTGGTTTATCAGTTTACTCTCGAATAACGGGGCCTTTAGAATTTATTCGCATTTATAACTGAGTTTTAATTTAATCGTCACTTTGATCCGGAAAATTTAATATTAATAAAGCGGTAATTATTAAAGTACCAATTTTGGGCGGTGTAGGTGTGCTAATCCTTCCCCATCTGTAATCGACTGTCGAACCCAATAGTTTTCAAAACTCTGGTTTTATGGTGTCCGGCCTACCTTAGTGGCCGATGGCGACTCCATTTTTTAAATAAAATACGATTTTTCTAAAACCCCACGGAAAACATAATTTTAAATACTGAAAGACCTCCAAGCACCTTAAAACCCATTTTTTAGCGTAAAAAAGAAGGATATCGCTACAGATTGCGACTCCGCTGGGGACATTTTTTGTTTTTCAAAAACAAATGAGAGTCAAGCCTTTTAAAATAATTACCGCGTTACTAATATCGGAAGTTTTGGATTAAAGTGACTATTAAATTAACATTGGGTTATAATTGCGCGTTTATTTTAACGCATTTAAAATTTGGCATATAAACCCGTCCTTTTTAAGTGGGGGAAAACACTAATGCTTTCGTGAGGATATCGTTGCTCCGTATGGGCCTAGCAAGTACCTTCGGGGCTCGAGTACCTTATGCTTTCGTGAGGATATTGTTCCTTCGTAGGGGCATAAGCGAATGGGTCCCCCTGAGTTGAACCCGGTTGAAATGAGCCTATAATGGGTGATGACCGGGGGCCTTGCTACTCGTAGTAGGGGACAACAAGGACAATTCGAGTACCTCTTAGCACCAAAATTGCATGTAGAGAATATAGAAAACCCACCCTTTTAGAGCCATGCTGATAACCTAGGTGTTTTAGATGGGATGTAAATAGGGTTGTTTTGTGTGTTTATTTTATTTTATTTATCCTTTTATTTATGTATTTGTTTATTTTATCCGGTACTGACTTGTTTTCTTTTTTGTTTTGCTTTTTTGCGTACATAATTGCATTTGCATTACATAAAGGTACTGGATCAAGTGGTTTGCCCGATCAGAAAATCTTTCATCATGGAAAAAAGGTATCTTAAGAAGGACGAACTCAACTCAACCGTCTGACATTGGTCAGAAGTCAATCAGAGGACCCAGGGTAACAGTTTGCCGAGCGAGCACATAGTAGCAGGGTACACCTACGTGAGTCTCTAACAAAATGACTTATGGGAGCTTAAAAGTATTTGGGAAGGATGGGATCGAAGACTACAAGATTTATTCTATGATAATTATGGTGACATTGCATAGTTGATGTATGTCCGAGTCAACAAGCCTTTACTCTGAGCCATCTTCCAGTTCTAGAATCCCATTTTTGCTGTTTTACTTTCAACGGGCAAGACATGATGCCTACGGTAGATGAGTACACGGCCCTACTTAATCAGAAAAATGTCCTGAAGAATTGGATCTATACGAAGCCACCGAGGAACCAAAATTACACTTCGAAGCTCAAAACCTTTGCCGGGATGAGTGACAATTGGGTTAATGGTCTAATTCAGCTTCGAGGAGACATCCTAGCCTTTACATGGGAGAGTATCCGAGACATCATACCCGTGCACCCATATGAGGGGAAGAAGATAGACCTACTTGCCTTAGGAATATATGGTTTGGTCATCTTCCCGAGGGTTCTTGGAAACATCGACGTAGCCATTCTAGACCTATTTGAGCGAATGAAGCAGAAGGCGAATCCAGTACCAGCCATTTTGACTGAAACTTTCATTTCTTTGAATGCGAGCCGAAAGCATGAAGAAGGACTTTTCAGAGGGTGTGCACAATTACTACAGGTTTGGATCTAGAGCCACATGTGGAAGACATCGATGAGGGTTTTACCGGGAATACTATTCTGAGACTTTTCACCTTTGAGGGAGTATTTAACGAAAGAATGGCGAGAAGACTGGAAGATGAAGAAATGGTCCCATATTTTTAGGAACATTCAAGATGAAGACATAGTGTAGGGAGTTCCATGGCTCAGCAGGGTTAGTCACTTCTTTTACAGCTGCGGTGATTGGCTAATGATGTTATGGCTATATGGCGGGATTGCTTGTGCTCCACTTTTGGTGTCCCGATAGTTCGGATCACGACAGTTCATCCCCTTCACCGCCAGTCTAAGTAGAAACGAATTCTCATTCAATGGCGAGTTAGACATTGATAAAGAGGTAGAAAGTTGCAAGTTAGACATTGAGATTGAAAGACGATCTTTTAGGGACACCATTAATCAAGAGAAAGAAAGAGCTAGACGAGAGATCGACAAAGGCAAGCAAGCAATCATCTACGAGAAGGAAAACACTGCCGTTTGGAAGAGAAAGTCCATGGGAAGCAGGAATCGACTGTTGGAGATGCAAAGCTTGTACAATGAAACTATTCAGAGCCTAAATCAGAGTCAAGATCAGAATGCTGAGTTAGAAGGGAGACTGGCAGAGTCAGAGCACTCCTTTCGGACCTATCATCAGAGGAATGGTTTCATCGAACTACAAGAAATGGAGTGCGAAATTAGTATGTTACGGGCCTGGATCGAGTCACTCGAGGCAATCGTTCAGGATTACAAGGGAGAATTAGGGTATTCGAAGAAACTGCAGCGGGTGGAGATAATTATTGGTGGCGAAGAGTTCGTGATGAATCCCAGATGATCAAGACAGAGACCAGTATTACGCGACCCTGATGGTGGAGATACGACAGGTTGCGGGAAACATGAATGGCTTAGCTGCCAAAGCTGAAGCTCTTCGACCTTTCATAACTTCGAATATGAGAGAAGCACCTAGGTTCATCAAGCTGCTCAAGGCTATCGAGAAGTTAGGAGATAGAGCTAGGGCTTATACGTAGAACTCTATTATACTATTTTGTAATCTGGACCGTTTTTGTAATCTGGACCCTTTAATTCCCATGAAAGTAGTTCAAAAGAGTGATTACCAGCAGAATCAGTACCTTTATTTGCATACATTCATACATTTCATCATGAAATCTGCATCATTATATATGCATTTGTTTATTTTTGCAATAATATTAATAGTGTAAACATTGTGGTAGTGTGAAATTAAAAGCTAAGTCGCATCCATTCATCATCCATACTTCACTCGATTTCAAAGTAAATTAATGGAAGACAGAATAATCAGTCCGAAAAAGGGACAGAAAGATTTGGAAGCACGTTTTGATGAAGCCAAGAAGAGCCTCAGTGATCAGATCGCTCAATCACAAGCTGCGATAGTATCCAACATAACTGCATTGCTGGCAAAAGGCCTTGGGAAAGAAAAGGTGGAAGATGAAGTCGCCCAGGAGCCACAAGGTACAACATCTCATAGTAAGGTTTAACCAAAGACGCCAAGTCTGGCGAGAAGAGTATACATTGACCCTATTGGGATATCTACTAGTCTTCAGGCAAGAGCCCCTGAAAATCAACCCATTGATACGGAGGCATTATACGATGAAGAGGTGCCAAATCTAAATTTGGTCAAAAAAATCATAAATGAAGTGGAAAAGAAATGGGAGGAAAGATTTTGTCTCATGGAGGAAAGGTTTAAAGCACTGCAAACCACAGAGGAGCCAGAAAGTGAAGCTAGTGATCTGAGCCTGGTATTTGACCTTCTTCTACCATCAAAATTCAAAACTCCGGAGTTCGACAAGTATGATGGAACTACGTGTCCTTTCGCACATGTGACCATGTATTGTAGGAAGATGACAGCCTATCTCAAGGATGAAAAGCTTTTGATCCATTGTTTCCAGGATAGTTTGACTTAAGCAGCAATCCGGTGGTACACCCAGTTAAGCCGGGCAAACATCAAGTCCTGGAAGGACCTTTTGAAGGCATTCATCGAGCAGTATAAACATGTAACAGATATGAATCCCAGCAGGATTATGCTAGAAAACATGAGTCAGAAGTCCAACGAGAGTCTACGACAATACGCCTAGAGGTGGCGAGAGGTGGCCGCTCAGATCTATCCACCAATTCCGAGCATGAGATTACGTCCCTGTTCGTGAATACTCTGAAGGGAACATTGTTTGATCGCCTCATCAATAATACAACTCAGAGCTTTGCTGATTTGATTAGGACTGAGGAATCTCTTGAATTGGCAATCAAGAGTGGCAGGATTGATAGCGGGGAGATTTCTCGAAAGTACAATAAGAAGAATGAGGTAAACACTACGAGTACTTACACTGCTCTAAAGAACTTCACGGTCTCCCAGCCACAAGCATCCACAGGGAAGGCTCAGAACCCGAACCAAAGAGAATAGAGAGCCCTAAGAAAGGAAAAAGATAAAGCATCCTTTACTCCGTTGTCAGTTTCGTACTCTGAGCTTTACTCTCAGATGCACAAAGTTGATTTAGTCCACCCATACTATGTTACTCCGTTCAAACCTCCGTTTCCGTCATGGTATGATTAATTCTGGAGTATTAAAATTTGAAGAACCAAATGTGGTCGCTAACCCGTTACCTAATCATAAGAATCACGGAGTAAACACTATTGATGAGTACTCTACCAGGAATGCTAAAGAAGATGTGTCAGAAATCAAGTCCCCATTACGATGGGTTTTCCAACAATTATGCATGGCCCGTTTGATTGACAATGGCATGATAGTGGTGCAGAAAGGATGTGGAGATTATTGCGATTTCCACCAGGATGGAGGACTGTTACCTCTCTAAAAGTACTGTTTTTAATGCCAATATTACAATGCTTTTGCTTGTTTTTAGGTGCATTTAGTTGCATTAGGATGTTAGAATCATGCATTTGCATAAGGAGTTTAGAGTTTTGTCTATGCAGTGTGAAGGGTTGTTTTGTTGGCAATTTTGCAGGTTTGGCATAGGATTTGGCCCAGAAAAGTATCACAAGAAGGAGCGCCAGAGAGAATGCCGAGCGTTGTTGGCACAGATGGACCGAACAATGCCAAGCACCGGTTGGAAGAAGAGTGAACTTGATGCCACGCCAAGAAGCTGTTGGAACCCGAAAAAATAGGAAATGATCAGGCTCTGAAGAAATAGCAATTGGAACAATCTCCAAAAAAATAGCGGATAAGATAGTGCCAAGACTTGTTGGCAGATTCGTGCCAAGCTTGGATGCCAGGGCAGCGTCGGCAGGATTACGTTAGCCCTAGCCTGATCAGCTTTCATTCAAATTTGGATAAGAGGATAATCTCTTATCCTGTGGGCAGTTGAAGTTCAAAATTTGAAGAGCTAATTATATCCCTTCCTCGCACGCCCATTCTCTCTTTTAAGTTATTTTATATTGTTTTTAAGGACGATGAACTTCAAAAACGTTTGTGGATTGTTGGTTAAATCCCTCACCATGAACTAATTTAATAGTTGGTGGGGGATGTTTGGGTTTTATGTTATTTTTATGCTTTAGTTTTTAATAATAAACATGCCTTGGCAATGTTTTCACTATTCGGCATACTTTAATATTTCCTAAATACTATGCCAAGCGAGAGCTGGCACTGTTGGCCTATTGCTCCTCAATATCTTAGCAGACTTGAGGTGGCAACAATTAAGTATTCGAATACTAAGGAGAGAAGCTTCAAGAGAAGTCGTTCAAGTAGATGAACTTACTTCGAGGGTGAAATCTACCTCTTAGGAGTATAGATTGAAGCTTAATCAAATTGGTTTATTTAAAAACAAACACTATAGAGATATAGGGGTTTTTACATGATCAATTTAGGGCAATGACCATCGAGAGAGGCTTTTCCAATTGTGAATCTGCTCGGCAAACAGTGCCAAGACAGGTTGTTGTTAAAGGCTGGCATGGCATGAACAACATAAAAACCAGGCATTCACTTCCAACGCTCATCATTCATTAAAACACCTTCCTTGCCAACGTCTTTACTTTACTTTAATTCTTTTACTTTTTAATTATTTTTTCAAAACCAATTTCAAATCAACTTTATCTTAAGGCAAGTAACAATCAAGGCAATTGAATTCCAAGTCAATCTCTGTGGGATCGATACTCAGCTTACCAACTGTATTACTTGTAGACCATGTATACTTGCACGCAAAAGACTCCTTTTGGCATATTCTTATATTTTCCAAGACATATTTTTCTACCACTTTTGCCAGCATTCACTCAGAGAGTCTACAAGTTTTTGTCGTCGTTACCGGGGATTGTAACAGAATTAATTATTTTTGAATTTTTACTTGTCTTCCTTTTGTTTTTATTTTTGTTTGCAGTTTTACCTTTTATTTATTTTGTCGGTGTATGACCGGAAGCCATCCTGTGGTGGACGAGTGGCCATACGATCCAAAATTTGAGAAAACCTTGCGGAGGTTAAAAAGAAGATTTCGAGAAATGAACCAAGGTAATGGAGGGAATGGTGTGGTGAACAATGGAGGAAATCCACTTAACAATGAGATACCACCACCACCTGCTGTCCCAGTTGTTAATGAGAGACCTATTAGAGAACATTCGGCACCAACCATTGACAATTTAATGCCAGGACTTGTTAGCACAGAGGTAAACGCTGTCAATTTTGAACTTAAGCCGGTAATGATCCAAACTCTTTTGAATGTAGGTCAGTTTGATGGAGCACTCACTAGAGATCTGAGGCAACATCTGAAATAGTTCATGGAGATTTGCCAGCTATTCCCACAAAATGGAGTACCTGAAGATACCGTGAAGCTGCAGTTATTTACTTTTTCTTTGAGAAACAGAGCAAAAGCTTGGCTTAAATCCTTGCCACCTGACTCAGTTACTTCTTGGGAAGACCTATGACAGAAGTTCTTGACAATATTCCAGTCGCTAATACTCACGGCTAAGCTGCGGGGTGAGATCATTACATTCAGGCAGGCTGAGAATGAGACCTTATATGATGCCTAGGAAAGATTCAAAGACTTGTTGAGGAGGTGTCCTATGCATGGATTCCCGAATTGGACCCAGATCCAAACCTTTTTTATAATGGATTAAATGCACAAACGAGGACTATTGTTGATGCTTCGGCAGCTGGCTCATTGCTTGACAAGACATATACTGAGGCTGTTGACATTTTAGAGAGGATTGCAATCAATGATTTTGAATATCCTGTTGCAAGACTTGGGACCGAAACTAAAACCAATGGGAGATTTCAGGTTGATGAACTAACATCTATTCATGCCGAGATTTCCAACCTTACTAGCATGGTAAGAACGTTGCAAAAGAACAATGAGTCCCAAGAAGTCAAGGTATTAGACCCATTCTGTACAATCAGTGGAGAAAATCATCATGTGGATGAATGCCCTGCCAACCCTAAATTGGTAAATTTTATTGGCAATGTTAACCGTTATTATAATCCTAACTCCAATACTTATAATGCAGGTTGGAGACAACACCCTAATTTAGCTTGGGGAAATCAAAGAGGTAACCAGTACAATGTCCAGTGCCAGAATACCCAGAGGCAAAATAACAATGCCATGCCAGCATTCTATTAGAATGCCATGCCACAGAAAGCCCAAAACAATTTTCAGCAAGGGCAGAGACTCAACCAAGGAGGCACTCTCACAGAGTACATGAAAAGGAATGATGCCACAGTCCAGAGTTTGGCATCATCAATGAGAAACTTAGAAGTCCAGCTTGGGCAGATTGCCAATGAACTCAGCAATCGATCCTAGGGAGCATTGCCAAGTGACACAGAAGATGCTCGGCACAAATATACTGAGCAGTGCAAAGCTATAACTCTTCGGAGTGGTAAGTAGTGCGAGGTGGAGAAGGTTGCTAAGCAATCAATTAATTGTCAAGATGAGAAGCCTGTGCCAGCATATAATCACAATGAAGCAGAGAAAGAGGAAACAAAAGCAGATGATGCCAGAACCGATGCCAGACAGCACACTAATGCCAGCACCGATGCCAGATAGCACACTGATGCCTGCACCGATGCCAAATAGACTGATGCCAGCACTACCCTAGCAAAGCCAGCCGTACCGGTATATGTTAATCGCCACCACCATTTCCAGCAAGACTTCAAAAGCATAAGCAAGACCAACAGTTCAAGCGCTTCTTGGAGGTTTTTAAGCAATTACAAATCAACATTCCATTGGTATAAGCCCTTGAACAAATGCCCAACTATGTCAAATTTATGAAGGATATTCTGTCCAAAAAAAGGAAGTTGGGAGACTTTGAAACTGTTGCTTTAACCGAAGGATGTAGTGCCATGATCCTAAACCAATTGCCACCAAAGCTGAAAGATCTAGGACGTTTTACTATTCCCTGCACCATTGGCAACAAATTCATGGGCAAGGCACTGTGTGACCTAGAAGCCAACATCAACTTGATGCCAATGCCAGTTTTTCGGAAGCTTGGCATAGAAGCAAGACCTACTACGGTGACACTTCAGCTGGTAGACCGATCCTATGCGCATCCCAAGGGTAAGATTAAGGATGTGTTGGTAAAGGTAGATAAATTTATTTTTCAAGCCGATTTTATCATTTTGGATTATGAGGCTGATATTAATGTCCCGATTATTTTGAAGAGACCTTTTCTTGCCACGGGTAGGGCTTTGATTGATGTTCATAAAGGGGAACTAACAATGCGCATGAATGACCAACATGTTACATTTAATGTGTTTCAAGCTTTGAAATGTGCAGATGAACCTGATGAGTGCTGAGTAGAGGAGATGATGGAGTCTATTTACACTTTTGACACGAAACAGTTATGCCAGGATACAGAATTTGATGCCAACAATTTAGATGGCATAGCCGATCTGTTTGAAGAGCCAGAAGAACCAGTCTTGGAGGCTGAAGAGGCGAGTTATTTTGAGCCACTACAGTTGGCCGGTAGAGAAATCAAGACACCTAAACCATCAATTGAGGAGCCACCATCGTTGGAACTGAAACCACTGCCAGATCACTTAAAGTATGCTTATTTATGAGAACACTCAACTCTGCCAGTGAGCATTGCCAATGGTCTCACTAATGATCAGGAGGAAAGATTGTTGGCAATATTACGTGACTATAAGCAGGCATTAGAGTGGACTTTGGCAGACATCAGAGGTATTAGCCCAACCATCTGTATGCATAAGATTATCTTGGAGGAGTACCATGGCAAGACCATTGAAGGCCAGAGAAGGCTAAACCCAAGCATGAAAGAGGTAGTAAAAAAAGATATCATAAAATGGCTTGATGCCAGGATTATATATCCTATTTCTGATAGCTCTTGGGTTAGCCCAGTACAATGCGTGCCAAAGAAGGGTGGCATGACCGTGGTACAAAATAGTGAAGCTGAGTTAATCCCCTCCAGAACTATCACAAGGTGCAGAGTGTGCATGGACTATAGGAGGCTGAACAATGCCACGAGGAATGACCACTTCCTATTGCCATTCATTGATCAGATGTTAGATAGGTTGGCAGGTAAAGCTTTCTATTGTTTTTTGGATGGTTATTCAAGTTACAATCAAATTGACATTGCCCCTGATAATCAAGAGAAGACTACGTTCACGTGCCCATATGGGACATGCCATTCGGCCTATGTAATGCACCGATAACGTTTCAACGTTGCATGATGTCCATTTTTTCTGATATGATCGAGCACAACATGGAAGTGTTCATGGATGATTTCTCAGTGTTTGGCCAGACATTTCAGGAATGCCTACTGAGTTTAGAGAAAGACTTGAAGAGATTCATAGAGACAAACCTAGTGTCGAACTGGGAAAAATGCCACTTCATGGTGAAAGAGGGCATTGTTCTCGAGCACAAGGTAACTGAGAGAGGGTTAGAAGTGGATCAAGCAAAAGTTGAGGTAATTAAGTAGTTCTTGCCTCCAACGGGTGTTAAAGGTATAATAAGCTTTTTAAGACATGCCGACTTTTATCAGCGTTTCATTAAAGACCTTTCTAAGATTGCTAAACCTTTATGCTTGTTGTTAGAACATAATGCCACTTTTGCATTTAACGATTCTTGTTTGAGAGCATTTCAGGAGCTTAAAGAGAAGTTAATCAATGCCTCTATAGTTGTGGCACCGGACTGGAATGAGCCCTTCGAGCTCATATGTGATACCAGCGACTATGTCGTTGGAGCAGTATTGAGACAAAGGCATGACAAGGTTTTTTATGCCATCAACTATGCTAGCCCAACCATGAACGAAGCACAACTAAATTACTCTTCGACCGAGAAAGAATTTCTTGCGGTTGTATTTGCTTTTGACAAATTTAGATCTTATTTAATTGGTAACAAAGTTGTGGTTTTTACAGATTATTCAGCATTGAAGTATCTCTTGGCAAAGAAGGATGCCAAGCCAGACTAATTCAATAGACACTTATGCTTCAAGAATTCGACTTTGAGATCCGAGACAAAAAGGGTAGTGAAAACTTAGTAGCTGACCATCTCTCACATTTGGAGCATCATCTTGAAGATGGTAAGACCAATTCGATAAGAGATGAATTTCCTGACGAGTATTTTCCTGTAGTTCATGCCATGGTATGCTGACATTGTCAACTACTTGGTAAGTAACATTCTGCCACCAGACTTGGCATACAATGCCAAGAAAAGGTTCTTGCGGGAAGTCAAGCAATACTATTGGGACGAGACAATATTGTTCAAACAGTATGCTGACCAAGTGATCCGCCGGTGTGTGCCCGAGGACGAACAACATAACATATTGCATCTATGCCATGCCGCACCATATGGAGGTCACTTTGCTAGGGTAAAGACTGCTGCCAAGTTATTGCAGTCAAATTTTTTGGCCCACACTATATAAGGACGCCCACGAGTATGCCAAGGCATGCGATCGATGCCAACAGACAGGAAACATCTCTGGCAGACACCAACTACCGCTTCAAAACATTATTCCTGTAGGTTTATTTGATGTATGGAGGATAGACTTTATGGGTCTTTTTCCACCCTCATTTGGTAATGTATACATTCTTGTGGCTGTTGACTACATATCTAAGTGGGTAGAAGCTGTTGCTCTGCCAACAAACGATGCCAAGGCCGTTGCCAAGTTCTTGCACAAACATATTTTTACTAGATTTGGTGCCCCTATAGTGATTATTCATGATGAGGGCACTCATTTTAAATGTAATCTAATTTCTAAAGCCTTGTGCAGGCATGATATACAGCAGAGGATTGCCACGGCATATCATCCACAAACAAAAGGGCAAGCTGAGATTTCAAATAAGGAGATCAAAAACATTTTAGAGAAGACTATTAATCCATCAAGGAAGGACTGGTCCTTGAGATTAGATGAATCCTTGTGGGCTTACAGGACCGCGTTTAAAACTTCTTTGGGTACTTCACCGTTTAGACTTGTTTTTGGAAAACTATGCCATCTGCCAGTGGAGCTTGAGCATAAAGCCTACTGGGCCATCAGAACACTTGGCATGGCATGGAGAGCTGCTGGAGAAAAGAGGTTACTAGACCTAAATGAGTTGGAGGAATTCAGAACACAAGCCTATGAGAATACCATGATCTACAAGGAAAAAGCAAAACCCTGGCATGATAGTAGGATAATGCCAAGACAGTTTGAGGTACGCCAACGTGTTTTATTATTCAACTCATGGCTTAAGTTGTTTCTAGGGAAACTCAGATCAAGATGGACGAGCCCTTATAAAGTTGTGAAGCCCTATGCTCATGGAGCTGTGGACATCAAGAATTTGAAGACGGACGAAATCTTTAAGGTAAATGGCCAACGTTTGAAGCACTACATGGAATCTGATAAGAACAATGCCAAAGAGGTGATCCTCTTGGCAGAGGTAACATGAAAACACCATCAGGTTTGAGCCTTTGTAAATATTAGGATAGATTTTTAATTTGTTTTTTAGGTTTTAAGGTTTTTATTTTTTCTTTCTTTTTAAGTTTCATGTTTTCATTCCTTTACTGTATTGAAAGGTTTCCTTTGAGTTGTACAGATTCATTACGCCAGGAACACTGCCAGGATCGCTGGCAGGGGCTAACACTTCAATAGAAATATCTGCTAGACGCAACGCCAGAGTAGCTTGGCATGTAGCGATGCAAAAGATAGAAGGAAGAAAAAAAACCTAGTTTTATCGGCCCAGTAAAATAAGAGAGAGGTAAGTAGTGCCAGCAAAATATACTGAGCAGTGCAAAGCTATAACTCTTCGGAGTGGTAAGTAGTGCGAGGTGGAGAAGGTTGCTAAGCAATCAATTAATTGTCAAGATGAGAAGCCTGTGCCAGTATATAATCACAATGAAGCAGAGAAAGAGGAAACAAAAGCAGATGATGCCAGAACCGATGCCAGACAGCACACTAATGCCAGCACCGATGCCAGATAGCACACTGATGCCTGCACCGATGCCAAATAGACTGATGCCAGCACTACCCTAGCAAAGCCAGCCGTACCGGTATATGTTAATCGCCACCACCATTTCCAGCAAGACTTCAAAAGCATAAGCAAGACCAACAGTTCAAGCGCTTCTTGGAGGTTTTTAAGCAATTACAAATCAACATTCCATTGGTATAAGCCCTTGAACAAATGCCCAACTATGTCAAATTTATGAAGGATATTCTGTCCAAAAAAAGGAAGTTGGGAGACTTTGAAACTGTTGCTTTAACCGAAGGATGTAGTGCCATGATCCTAAACCAATTGCCACCAAAGCTGAAAGATCTAGGACGTTTTACTATTCCCTGCACCATTGGCAACAAATTCATGGGCAAGGCACTGTGTGACCTAGAAGCCAGCATCAACTTGATGCCAATGCCAGTTTTCCGGAAGCTTGGCATAGAAGCAAGACCTACTACGGTGACACTTCAGCTGGTAGACCGATCCTATGCGCATCCCAAGGGTAAGATTAAGGATGTGTTGGTAAAGGTAGATAAATTTATTTTTCAAGCCGATTTTATCATTTTGGATTATGAGGCTGATATTAATGTCCCGATTATTTTGAAGAGACCTTTTCTTGCCACGGGTAGGGCTTTGATTGATGTTCATAAAGGGGAACTAACAATGCACATGAATGACCAGCATGTTACATTTAATGTGTTTCAAGCTTTGAAATGTGCAGATGAACCTGATGAGTGCTGAGTAGAGGAGATGATGGAGTCTATTTACACTTTTGACACGAAACAGTTATGCCAGGATACAGAATTTGGTGCCAACAATTTAGATGGCATAGCCGATCTGTTTGAAGAGCCAGAAGAACCAGTCTTGGAGGCTGAAGAGGCGAGTTATTTTGAGCCACTACAGTTGGTCGGTAGAGAAATCAAGACACCTAAACCATCAATTGAGGAGCCACCATCGTTGGAACTGAAACCACTGCCAGATCACTTAAAGTATGCTTATTTATGAGAACACTCAACTCTGCCAGTGAGCATTGCCAATGGTCTCACTAATGATCAGGAGGAAAGATTGTTGGCAATATTACGTGACTATAAGCAGGCATTAGAGTGGACTTTGGCAGACATCAGAGGTATTAGCCCAACCATCTGTATGCATAAGATTATCTTGGAGGAGTACCATGGCAAGACCATTGAAGGCCAAAGAAGGCTAAACCCAAGCATGAAAGAGGTAGTGAAAAAAGATATCATAAAATGGCTTGATGCTAGGATTATATATCCTATTTCTGATAGCTCTTGGGTTAGCCCAGTACAATGCGTGCCAAAGAAGGGTGGCATGACCGTGGTACAAAATAGTGAAGCTGAGTTAATCCCCTCCAGAACTATCACAAGGTGCAGAGTGTGCATGGACTATAGGAGGCTGAACAATGCCACGAGGAATGACCACTTCCTATTGCCATTCATTGATTAGATGTTAGATAGGTTGGCAGGTAAAGCTTTCTATTGTTTTTTGGATGGTTATTCAAGTTACAATCAAATTGACATTGCCCCTGATAATCAAGAGAAGACTACGTTCACGTGCCCATATGGGACATGCCATTCGGCCTATGTAATGCACCGATAACGTTTCAACGTTGCATGATGTCCATTTTTTCTGATATGATCGAGCACAACATGGAAGTGTTCATGGATGATTTCTCAGTGTTTGGCCAGACATTTCAGGAATGCCTACTGAGTTTAGAGAAAGACTTGAAGAGATTCATAGAGACAAACCTAGTGTCGAACTGGGAAAAATGCCACTTCATGGTGAAAGAGGGCATTGTTCTCGAGCACAAGGTAACTGAGAGAGGGTTAGAAGTGGATCAAGCAAAAGTTGAGGTAATTAAGTAGTTCTTGCCTCCAACGGGTGTTAAAGGTATAATAAGCTTTTTAAGACATGCCGACTTTTATCAGCGTTTCATTAAAGACCTTTCTAAGATTGCTAAACCTTTATGCTTGTTGTTAGAACATAATGCCACTTTTGCATTTAACGATTCTTGTTTGAGAGCATTTCAGGAGCTTAAAGAGAAGTTAATCAATGCCTCTATAGTTGTGGCACCGGACTGGAATGAGCCCTTCGAGCTCATATGTGATACCAGCGACTATGTCGTTGGAGCAGTATTGAGACAAAGGCATGCCAAGGTTTTTTATGCCATCAACTATGCTAGCCCAACCATGAACGAAGCACAACTAAATTACTCTTTGACCGAGAAAGAATTTCTTGCGGTTGTATTTGCTTTTGACAAATTTAGATCTTATTTAATTGGTAACAAAGTTGTGGTTTTTACAGATTATTCAGCATTGAAGTATCTCTTGGCAAAGAAGGATGCCAAGCCAGACTAATTCGATAGACACTTATGCTTCAAGAATTCGACTTTGAGATCCGAGACAAAAAGGGTAGTGAAAACTTAGTAGCTGACCATCTCTCACATTTGGAGCATCATCTTGAAGATGGTAAGACCAATTCGATAAGAGATGAATTTCCTGACGAGTATTTTCCTGTAGTTCATGCCATGGTATGCTGACATTGTCAACTACTTGGTAAGTAACATTCTGCCACCAGACTTGGCATACAATGCCAAGAAAAGGTTCTTGCGGGAAGTCAAGCAATACTATTGGGACGAGACAATATTGTTCAAACAGTATGCTGACCAAGTGATCCGCCGGTGTGTGCCCGAGGACGAACAACATAACATATTGCATCTATGCCATGCCGCACCATATGGAGGTCACTTTGCTAGGGTAAAGACTGCTGCCAAGTTATTGCAGTCAGAATTTTTTGGCCCACACTATATAAGGACGCCCACGAGTATGCCAAGGCATGCGATCGATGCCAACAGACAGGAAACATCTCTGGCAGACACCAACTACCGCTTCAAAACATTATTCCTGTAGGTTTATTTGATGTATGGAGGATAGACTTTATGGGTCTTTTTCCACCCTCATTTGGTAATGTATACATTCTTGTGGCTGTTGACTACATATCTAAGTGGGTAGAAGCTGTTGCTCTGCCAACAAACGATGCCAAGGCCGTTGCCAAGTTCTTACACAAACATATTTTTACTAGATTTGGTGCCCCTATAGTGATTATTCATGATGAGGGCACTCATTTTAAATGTAATCTAATTTCTAAAGCCTTGTGCAGGCATGATATACAGCAGAGGATTGCCACGGCATATCATCCACAAACAAAAGGGCAAGCTGAGATTTCAAATAAGGAGATCAAAAACATTTTAGAGAAGACTATTAATCCATCAAGGAAGGACTGGTCCTTGAGATTAGATGAATCCTTGTGGGATTACAGGACCACGTTTAAAACTTCTTTGGGTACTTCACCGTTTAGACTTGTTTTTGGAAAACTATGCCATCTGCCAGTGGAGCTTGAGCATAAAGCCTACTGGGCCATCAGAACACTTGGCATGGCATGGAGAGCTGCTGGAGAAAAGAGGTTACTAGACATAAATGAGTTGGAGGAATTCAGAACACAAGCCTATGAGAATACCATGATCTACAAGGAAAAAGCAAAACCCTGGCATGATAGTAGGATAATGCCAAGACAGTTTGAGGTAGGCCAACGTGTTTTATTATTCAACTCATGGCTTAAGTTGTTTCTAGGGAAACTCAGATCAAGATGGACGAGCCCTTATAAAGTTGTGAAGCCCTATGCTCATGGAGCTGTGGACATCAAGAATTTGAAGACGGACGAAATCTTTAAGGTAAATGGCCAACGTTTGAAGCACTACATGGAATCTGATAAGAACAATGCCAAAGAGGTGATCCTCTTGGCAGAGGTAACATGAAAACACCATCAGGTTTGAGCCTTTGTAAATATTAGGATAGATTTTTAATTTGTTTTTTAGGTTTTAAGGTTTTTATTTTTTCTTTCTTTTTAAGTTTCATGTTTTCATTCCTTTACTGTATTGAAAGGTTTCCTTTGAGTTGTACAGATTCATTACGCCAGGAACACTGCCAGGATCGCTGGCAGGGGCTAACACTTCAATAGAAATATCTGCTAGACGCAACGCCAGAGTAGCTTGGCATGTAGCGATGCAAAAGATAGAAGGAAGAAAAAAAACCTAGTTTTATCGGCCCAGTAAAATAAGAGAGAGTTATTTTTATTTGAATTTAAACTCTAGCCACCCAAAATTTTGATTGGAAATTAAACTTCAAATTAATCACCTTATTACTCCAATCTTTACTTTATCTTATCACCTATCACTTCAACCTTATCACTCCATCCTTTTATTTTTTTTAAATTATTTCTTTTTCTCTCCCATCATTATCCCTGATTACTACTCCCATTTAAACACTCAACCAACCCAAAGCCTTTCACTTTCTCACCTAGTCGGTTAAAAGAAACCCAAATAACTCTCTCACTTTTTACTTTCCTTTCGATAAGCAAGTAAATCCAAATCGTCCTTTTTCTTCATCAGCGTTTCAAGTTTCTTCAACGAGTTTCAATGGCTTCATCTTCTTCTCCCTTCAAGAGATTTTTCAACGAGGAGATCGAGAATAGTTCGAATACAACTTTGCCTCGAGGGGTTTTTGCTACGAGAAACACTTCAACCTCAACACAGAGATGAATAATGGCTTCCTTCTGAACGTCATGTCTACGATTAACTTGCACAAATGGACTCAGTTTTGCCAGCAAAAAGGGGAGGTTTATGCCACAATCGTCCAAGAATTCTATGCGCACCTTGTGACCAAAGATTTGCCATTCTTGATAATTAGAGGTAAATGTGTTCGTTTCGATGAAAGGTATATCAATAATATGTTTGAGTTAGATGGTGCAGAGGATTCAATGAACGCTGCCAAGAGAAAGAGGCTGCTGGCAGATTTGTGTGAACCTGGCACGGCATGGACAAAGTCATCCAAGGGGCACCCTACGGTGAAGAGGCTGGCATTGAAACCCCAATGGAGGGGATGGAATCACTTTTTCAAAGCTAATATGATGCCCACATCCCATAACGAGACTGTGTCGAAAGAGAGGATGATTTTGTTGCACTCTATTGTTACGGGGTGCAAGATCAATGTTGGCAAGCTTATTATTGAGGAAACCTACAAGTGCGCAGTGAAAGGTACTGGCAGCTTGTTTTTCCCTTTGTTGATTTCTAACGTTTGTATGCTCCATGATGTGCCAAGGTTGGATACGGACAAGGGGCAAACGATCAAAGGAACAACGATTACTGCGGCTATATGGAGGAATTTAGTTACTGCCGAGCCCAAAGACAAGGGCACCCACGCCAAAGCCCAAGGAGTTAAGGGGGCCGCGCCAGCAACCATGCCAGAAACTGTGCCTGACAGTTCACTGGCAATGCTGTCCAAAATTCACCAACGTCAAGAGATTATTCTACAAAAGCTAGAAAAGGCTGAGGAGCTCAATGTCAAGCTGAGACACTACATCCAGGCCAGGGATGAGGTGATCAATGAGGCTCTTACAAAATTATCAACTGATTTTGTGCCAGAATTTCCAGACTTCCTTGCCGAGCTCTCTGCCAGTGACAATGCCATGCCAGCTAGTCCAGTTCATACCCCATCTAATGCCACAGTCTCGTTGTCCCCAGTTGAAGTCGAGTCTGCCAGTTCTGATTCTTCATATGAATCGAAAGAAACCAAAGCCAAGTCTGCCAAAGACAAGTCGCCAGTAACACCTGTTGTCCATACGCCATCTGATGCCACCGATGCACCTGTCGCATCGGAGCCTGCCAAGGAAAAAGAGAAAGTTGGAGCCTCTACTGCCACATCAAAATCGAATCTGAAAAGAAAGAAACACATGGCCCCTGATCGTGGGCCATATGTGAGAAGGAAGACCCGTGCCGCACAGCGAATAGTCTCCGAAGGGGAGTCTTCTTCTTCCTAAACTCCTTTTACATTTCATTGCATTACATTTACATGATCATGCATTTTATTTTATTTTATTCTGTTTTTCTTATATATATGCATTGTTTCATGCATTGGGGACAATGCACATCTTGGGTTTGGGCGTGTGCATTTCTTCACATTTATGCCATACATTTCATGTTTAATTTTCTATTTCCATGCCATTTAGGTCATTTAGGATAGATGCATACCGAACCACTAAAAAAAGAAAATTTTTGCCTCGGTCTAATCTTTAGTTGTCATGCCATGCCAGCAGAGTAGTATGACAGGTTTGCTTGGTAATTGATATCTAGCTTAGAGAATTGAACTTACACTTAACACGTAGTATGTATCTAGTTCTTTAGCAAACTTAGACTTTTTGAAACTATGCTCAGATTTAAAAAAAAGAAAAAAAAGATCAAATGATGCTAGGGTAAAAGAAACTAATAAGGCAGCAATGTTCTGCCAATGCAAGAAAAAAATAGAACTCTCCTCTACCTTAGGGATAATAAGCTACTTGGGGCTTCATGGTTTGCTCCCTCTTAGTTCTCAAGTCCAAAACTTTAGGGTATGAGTTGAAGAGAAAGCCTAGTGATGTCAGATTAAGGGGATTTGTGGTTTGCTCCCTCTTATCTCTCACGCTAAATAGCGTCACGAATCAAGCATAAACTAATGCCAACAGAAACCCTTGGCAAAGAAAAAAATGATAAAAATAAGAATCTGAGTTTAGGTAGTAAAATTGACTAAGAGAATAAGGCTGAAGTCTATCTGCCATGGTCAAATGTACCAAAAGCGAATGATGCGGGCATATGACAAGAAAGTACGCCCAAGAAAATTTCGAGAGGGAGATCTGGTGCTTAAGAAGATCCTCCCAATTCAGAAAGATGATCGAGGGAAGTGGAAGCCTAACTGGGAAGGGCCATACGTCGTCAAGAAGGCCTTTTTAGGAGGAGCGTTGATTTTAACTAAAATGGACGGAGAATAATCAAAAAATCCTATGAATTCTAATTCAGTTAAGAAGTACTATGTTTGAAAAAATGATGATGAAATGGCAAAAGAAATAAAGCGAAAACCTAAAAAGGGGTTTCATAAAAAAATGGAGAGCTCGAGGCAAAAGCCCAAAAAAGGGCATCTTAAAGCAAAAGAAGGGTCCGAGTTGAAAACCCATTAAGGGCGGCTCAGATAAATTTTGAGATTGGGCCTCCTGCAAGTAGAGTCATCTCTATGGGTACCAGAAGAAGGAGCTCCAGGCAAAGATTCTACTCTGGTTGACAGGATCACGCATCATTCATACTGTGGATATTTGGGGTTTTGCATTTCATGTTTTGCTTTCCCTTTTTCTTCATGTTTGACATGACTTTTCTAAAACTGTTCCATATCCTTAATGGTAATAAAATCATATTTTTTGTGCCTTCCCTTTCTTGTCTTCTCATTTGTTTTCATAAGCATCATGCAAACAGGTTAACATAGACTTATGATAAACAAAAGATTTCTGAGCATTACTATGATCTAACCCTAAGAATGCACGTGAGTAGAAAATAGGGTTAACTTTGGTCTTAAGTTTTACATGATGTATGTTGAGGCACGACGAGCGGAAGACTTCGAGCATCAGGATAAAATAGCCAGTGTCAGGCATCATTCATACTTGTCTGAGAGAATATTCACGACGACAGTGTAGGTCTTCTAGGTGAAAAACCGTAAGGGTACCTTCAAAAAAAACTCTAAAGCGAAAACCCGAAAGGGCACTTTAGAACTTCAAACCAGAAACTCAGAAAAGAATGGTTGAACCTAACGGTGAGATGGGGTACTGTCACCTGAAGAAGAGGAAGGAAAAAACAAACAGAGAATCGATATTGACTGATGGCGGAAGCAGACGCATCGAGATATTGACGCTCATGCATTACATATAGTTAGGCATCCCTGGGGTTAGGAGCATGCTAACTCATTTATCATGGCATTTTGTCTATTTTTAAACAGGTACTTACAGATTACCAACGACTTTGATCTGCGACTTCGTAGTGAAGAAGCGATCACTTGAAGAAAGATAGGTAGCCATTTTCGGCGTGAATCCCCAAATTTGAAGAAAAGATCGTCAGCCTTAATAGTGTGAGTCTAGAAAGATCGGTGGCCATCTTGGCGTGAATCCTAAATACGATGATAAAGGTTCTATATAGGAGGGGCCTATGTTTTTGAGCACTCACAGCGAGAGGTTCTATATAGGAAGAACCCGTAGCTTTGAGATTTCAGAAGCTAAAAGTTCTATATAGGGAGGACTTGCGGCTCCAGGGTTAGAAGACTAGCAGTTCTATATAGGAAGAACTCCAGTCAGAAGAATCCATCCGTGATGTAGAAGGTTTTATATAGGAAAGACCCATCGCGTTGAAGGCGAAGAGTTCTATATAGGAAGGACTCCAAGCTTTACTATCTCAGAGTGAAAAGTCCTATATAGGAGGGATTCACAACTCGAGGCTTCAAAGTGAAAGGGTCTATATAGGAAGAACCCTAACTCCAAGATTTCAAGGTAAAAAGTTATATATAGGGAGAACTTTTAGTCCGAAGGATCCGCTTGAGAAAGCGAAATGTTCTATATAGGAAGAGCTTGTAGCTCCAAGATCGGAAGGTGAAGAAGTTCTATATAGGAATAACTTATAGGCCTGAAGATTCGGCCAAGGAAGAGCGGAGAGTTCTAGAAGAACACATGATTCCAAAGCTACAAATAGGGAAGTTAGATAAAAATGAGTGTTTATGATCTTTGCTTTATTCTCGTTCCACGAGAACAAGCAAAGAGGGGCAACTGTAATCACTTATTTTTACCTGGTTTGTAATTATCATATTAATATATTAGTTTAATCATTAATATGTTGCATGTATACATCTTATATTATATGTTTATTGTATATGTGTGATATGTACGTAAACTATGTGTGTGATGTGTGTCAACGCGTGTGTGGTATGTATGTTATGTACGTATGAGTAATGATTATGATATGTGCTTCATATGTGTGGTCACGTATGCTTTACATTGTTCGCATGTATATATTAATTAATGTGTGTTTGTATTAATTATGTATTTATATTTATATTAGGTGTGATCAAATATGTGTGATTAAATATACGTGTATGTTATATATATATATATATATATGTGTGTGTGTGTGTGTGTATGTGTATATGCATATGTATTATTTACTAGTTATTATTATTAATAATTATTTACTAGTTATTATTAATAATTGCATGTATTAAATTATGATGTAATTATTATTATTATTATTATCATTATATATATAAGCAGATAATGTATATAAAACCCAAGTACATTAGTGTCCAAGTCCATAATTACAGAGCCCATAAATAATTTACAAGGCATGATCGATCCAAACCCAAATCCCATATCCAAAAACCCTAACCCTAATTTTTCTTTCTTATGCGCAACCCAATCTGGGCCGTCAGATCAAATTTTGATCTAACGGTCCAGATCGAAGGAGAACACCCCGCCAGCTGGCCGCGTGCAGCCCACGTCGGGCCTTTAGACTTCCACGTGCGCGTGATACGCACGCTCAAGGCTCTTCAGATCCTCATACGCCACATGATATGATCGTGAAGGGCCACGTTGGATTTCCAAATTGTATCCAGGTCGTCCAAACTTCAGAAAACCCTAGCCATTGGATCAGATCTGATCCAACGGCCAGAGATGCATCTGCCAAGGGATCACCTCCACCATGCCTCTACCGTACCACCAGCACCAACCACCGCGTTCAGGACGTGCAAAAGACAGGAAACAATGGAATTTTAGTTATCGAATCAAAAAATATATGTATTTTGTTTTGTTTTCCTACTAAAAACAATCAGAGAAATCAGATATATATGTAACAACAACCCAAAAATTGTATCATCGGTCATCAGATTTGAAAAATCAATAACACAAAAAAATTGAGAGTTCCAGTGGTAATCTTTTCCTTCTCTCTTCCTCTCTTCATGTATGTAAAAAAAATAGTAAACAAAGGGCTTTTTTTACCGGTGACGGTTCAAATCCTCCTTCGACAGCAACAAGCCTAGTAGGGTGAGCCGTTCAGGGAGGAGCACCTTCTGGTTCAAAACTTGGTTTCTTTTTTTGTGTCGGTTCGAGAGAGGGGTAAACAGAGGGGTTTATTTCTTTCGGGGAGTTTCGTTCCTTTAACGTCAGAAAGTGATGGTCTAGGATGGTTTGAGCCGGCCATTATGGCCGTGGCTCACCTGAGACTGGCCGTGTGAGATGGCTTTTCGGCAAGGTTTTGGGTGACTGATTTCTGGAAATAGAAAGAGTGGGAGAGAGTTTTTAGGGTTATAAAAAAGAGGGAAAATGAAATTAGGGGGTCGGTCACCTTGTTTTATAGGCTGAAAATAAAAATATTTTGGGTTAAAAACATCATAAGGACCTCCGCGTTCTTGTTTTTTTTAAAATGAGTCTGCCCCTTGGGTTATTTGCAAGTTCGGTCCCCCTCCTTTTTTGCTTCTTTTCAATTTCGACCCTAAATTAACCAAATCCAGGTTTTAAAGGGGTAAATTACCCTATAAGTCATTCCGCGTTTTCAATGTTCTCAAAACTATCTCGCCGCAGGGAATTATTACAGGTTTTGGCCTCGCAAGTTTATTCTAGTCTTTAATTCGATCCCCAAAGTGTGTTTTTTTGTTGTTAATTTTTGTCCTCTATTTTTTTCATTATTTCATTTCAGTCCTTTTTTATACTTAAGTATTTATGCCATTATGTTTTTTATGTGTCTTCTAAGCACGTTTATGTTGATCATTATACTCATGTATGTTTTTTATGTTTATTTATACCTTTTAATTTGTGTTATTTCATGTTTGATGTTTTGATTTATTTGGTATTGTTGTACACATGTTTGTTTTATGTAGTATGTTTGCATGTCATGCCTATATGATTCTTCATGTTTTTATGTGTTTTGGTTGACATTTTATGTGCATTTATTTATGTTTTCATAACATGGGTATTATTGTGTAAATTTTGTTGTTCATGTTGCATACATATATTTAATTAAGTGATCATGTTTAGCTTAGTTATTTATCATGTATATGTGTTCTAATATGTTTTATCCTTGTTTTGCACTTTAGGTCGCATGTTAATAACGAGTGATTGTTGTTATATATTAATGTCGTGTTTTTTATTATTTCTTATTTTAAATGGTGTCTTATGTTAGGAATCAAGTATTCGCCTTTTTGGTGTTAGCATATTGTTTTGTTAGTTTAGTATCATATTACATGTCTGTCATGCATTTGTTGCATTTACGGTTTTAATGTGTTTAAGCATGTTAGGGTAAATTAATCTAGTTTTGGAAGCATGTTTTGTCTTATTCATGTCATGTATGTGATATAATTGTGGATCATTTTAATTTGTTAAAGCATGATAGGGTTAATTTAGTTTTGGAAGTTTTTTTCTTGTTCATGTCTATATTTTTTCATAATATGTTATGTTTCTTTGTTCATGTTTTTTTCTTCTTCTTCTTTTTAATATTGTAATATTCATGTGTTTATGCCATGTCAATAAGTGTTTAATATTTGTTTTCTAAGATTGCATAATGAAATATTGATTGTCAATGCGGTGCCCTTTTATTCAAGCGTAAACGGGGCCAGTATCAAGCACAGTGATAGTGGTTTATCAGTTTACTCTCGAATAACGGGGCCTTTAAAATTTATTTGCATTTATAACCGAGTTTTAATTTAATCGTCACTTTGATTCGTAAAATTTAATATTAATAAAGCGGTAATTATTAAAGTACCAATTTTAGGTGGTGTGGGGGTGCTAATCCTTCCTTATCCGTAACTGACTCCCGAACCCAATAGTTTTCAAAGCTCTGGTTTTACGGTGTCCGGCCTACCTTAGTGGCCGGTGGCGAATCCATTTTTAAAATAAAATACGGTTTTTCTAAAACCCCACGAAAAATACTTTTAAATACCGAAAGACCTCCAAACACCTTAAAACCCATTTTTTAGCGTAAAAAAGAAGGATATCGCTACACAAGTCAGTCTTAGGTATAGCTGGCATGCCATAGAGTCCATAAAGCTCGTGTTTGGGGTGGACTACGGTCTTTATGAGGTGAAAGTATGAGGGATTGACCGATACTATGAGTACCTTTCTATTTGCGACAGTTGGTTGGGAATTCGAGTACCTAGGCTGTTACTTGATTCTCAAGGCTATGATAAAGACATAATAATGAAATTTGCAAGTTAAACAAATGAACTATGCTTGATAATATTTGTGGAAAAGTATTCATGTTTATGAGATACTATGTTTAATAACTATGTGACAAGTAACTATGTTGTGAGATACTATGCTTGATAATAAATGTGATAAGTATACATGTTCTTGAGATACTATGTTTAATAACTTGGGTAACATGTAATCATGTTTACGAGATGCTATGATTGATATTATATGTAACAAATAATCATAAGTCGATGACATGCTAAGTTTGATAGCCTATAAGATAAGTAGTTTAAGTTCATGATATACCATGTTAATAACTTATTTGATAAGTAAAATCATGTCTATGACGTGCTATGACTATAATATGTTGGATGTCTTATGAGACAAGTAATTTAGAATTAGAATAATTTATGTGATAAGTATCCATATTTAACTCATGCCTTATTTAAGAAAAATTAAGAATTCACAGGTTAATCTATTGAATCAACATGAAAACTTGCATATTGAGTAATTAACGTTTAACTGAAGTTGTGCATAATTGGATTAAGAATTAGTGTCATGATTCGAAACCTTGTGGTTATGATTAAAGAGTTCATGAAAACTTATAACTAAATAAATGGCTTGGCATATAAGTATATACATGATTTATAAACAAATTTTGATAAAATACTACCATGTCTTGGACTGTTTTGCAATGTATATTTGTATATACATGTTTTGTGGACTGTTTTGATAGAAATGAACATATCTTGAACTATTTTGCAATGTATATTTGTATATACATGTTTTGTGAACTGTTTTGATAGAAATGAGTATATCTTGAAATGAGTATATCTTGGACTGTTTTGCAATGTATATTTGTATATACATATTTGGTGGACTGTTTTGATAGAAATAAATATATCTTGGACTGTTTTGCAATGTATATTTGTATATACATGTCTTGTGGACTGTTTTGATAGAAATAAATATATCTTGGACTGTTTTGCAATGTATATTTGTATATACGTGTTTTGTGGACTGTTTTGATAGAAATGAACATATCTTGGACTGTTTTGCAATGTATATTTGTATATATGTGTTTTGTGGACTGTTTTGATAGAAATGAACATATCTTGGACTATTTTGCAATGTATATTTGTATATACATGTTTTGTAGACTGTTTTGATAGAAATGAACATGTCTTAAACTGTTTCGCAATGTATATTTATATATGTACATGTTTAGTAGATTGTTTGAATGAATTCAAGCATGTTGTGGACAGTTTTGAATGTCAAATTGTATATATAAGAATAGTGGACTATTTTGATTAAGTATAAGCATGCAGTGGATTGTTTTAAGCGTATGTATGTATATGAATTCGGAACTACTTTGTATATATACAAGTATGTATTGGAGTGTTTTGGACATATACAAGTATCTCCTAAATATGATTTTGTAAGCTATGTTTGATATCTTATATTATTAGTAACACATGTCTATGATAAACTATGTTCAATATCTTACATGACAAGTAATATATGTCATTGATATGTTATGTTTGATACCTTATGTAATAAGCAAAACATGATTATAAGATGCTAAGTTAGATAATTGGTGAGTTTAGTAAAATCAGTCAATAAAATATTATATGTGGTTCTTTGTGTCTATATTGCTTTGTTATTTGATTAAGTCAGCAATTACTTGGACTCTTATAAACTTTGGATAAATGAGTATACTAGTTCAAGCGCTTCAAATCAAAATAGTTTGATTCATGATCAAGTTAGAAGTTTGCATAATTAAAAAAATCTTGGGTGAAAGAATAGGATTGGATCACAAAATGTTTAATACATTGCTTATGGTTATTAGTGCTACCTCACTAAGCGTTGCTTACCCTAATCTTTCCTCACTTTTTAGGGTAACATTGCATTCGGTTAACTTTGAGCTTGGACAAGATCACAAGTAACAAGAAGTACGTTTTGTACCTCCTTTAAGAACTCCTAGTTGGTGGCACATAGTCAAAATGTATGCATAGTGCATACAGATCATTCATTTTAGTCTTACATGTATATAAGTTTGATAAGTATTCAAAGTTTTGTAATGGGCCTTTAATTATTTCTTGGTTGTTGCTTGCTTTATATGATATAATAGTTAGTAAAAGTGTGTGGTTGTTTAGATATCTGTAAGAGTCTTAAGTTGATAAATCACCTTGATGGCATGTGTGTTGCAATCTGAAATATATACTATCGTGTGTTAAACCCCAAAAAAAATGGTGTAGTTCAAATGGCTAGTTTAATGGTTAGAATAAGTAAATGGATAGGTGTCAATGAATTATGTATTTGGTCTTGCTATGCAAAGGTTATATGTGTCTGGTTAGATTTGGTTTAAGCTTGAATGCTTGTTGCTAAGGATATATGTTTGCTATTGATATGAGTAGCTTAGTTGGTAATCTTGGTTAGTAAATCTTGTTATTAAATGGTACAACATGAAAGTTTAAAGATTATTAACCAATGGTTTAATGTTAACTTGAACGATCTTAATCATAGATTGATATGTCTTAAAATGATTAGAGGTATGCAAGCTTATAATCGAGTTAAGATTAATAATGTGTATGTATGAAAAGGAATCTTATGCGTTAATAGAATCATTGTAATAACTTTGTGATTTGAAGAACATAGAAGATAGAGGCATACTAAGAACGAGTGATTGATGTGTATAGTCTATGGTATGTAAATATATGTTTGCATATGATTTGAAGATTAATTAAGATCTTCGAAACATTTAAAAAGTTTTAAATTACTCTATTTTTCGAAGGCATGTTCAGTTGATTGTGCTAAATTGATCAAGACTCTTTGTATGTTTGTTTGGTAACAAGTCCTAAGCCGGTTTATTTCCTAGACCGGTTTGGGGGTGTTACACTAGAAATCTAAAAATATAACATTTTATGGAATTATCTTGAATCATAATATTTAATTTGATTAATTTTGAGATAGCATCCCATTAAGCCAATAATACTATTTAAAAGAAATCAAATTAATAGTTACGGTTTTTAATTATACTGCATTCAACATTAATTTATAACCTTATATAATTAAGAAAAAGGGAAAAAATTTAACTAATTTAAAATATGCCCCATTAAGCCAAGAAATTTTTTTAAATAAATTAAATTTGTTCAAGCCTTAAATTCTAGCTAGGGTTTCAACTAATCTAAAACGGAACCTAAATTCATTTTAATTAATCTAAAAGCACACCCCATTAAGCCAACTGTATGTTTTAAATTAATTAAAACAAATTCTAAAAGGCTAAAACTATCCTAAAAACATGCAAGCAAACTAGAAATTAAACCACATCAAACAAAAAGGCACAAAACACTAACAAACAAATGAAATAAAATAACATACAAGAATGAAACTTAAATAAACAAAAAGAATTGCCAATAAATTCATCAATATTTCATTAAACCATAAAAATGGATTACACAACAAGTAAAAAAAGGGAAAAATATACTCAAAACCCAAGTATTTAGGCTCGATCGATTCCACGGATTGTTGTTGGAATCTCGGTGGAGAGCACTTGGTGAACTCTCGGTTTGGGATGGTGTTGATTAAGGAATCAAATGGCCATGTGTGTATTGGGGTAAAAAAATGGGAACTTGAGTGAGCGACAGTGTAGGGATAAAGGGTTTTTGGGTGTAGCTTTGGTTAAGGAACGGCTAAGGGAATCAAAAAATGAAATAGGGCAGTAGGGTGGTTTTGGTGAGCTTAGAACGGCTAGGGAAAAATGAAAATGGCCGTGGGTTCTTAGGGTTCATGGGGGTTGAGGAGAAAAAATAGGGTACAAGGTTTTAGGTGCTGAAAGGGATAATGTGGATTAATTTTATTTCAAGTATTTAATTTAACCCAAACAAAATTGAGTGTACAAAATATCTTGGGACTCATTAATAATTATGTAAAATTTTAAATCACCAACCTCTTTGCGAATTTCGTTTTGCACTTTTTGAGCAAAGAGGTGCAAAATTTCCTTTTGAATGGATGGAATTATATATTTTACATATTGTGGAGTATTTTCTAGCATAATGTCTTATATATCCTAATTGTAAGAATTAATGAGTTTTAGCATCTCTTGAAAATTCTCTTGATTTTTTGACTTTACACTCTCATCATGTTTCCAATGTACATTTTTTAAATGTGAGCCACCATATGGCTTCCACTGAAACACGTAATAGTAAACGATTATCAATGTTATGTTAGGGAATTAGATTTTTAAATACAATATCAATATAACCTTTGAGATTCTTGAAATATTTTTAACGTTGAACATAATATCCATGAGCTGAGTTAATATCTTTTCCTATATGTTTACTAAATGCACAATTTTTTCATCTAATGCTTCCAATTTTTAAATTCTAGTACAGTAAACGTATCTTAACCAAAATTTCTTAATGGTTTCTTTTTTTAAAGAAAGCACGTGAAACAATAAACAACATTAGTAGTTGGTGAATACGCCAGTCAATCAAATGTCTTAAATCATTTAGATTGAAACTATCATAGATGATTATCTAAACCTGATTGAGGATACTAAAAATAGAAATTTGACAAGGTCCACAATTTATGAATATTTTAATAATTTTTTCTTATTTTTCTAATAGATAACTACTAATTGACTTACGTAAAGATGGATCACGCACAAAATAAATGTTGCCAATATTAATTGTAAACTTATCTCTGCATGTATTTGAAGGTTCCTCATCTGAAACTTGAGTTGTGTCAACAACCATTTCAATGGGAGTATTAGAATATGCATTCTCAACATTTGATTTTGTGTGGGTTTCGATTTTGAAAAATAAAAATTTATTATTGTTCTCTTCATATTTCAACCTAAGAAAAATAATCAAGATAATCAAGGTTCATCCATAATATCCTAATTTCATTAGTTATAGAATACTGGCAATATATCTTTATCTACTATAACAATGAAACCAACTCATAACAATGAGGTGGAGTCATACAATGAAAATTAATGCATACCAAACTGTAAGTTATATTGATATTAAAGTTTCAAAAGAGGTGAAGTCATACACAAATCAGAAAAGTTTGAAACAAACACACTTTGAAAAAACTACTACATCACTTACAATTTGTAAAACTTTTTATTTTAACATTTTTTATTTTTTATAATTTTTAATAACTTTTAAAATATTTTTAATTTTAAAATTTTAATAAAATTTTGATTTCTTATAATACTCAACATTGTTTTTAATCTTTTAGCTTAGAATGAAATAAGTCGTTGAACATAAAAAAAAAAATCAAGTAAAATATACGGTCCCTGACTAAGCATAAATAATCTTTTTTGCTAATGAAGCTAGAAGATATTTTGGTAATCTGAATATAAATTTAGTTGTTTTATGTAATTTCATTTTTAAAAATAGACACAAAAATAGTTTATTATCATCATCTACTCTTTTTTTTGAACATCATCATCTACTTTTCTTCTTAGCTTTTCTACATCAACTTAGCTTCAAAGAAAGAAAGAAAAACATTTTTTTTTTGTTTTTCTTTATTAATTTCTGTAACCCATCAAATTCACAATCAACCCATAAAAGTACAAATTTCTATTCACAATCAACCAATAACAAAAAAAATTAAGGAGTGACTCTTACAATCAAAATTAAAATTGGGTATACCCATAACCAACAACAAAAAATTTGTTTTCCTACAAAATGGAAAAAGGAGGGAAAAAAGTATAAAAGAAATCCTATTACTAAATTGAAAGAAAAATTAAAAAAATACCTGATTAGTTATTGAAGCAGTGAAAAGGAAACAATAAGAAAATTAAAAAGAAAAAGCCTAACTTTCCAAGTTTCAACTTCTAGGTAATGGGAGTCTAAAACTAAAAAATTTGGTTTATAAAGATGCGATTTTTTTGGCTTAATTCTCAAATAAGTGCCCAAAATATACCTTGTGTTTCAGATAGGTACCTAAAGTATTTTTCGGGCCAAGTACGTGCCTAAAATTTTCACTGTTACCATTTTAGGTGTCTGGCTGTTAATAGACGTTTAAAAAATTCCATTAGCCAATCAAAATATAACATGTGGCATGCTTTATTTTATTTTATTTTATTTTATTTTATTGTATTGTATTAAAATTTAAAATTTTCAAAAATATCCTAAAATTCTTAAAAATTCTCAAAATAGTCCCCAAACCCCTAAGCCCCAAATGCATATTTCAACAGTTGTCGCTGTCAATCGCCCACCACTTTCGCTATCAGACCCCAAAGATCATTCCCCCCATCCTCTCATCGCCGAAACTCGACGACTGACGTGTCTAACGTTAAAAAAAGCCGAACGACGATAGGAGAAAAAAAAAGATGGGCGGCAAATGGTGGTCGATCAAATGACGTACGAGTCTTACGGCGATAGAAGAAGGCTTCATTCTATCATCGACAACGGTCGGATTTAGGGTTCTATGGTTTTTGGGTTTATTTTGTGAATTTTGGGAAATTTAAGGATTTTTTTTAAAAAAAATAAGATTTTTTATCAGCAAAATGTATGATTTCATTAAGGCAAAAATCATACAATAATTTTCGTGTGTCTCATCAAAAACCTCCCTAACCTAAATGGAGGAAAAGAGTACAAGCACGACAATTATAAAAACGAGAACCCCAACACAAAACATCACAAAAAGAAACAAGACAAGAAACCCTCCCGAAACAAACGACACCAAACCAAGACAACAACAAACCAAGGCCCATCTCATCATCACTAACCATCACAGAACAGGGATGCTCGATCCGAGTGCATCTGCAATGCCATTCGCCTCACGAAACACATGCGTAAAACAAACACATAATAGCATCTTACAATGAGCATCAATCAGAACTAAAATGTCCCAAAACTTCCACATGCGACGATCCTTATGCGAAATCCAACTGAGCACCACAACCAAATCAGACTCAACAATCAATTTATCCTCCCCTGCCAACGTGACGCCACAAAAAAAAGCTAGCACAACACTCAACTCGGCCTCATTCGATTCCAAAATTTCTAGAGGTCTAACAAAAACCGCCAAGATTGAGCCCCCATCATCCCTCAAAACACCACCCATCCCCACCAAAACAGGCTTGCCACCCACGGCACCATCTGTATTTACTTTCAATACCCCTTGAGAAGGTGGCACCCAAACCAAATTATGGAGTGGATCTACCACTGCAGTTGCGAAAATACACCAACATGGATAATCCTACCACTGAGCCTCACAACAACACAAATCCTCCGATAAGACTTTCACCCAGTGAAATGAGTGAAGCTTAATGAGGAAGAACACCTCCTCTAACGTCATCACTTTGGCATTAAAAATTGCCTCATTCTAGGCCAACCAAACTGACCAAAGAACAGTAGCCGCACATGCCACCCACCACTGTCAAAGTTGCCCTGTAAAAGAATAGTGAAAGTCAGGCAAAATAAACTCTTTTAACGTCCGCGAGAGTGGGAGGCATACATCCCCTCAACAAATAAACCATCCCCACAAAGTAGTAATACGCGAACATGACCATAATAAGTGGCTCGCCTCATCACTAGGACTTGCACACTACACACAACGCGCTTGCTCCTCGGGTATATCAATTCCTCGCGAACGCAAAAAATGACTGTAGGCAAGCGTTCCGACCAAAGGAATGCGTGTATCTTAGGCGGTACCAACACCTTCCACATGAAGAAAATCCCCACACCCCCATCACCAAGACGGTCAGCCAACATAAGGCGAGTTAAACGTTGCACCGAGAACTGCCTCTTCGTGTTGGGTTTCCAAATCAACACATCCACCACCACCCATTTTCAACACAATTGCACAAACAAGCCCCACCAGCTCACGCAAACTTTACCCCTAAAAAACACGCAACTCTCAATGAAACACAACGGTTCCTCAGTGCACTATGGATCCCACCAAAAAATCACCTTTGTACCAGCACCCACTTTCCATAAAAAAACTCAATATATCCATCGTCGAGCCAACCTCATTGCTTTCCGCCGATTGCACAATCTGCTTCCAAACCACAGACATCGAGTTCAACCTTGTCGTATCAAAACACCACCAAGGAATTGCTTCCCCATACTTAGCAACAATCAATGCTCGCCAAAGTGAAGAAGAATTTTGAGCGTATCTCCACGACCATTTCGATAACATAGCAATATTCCGGACCCTCAAGTCAACGATCCCAAAACAAACAAAAAAAACAATGAAATTAATGGGATTTTGTTCTTTAGGATGTTAATGCGTTTGCCATTGCCAAAGGAAAAACGAATGATATTTAGGCAATGTTATCAAAATAGTCGAATTCAATTGATTAGAATTATTAATCATTATATCAACAATATTTGGAGTAGTTGGTTAAAAATTCTCAATGACACCTTATTTCTTTTAAGTTGTGGATTCAATATCATTAGAAATAAATTTCTTCTTTCTCTACCCTAAATAAAAATTAGTTCAAAAATAATAATAATCATTTTTAAAATTAAATTAAAATTTGAAAAATAATAGTGATTAATGAAGCCACCATAACCAACGTATACAAATGATAAATCAGTCACGAGACATTGTCTTTAAGAAGGTCCACTACTACTGGCAGAGCCCACAACATTATTTGCAGTCTGCATATAGAGATTCATCTTCATCATTATCAACGTCACCTTTTTAAAATTAATAATAAAAATAGTAAATTACACCACATATCATTTAGTTATAGATTCAATGTATAGGTTATTTTTCTTTTAAAAGTCACAATTTAGTGATTGAATTAAAGTTTTGTGACAAATAATCACTTTTCTTTAAAAGTAACATTTAGTCATTGAACTAAAAAATGTGACAAACATGTCACTCTGTGGTTGAAATTGAAACATAGCCTAGTATAATAGTAGTTTTAGTCCCAAAAATTATACATTCTATCAATTTAGTCTTAATTAAAAATAATTTATTAAATTTAACTCTTTCATATTTAAAAATTTCGATACTATACCCTTCTGACACACCCTCCAATTACTTGTCGTATCCACGTTATTGTCTCTCAGCTCGATAATCGACAAATATGATAACTCGACAGACACATTCACTTCAATATTGAACATCTGACAAACTAATTGAACATACACTTTTCGCATGCTAGAAGACATGGTCACTTCACTAATTGAATTTTTAAATATGAAGTTTTAAATTTATTGAATTATTTTGAGTTAAGAGCAAATTAATAGAATGTATAAGTTTTGAGGACTAAAATTATTATTATAACAAGTCGTCAATTTCAATTTTGATGGTATAGTGACATGATTGTAATGATTTTTAATTGCACGGCTAAGTTGTTACTTTTAGAAGCAAAATGTAGCGACTAATTTTAAAATTCAATTTATTTTCCATTTTTAAAAGTAATAAAAAATGTTTTGAGGGAATTTTGAAAAAACTTGTATTTTTAAATAAAACTAGAGGAGTCAACACCGATCATTTGGGTAAGGTAGACCGGATACCAAAAGCTAATCAAAGAAAAAAGATTCAGGAGTTGGTTACAAGTGGGGAAGGGTTCGCACCCCCACCACGCCCGAAAATCGGTACCTAAAGGTTTGTATCGTATTTATTAATAAAAATTAAAATTTGATCTAATTTAATTACTAACCCCTAAAAATGCATGTATGTATGGCCATGTCATATGATTCGAATATAAAAACAACATCGTAACCTATGGTACTCAAAGAAGATGACGCCCAAAGACTCAAGAAGACACTCCCAATAGGATACCGAGATCTCGAGGACTAAACTAATACAACAATATATATAATGCATGAACAATTAAATATGCTAAAATAAATACAAAGCACAAATATAAATAAATACACAATTAAATATAAACAATTAGGTACACAACATAGATCGAACATAACAAAAACGATCATAATAAAACAACAAAAATAAGAATTAAATTACAATACAATAATAAAAACTGAACTGAAATTAAAAGAAAAAAATGCAAGGCAGAATCATAAAATGCACGAAAATTAAAGGGGATGCATTAAATAAACAGGAAAAACATGGGCTAAAAAGGGTGAATATCCCACTGGATTCGGGACCAAATTAAAAAAACAAATGAAATTAAAGGGGCTATATTTGGGATTAAACCATTGGAAACTGAATTGAATCCAGAAAGGGGACTAAATTGCAAAGATTTCAAAAATATTAGGGACCATGGGAAGGATTTCAAAAGGCATAAGGGTTGCGATGTGATTATTTTAGGGCGAAGGGGTTTATGGTGATATTAAGCCATTTTAATTTTAAAACCTTACTATAAAACACAAAAATTGGTCCAAAATTAGATCCTTTAACCATATTTAGCTATCTCTTAATAATCCCTCATTTTCTCTAAAATAAAACACGAGAAATCACCCTTATCACTCTATTTTCAGATCAAACACTCAATAAAATTAGAACACCATGAGTGTTCTTGGTGTTCAACATGAATACTTGGGTTCGAACCCAGAAAACACCACAAAATCCAGAAATCGACAAGGGCCGACCGCATCGGCCGTTGCAGCTCATCACCGGCCACCGCTCGTCAGTGCCGGTGAATCAAAATCTTAGCTCAAAATGTTCCCTTTTCTCTTTAAAAACTAAATTCGCTCTTCGTTTTCAAAAACAAAACCCCTTTCCCCTTCATTTAAAAAAAAATCGAGAGCTTCCCCTCTTTTTTTTGGTAAATAAAGCCTTTTAAAAAACTCATACCATCCGATTCCACCATTAGCCTTGAAGGCTTATCATCGAAAGAAGGCGAGTCCATCATCGGGAGACCCTAGGACGGTCGGAGACCAAAACGACGGAAAGATAAACCCTAACTCTATTTGCTTTTTTTTCATGCTTGATAAGCAAGAAGAAAAAAAACTAAAATACCTTTTGAATTTTTTGTATCGATTGATAAAACTTATTACAAAATGGATTTTTACATCTTTTATACCTGATTTGTTGTTTACATTAGCTAAACTGCTATATTGTTGGTAATTGACATCCCTGTTTTTTATTATTTTTGTCTGATACGGTGGTTGGAGAGCCGGTGAAAGGACGACAATGTGGCAGTCCTCGGTTCGCGGTGAAAGGGCGGCCATTGATGAAGACATGTGGATGTATTAGAGAAAGGGAGATGAATGGTCTCGGACAAATCTGATCTGGGCCGTTAGATCATATCTGATTCAACGGTTGTGTTCTCGCTTAGAGTGAATGGTTCATATAGCTTCTGGATGATGACGTGGTGATATCAGTTGAGGCCACGTGGTGTGTGAGAGCTGAAGGGTCTCGGACGGTCTACTGCACGCGTGTGTGGGGAGATAAACGGACGGGCGTGTATCTCATGCGGCTCTTGGGCTTGATCATGACCGTTGGATCTGGCATGATCCAACGGCTCTCCTTTGGTTGCGTAGAGAAAAGAATATCATATTATATATCATAATTAAGGCTTAGGGTTTTGTTTCAATTAGGTCTAACAGGCCATGTAAATATTAAATGGGTTTGTAAATGAACTTGGACCCATTTAATTAATTCGGTTTATATTTTTTTACATTGATCTGTTTTTAATATTTAAAGCCTCTTTATATTAATAACAATAATAATAATAACGATAATAAGAATAATATTAAATAATAATAAAACAACAACAATAAAAAAACTCAGGTCAAAAGGACCCGGATAAAATTAGTGTTTACACAAAATGACATGCTTCTTACCAAACCTATAATTAAGTGACATGTTTGTTACAAAATTTTAATTGAATAACTAAATTATTGTTTTTAAAAGTTTAGTGGCATGTTTATTATCAAACTTATGTTTAAGTGACTAAATTATTACTTTTAGAAAAATAATTTGTCTGTTACTAAACCTATAACTAAGTGACATGTGATATATTTTGCCCTAATAAAAATAGGCATGGGAAGAGAAGATCAATTGTCTATATTGTTGACTTTAAATAAAAATTGTTGACTATATAAAAATAGTTAATCATATATTAACATAATATAAATCGGATATAAAGTTCCTACCAATATACTTGCCATTTACTCTGAGAATTCATATACTTCCTAACATGTTTACCATTTATTATCCAATAAATTATAGCCCAAAGTAAACCCTGAGTACGCGAGTCAAAACTGCACATAAGGTCGTCTTTATCTGCACATAAGGTCGTGCTAACCATATGCACTAAGTGTCTTTTATATACACTATAGTGCCCGCACAAAGTGCTAAACCGCAGGACTCTATGGCATGCCAACTATACCTGATCCCTCAATGACTTACTTGGGCATATTTTCCATATTTATTTCATCCATGGCAATGTATATCAACATAATTTAACATTGGGCAGTCATACCCGAAATAACATTCATAATATAACATTATATATAACTAGTGATCTATGCATTTATATTCAACTTTTGCCATATTTATAACATGTCAAATATATGATTATGACATAAATATCATGCCAAAATAAACAAGGTAGACTCATCGCAAGTCTTCTTAATGATGTATAAAACATCCATATATCATGTTATGTATGCATTGCACTCACCCGATGCCTCACTAGTAAACCTTACTATCGATTTTAGCTTTACTCTTAAACTTTTTCCTTGTCTTTAAGCTTGCCCGTATTACGATCTCGATCACGATCTATAAAAACATCATTTACCAACACATACGGTTCAAAGCATATGTTAGTATCATTCTAACATAGGCGCATATTAGGAATAAAATTCCTAAAAATCCTTTCTATACTAATTCAATACTAATTCTATTTCACAATATTAATGTTGACCTTGATACTTCAAAACAATATTTCAAACCCTTTACTATTCATATCCATCGATAATTCAAAAGAAAATTTTCAAATCTCACAATTTAACCATGAAATGAATTCTTTTAAAATTCATCTCAAACTTTCCAAAATTATTCAAAATGGTCCCTTGCCATTGAACTTCAAATTTAATCACTTAATAACATATTCAAGTATTCCAACAATACATTCAAGCTTAACACACTAATTTCTAGTCAATTTCCATTTCAATACCATATTTCCTTTAATATGCTATTTGGTCCTCAAACTTCCAAATTGGTCCAAACAACATTCTAAACCTTGTAGAATCATTCTTACATCACTTCTAGCCTTAGGAAAATTTTTCATATTTTTTTCTAATTTTTCCCTTAAATGCCGATATGAATGGTCGCCTTACTCAAAATTTCCAACTTGATTCAAGCATGAATTCAACTTCTAAACATCATTTCCAAGCTTCTACAATCATTTCTATATCAAAATCAATCCAAATTCAACTTCATATCAAAACCCTAACTTTAACCAAATTGGGATTTAGCTATTTTCAAGTGTTTTCAATAATCATAAAAACTTAAACATGATTCTACAACATCAACTTAATAAAAATCAAACATCCCCTTCATCCATCCTATTCTCCAATTCCAACTTACAAGCATGGAAAACATTCAAAACTTATACCAAATGATAGAGAATTTCAAGGAGATCAATTTCATGTTTCATGCTTTCGTCCAAATTCCTAATAATTTGGCTTGAAAAATAAAAAAGAATGTAACACCCTTAACGTATATTCGTAGACCGAATATTGTAGCGATGTCTCCGATTCGCTAAAAAAATGAGGTTTCAAAGTGTTTGTGGTTTTTCGGGTATTAAAATATTTATTCCGTGGGGTTTTAAAAATATCGTATTTTATTTAAAGAAAGTGAGTGGCCACCGGCCACTAAGGTAGGTCGGACACCATAAAACCAGAGATTCAAAAACTTTGAGTTCGGGAGTCGGTTACGGATGGGGAATGATTAGCACCCCCACACCGCCCAAAATTGGTACTTTAATAATTACCGCTTTATTAATGTTAGATTTTCCGAATTAAAGTGACGATTAGTTTAAAATTCGGTTATAATTGCGAATAAATTTTAAAGACCCCGTTATCCGAGAGTAAACGCCCAACCACTATCACTACGCCTGATACTGGCCCCGTTTACGCTCGGATAAAAGGGCACCGCATTGACAATTTATATATCTGTTATGCAACCTAATACATGGCGAATATAAATACAATGCGATAAAATATAAATAAATACTAACATAATAAAATACTAATCTAACATAAATAAAATACTAATATAAAACATACATACATAAATATTAATCAACTCATAAATAAAAACATATCTAGCATAAATAAAATACTAACATTCATAAATATTAATCTAACACATAAATAAAAAACAAATTCAACATAAATAAAATACTATTCTAAAACATACATACATAAATATTAATCTAACTCATAAATAAAAACATATCTAACATAAATAAAATACTAACATTCATAAATATTAATTTAAAACACAAATAAATATTATTCTAACACATAAATAAAATACTATTCTAAAACATACATACATAAATATTAATCTAACTCATAAATAAAAACATATCTAACATAAATAAAATACTAACATTCATAAATATTAATTTAAAATACAAATAAATATTATTCTAAGACATAAATAAAAACGAATCGAACATAAATAAAATATTAATATAAAACACAAATTTAAAACATATTAAATACTAATCTAAAACATAAACATACAAACTAAAAAAAATAAGACTACAATTTTAAAATAACTAATACTTCATTAAATTATAAAAATTACAACACTAATAAAAATGGAAGAAAATATACCTAACTAGGAGCTTGAATGACGAACCCCGACTGAACCCCACCTAGATCTACCACGACCTCTCCAAAAATATTAACTAGATCGGACGTAAAATAGGATCCCGATCGAACCGGTTAGGACCGAGGGGACTGCCCCCGGTCCTTGGCTACCCGAGAGCATAGCTCTCTTATGGGGCATGCCTTGGCCAATTCATGCTTTCTAATTGCCCCCCCCCATGCCTCCTATTTATAGGCAATTGGGGGGTGACGTGGTCATCCCAAAGCCACACAAATTTCTTTTTCTTTTAATTTCACTTTTTTTATATTATATTTTTATTATTATTATTTTTTCATTAATTTTATATTAATAATATTATTATTAAAATAATACTAATAATACTAAAACCCGGTCAAAAATGAATGATTACAGTTGCCCATTTTTGCTTGTTCTTGTGAAATGAGGACAAAGCAAAGATCAAAAGCACTCATTTTTGACCTACTTTCTTGTCTTTGGCTTCGGAATCACGTGTTCTTCTTGAACTTTCCGCTCTTCCTTAGCTGAATCTACAAGCTGGTAAGTTCTTCCTATATAGAACTTCTTCACCTTCTGATCTTGGAACTATAGGTCCTCCCTATATAGAACCTTTCATTCTGAAGCCTCGAGTTATGAGTCCCTCCTATATAGAACTTTTCACTCTGAGACGGTAAAGCTTGGAGTCCTTCATATATAGAACTCTTCACCTTCAACGCTGGTTTCTCCTATATAAAACCTTTTGCGCCACTGATGGATTCTTCCGACTGGGAGTTCTTCCTGTATAGAACTAATAGTCTTCAAACCCTGGAGCTGCCAGTCCTTCCTATATAGAACTTTTAGCTTCTGAAATCTCAGAGCTACATGTTCTTCCTATATAGAACCTCTCACCCTAAGACAGTAAAGCTCGGAGCCCTTCCTATATAGGACTCTTCGCCTTCAACACAACAGGTTTTCCCTATATAAAACCTTGTGTATCATGGGTGAATTCCTTCGGCTGAGAGTTCTTCCTATATAGAACTGCTAGTCTTCACCCTGGAGCCGCCAGTCCTTCCTATATAGAACTTTTAGCTTCTGAAATCCCGGAGCTACAGGTTCTTCCTATATAGAACCTCTTGCTACGAGAGCTTGAAAATATAGGCCCTTCCTATATAGAACCTTTATCTTCTTTTTCCTCTTTTCTTTTTATCTTTTTCCTTTTCTTTTTCCTCCTTTTCTTTTTCTTTTTTTCTTTTTCCTTTTCTTTTTCCTCTTTTTCTTTTTCTCTCTTTTTCATTTTTCTCTTGTCATTTTTCTATCTCATTTTCATTTTCTCTCTCTCTTTTTTTTACAAGGCTGTTGATATCTTTGGACTTACGCTACTTAAGGCTGCTGCATCATGCCCAAAGGACTTACTAATGGCCCAAAGGACTTATCACCATGCTCGAAAGACTTACTGATGGCTCGAATGACTTATCATCATGCCCGAAGGACTTACCGATGACCCGAAGGATCTAACATCTGGGCCTCACGCTGCTATGGCTTTCAATTTTTCTGGACTCACGCTGCTAAGGCCGCCGAAATCTTTCTTAAAATTTTGGGATTCACGCCAAAAATGGCTACGACCTTTCTTCAGATTTGGGGATTCACGCTGAAAATGGCTACCGATCTTCTAGGACTCACGCTACTATAACTGCCGAAATCTTTCTTCAATTTTGGGGACTCACGCCGAAGGTGGCTGCCAAATCTTCTTTAAATTTGGGGACTCACACCGAAAATGGCTGCCAATCTTCTAGGACTCACGCTGCTATAGCTGCCAAAATCTTTCTTCAAATTTGAGGACTCACGCCGAAAATGGCTGCCACAACTTTCTTTAAATTTGGGGACTCACGCCGAAAATGGCTGCCAAACTTTCTTTAGATTTAGGGATTCACGCCGAAAATGGCTACCAATCTTTCTTCAAATTTGGGGACTCACGCCGAAGGTGGCTGCCAAACTTTCTTCAAATTTTGGGGACTCACGCCGAAGGTGGCTGCCAAAACTTTCTTTAAATTTGGGGACTCACGCCGAAAATGGCTGCCAAAACTTTCTTTAAATTTGAGGACTCACGCCGAAAATGGCTGCCAAAACTTTATTTAAATTTGGGGACTCACGCCGAAAATGGCTGCCAAACCTTTTTCAAATTTGGGGACTCACGCCAAAAATGGCTGGCAAACTTTCTTCAAATTTGGGGACTCACACTGAAAATGGTTGCCGATCTTCTAGGACTCACGCTGCTATAGCTGCCGAAATCTTTCTTCATTAATGAAATCCACTTCTTAATACTCTTTGATAATTCTTCAGGTACCTGTCCAAAATAAGCAAAAATTGACATGCCCCTATCTATATGATGCATGCAATGTAATGCTTTCTTTCTCCTCTTTTTCTCTTTTCTCTCTTCTCATTTTCCTTTTCTTTTCTTCTTTTTCTTTTTTCCTTCAATTTTCTCTTATTTTTTTCTTTTTCTTTTCTTTTTCTTCTCCCTCTCTTTCTTTCTCTCTTTTCTTTTTCTTTTAGCCCTTTTTTCGTTCTAAAGTCTTACACCCTGAAAGGTCGCTCCTCAGATTTCTTCATCTCTTTACTTCTTCAATGTATGCTCTTAAATCCTCATTTGAACATGCTTTTAAACCTTTTGTACGGAAGGATTTTCTTGTTTTCGGGGTTATCACTCGTCTTCATAAATGATCTTCTGGTTCTTATATTATTCTTATAAGAACCCTTATCATCTTTTTCGCTTGGCGTTGCCCCATTCAACCACGGGCTCCACTGCTTTGAATTTTCTGACCCATCATACAGAGCCTTGATCTATTTCTAGTTACCAGGGTGAGCCAAAATGCTTCCATCCCTTGAGCTCATCCTTGATCTTCTCGTAGCATTTCGACGGGAACTAACTCTCGGTCCCTATGCTTTAAATCTCATCATTATTCATTTTTAAAGTAAAGTAAAAGGCAATTTACTTGTGTATATTTCAAAAAATAATGATTGTTTGAAAAGATAACAGTCATTTCGAAAATCACAACTTGGAGGGGATATCAAACATTAAATGGTAAACATCTTTTTCTTTTATTCTTCTTTTTTAAGGACCAAACATTTTTTTAAAAAAAATTAATGTTTGAAGAGTGTTAAACAAAATTCAAAGTATATTGCCAAACATTTTAAAAACTAATGTTTGGGGGAAATGGTAAACATCAAAACTTTGGGAGAAAATGTCAAACCTTTTAAAACATGTTGGCCCTCGAAATATCAAACACCATAGCGCATATGCTTCAAGTTTCCAGAGATCGACTCTAATGAAGCGCATATTTAGAAGATCTTGACCATTGTGGAGATATATGCCAATGTATAGTTTCTTCTGGTCTAATATGCTTTTGAGAGGAACAACCCTACCTAGTTTCTACCCCGTTTAAGGTGGCTCTCTTAATCTCACTATCTCACCATGCCCCATCCTTCCTTCATTTGGGTGTCGATCAAGCACTTCAAAGTTTGACGTTCCTTGAAGCAAAGTTAATCCTTATAGGCGGAATGAAATCTGAAGACATTCTCATTCAACTTGGATATCTATGGATGACTAGAATAGTCTTTGAGGGCTTGTAATGTAGGCCTTTAGTTTATGGTTAAGTGAAACAGTATTTCTGTACTTGTGTAACTTGGATATGCCCATTATTCCTTCCCTTTTTTGGATCACTCTAGACTGCCCGTTTTCTGGTTTTCACCCTAGAGTTCATTTCATTTCTTTTTACTGTAGGCTGCCTTGCATTCTGGCTATATACTGATGTTCGTTTTCTGTTCAATAATGTTTGATCCTTCAATACTCCTTGAAACTGAGATTTCTTGAATGAAGGACTATGAATACATTTCTGGGAATTCTTGTGATTGGCACGCCCAGATGAAATATTATTCTTTCTTTCTTCTTTTCTTTTCTTTTCTTTTCTTTTTCTTTTCTTCTTTTTCTCTTGGATCGCTCTAGACTGCCCATTCTTAGGTTTTCACCCTAGAGGTCACTTCCTTCAGTGTATTTTGGTTGGATATTGATGCCAGCAGGCTCAGGCATACTACTCTTTTTCTTCATTTTCAAGATCACTCTAGACTGCCCATTTTTGGGTTTTCACCCTAGAGGTCATTTCCTTTTTCAAAATTGGCAATCTTCGGGCTGACTTGTCTTGACTTGGTTTCAATTCGAGCTTCTATACTAATTTTCAAAACTGATACTTACTTGAAATGTGGATTCCTTGTGTCTCTTGCTCATAGTTGAAGTCTCGTTCTTGTATTGATTGATCTTTGTGTGAAGCATATACAATATTCTTTCTTTCTTTTTCTTTTTTCTCTTTTCTTCTTTTTTTCTTTTTTTTCTCTTTCTCTTTCTCTTTCTTCCTTTTTTATTTTATTTTTTCTTTTCTTTTCTTCTATTTTTTTTGTTTTGTTTTGTTTTTTGTTTTAGACTGCCCATTTTGGGTTTTTAGCCTTGAATCTCTTCCTTCTTATTCGAGTCTATAAATGTATCCTCGAATTAACACGTATCTATACTAGTATTGATGATATCTTCTGCTCGAAGTTACTTGCCTCTCTGCAGCTCTTCTGATATTTACTCGATCTGGATTGCTTCGGCCTTCTGATTACCATTTCTCTTCTTCTTTTTTTGTTTTTCGTTTGGACATATCCATGTTTTCAACCACTTTCTTCTGATGATTTTCTGATCTTCGTATCCAATCTGTATGGTCTCATCTCTGTCTTCTGGTAAAGCAAAAGAATACCATTCGTCATCACATTCACAAATGTCATGAGAATGCCTTCAGGGGGTAGAGGTTTAGGATCAACTTTCGTATCAAGGATCTTAAATGACAAGTGCCTGAGAAGATAAATTCTTAAAATGGGAACTGCCCATTGTCTAAACACTCGCTTTGTTCCTCTGTTGGCCTAAGTAAACTAGCAGATACTCACATTTACAGTATCCCCCCAACATTCAATCTCTTCTAAATATATGCAACTTAGAGTTGATCTTTGGGTTTGAAGCAAATGTACTGTTGCATTCAAAATTCGAGGACCAGGTATAGAAATGATATATACATATGTCCATAAAAAATGCGTGTATATGCATATGGGAGAACAAAACTACCTTATAAAAATAAAATGTTTAAAGAATCAAGAATGTAAAAATGCTTTTCTAAATGGAAATGTGATTTTTAATTCTAAAAATATCTGTTTAAGAGTTTTTTTCTTCTTTTTTCTTTTTTTCAAAGCATTGAGCATTTCTTTGTGAACTGATGGGAAAACCATAGGGACCTCCGGACTACCTCCCGAGTACTAACTCATTACGGTCCTTTGTAGTGTAGGCTTGTGCCACTTCTATTGTTTTTCCTTGCTGGATCAATTCTTGTCATGACTCCCTCGTCAACCAACTTCTTGACTTATTCTATTAACAACCTCAAATTTCTTGGTGCCATACCCCGGTGCCTTAATGTAGAACTCACATGCACTGTATGGATTAAAACTGTGGGCAGATGAGCTGGGTGTAATCTTTATCGGCCCGGAGGTAAGGTACTAACCCTTGACCAGATGAGGCCATATGGAATACTCTGAATATCTCTAAATATGTACTTGTTCGAGGAGTTTTTCTCGGTGATTCAGAGGAATCTACCTGTCTTCTTCTCTTACGATCACGAGAACCTTGAAAGTGGCACCCATTTATCTCTTTCCTTCCTTCTGCTCCTAGACAGGTCTGGTCTTTAAACTTAGGTCTCAGAGTGCATGTTCGTTTCTCTCTCCGACTGTTACTAAGTCCTCAAAGCTGGCCTTTATTTTCTCGAGCATCTTACTAAAAGTGGCATGTAAGTCACTTTCCTCTTCATCTACGGGAGGCTGTACCTGGGTCGCTAAACACAACCACCTCAAAGAACATTTCTTGAAGCCTTCATCAGATTTCATCTTCGTACCCTGGAGATACTGATGACTTGGTGATAGGTCTAAAGTATATATGTATTTCCCATAAAGACGTCGGTTAAGTCTCCGCATGACTACACTTGGTCTCTACTCAAACAGTTTACCATATCACGGTAGGTCCTGCTAGACTGTCGTAGAAGTAGTGGATAGGCAATTTTTCATTCTCGATGTAGCCCTCTATCTTTCTGCAGGACGTGGTCAGGTGAATCTTGGGGCAGCTTCTTCCGTCATCATTTGTAAATATGGGAATCTTTGAAATATGGAGGAATGGCCAAATCAGGGTTCAAACAAAGTTTTCTTGTATCGAATACATCCAACTTCTTCTTTTTTCTTTTTTCCTCTCGAGCCCATCTTTTAACAGCTCGAATCTTGTTTTTTTAGTGTCTTCAATTCTTTTATCCATGATAAAACCCTAATTGGTATTTGAATTACTCCTCATAAAATTTATGCGAGGTAATAATAATACAAGGTGATGATAATGTCATATAAAACATGCCAGGATCGTGCAAAGTAATGCAATGCAATCCTAAAATATAAACATGAATGCAATAAAGGTATTGATTCCAAAAGCGATTCCCATATAACGACGTTTATTGAGGCCAAAAGGTTTCATTATATCAGATATTAGATATTTACAGTTACTGATAAGCTTCAGTGCCTACTTTCTTAACTTCATCCAGTAGTCCGGTTAGCTTGCCTCTGTAGTTCAACACTTGTTCCATGTTCTGACTAAGCCTGCCACCTTGTTGAGCCGCCTTACCTGCTCGAGTAATATCGATCTTCGGGTCTTCATCCATCCCCTGCTTAGTCTTTCGTAGCTTGGAAGTTGCCATTTCCATCTGAAGAGTGTTGAATTGTCATTGCTCTGTCGTAAACTTGTTTCCAAAACTCTTGTTAATGGCTAAGTTATTCTGTAGCTTATCTCTGGAGACTATCGTACCTATTCCTAATTTCCTCAAACTTACCTAATAACATCCTGACTTGATTCTTGCTTGACTAGTTTCTCTTCTTTCAATATTCTGAGTCGTCTTTCAACTGGACAACACCGTTCATCTATTCTTTAAAGGTGACCCAATCTGGTATTCTTAAACACTTAGGAAAGCTTCTGTTGATCATTCTACAAATTCAACTTTATCCAAGTTATCTCTCTCTTATCTGAGCTGGCTGAACTCGAAAGAATATCCCTCTTCTGGGATGCCCCTATCTCCGATCTTCAAATTTAACTCGCTTGAGTGACCCACTTCGGTATTACTCGAACTTTGTCCTGGATATCGATTCCTCCTCAACTTTGCCCCTCGGGTGATTGTTAGCTCACTATAGAATTGTGGAACTCCGTCTTCGAAACCTAAAATCCTCATCGCGATAAGATCTTAAACTCATTCCTTAGGGCCCCGTAATTCTCAATACCGTGACCCAAACTTCCTAAACGGTAACTGGCTCTAGTACGTGTGTTGTAATCTCTCGGATAAGACAATATCTTCGCTAGAGACTTCACCGAGGTAATAAGGCTCTTGTCGATAAACATTAGGAGTAGTTCGGTGTACCTCACAGGAATCGAGATATACTTCTTTTCATTACTTGCTTCTCAAGTTTCTTCTAGACCGAGCTCTATTTTTTGAAAGCCCGACTCAAGCATACATTCCGCCTGTTTATTGATGCAGATCACAAAAAGGGTTTAATTTGTCGTATTTGGCTGACTTGGAGGTAGAATTCTGACTATCTCGCTCTCTATTCTGATCCTTAATCGGTTCTTCTTTTGGCTTGATGGATCGCTTACCTTTCGTCAAAGTATTCATCTGATTCATCACCTCTTCCCTCTGCTGCTTTCGACTCTTGCACTTTACTTTGCTCATTACCAGTACCGTGTCTCCTTACCGTGTCTAACCTGAAGTCTTCAGATGGTTCCTCTTCTATTGTCTCCGATCATGTTCTGTGACAAAACCCTGGATCCGTGCCCTCTAATATCTGACCAGACGACCCCTTGCCAATTATGAACGATTTTTTAGATTTGAGGAACCACTTCGGGAATCAATACCCTATAAATGCGAGAATGCATGCAAATGCGATGCTAATTCTCGAACAGTCTTTGAAAAACTTTCAATAGAGAAAATGTATGTTTGCAAGAAATTAATAATGAATTACAGGCAACAGTTGAATTTATTCTGGAGACCTTGACTTCGGGAAGCAAAACCTGTGCTCCACGTCTCGACGTCATCTTCAGGATGATGGATGACTCCGTCTTCTCCTCTTATTCTATTCTATGGACTCGTGACGTCGTGATCTTTATTTTTGTGGCTTCTAAAAATGACATCAGACAATATATTTTCTGCTGTAGATCTGGGTACGTCTAAATAGGGATGGATTCTATCGATCCTAGGGGAGTACTTTAAAACTTTTTGGGGTTTAAATTAAAATTTTCAAGGATCATTTGGTTTAAAAATTCCCCCTTTTTATTATCAAAAAGTTTTAACTTACTTAAAAAATGAAACTTTTAGGTTTCTTTTTGTTATTATTATTATTCTGAAAGTTTTATGGGAGAAGAAGTTTCAAAGCAAAATAATAATATTTTCAATTTTTTTTAAATGAGTTAAATTAAAATCTGAGATTTTTTAAAAAATGGTCAAATGTGAAGATTTAAAATTGGGGTTCTGCGGCCCTGACTGAATCTTCTGCGTCGCACGTGCCTTACTATCGTACTGTCTTCTTTCTCGATTGGTCTTTGCTCGGCCTAATTTGTTACTGTAATATTATCGTTTCTGGCAAAGCATACTTTTTCTATTTTGAAAGCCTTTTAATGAACTGTTCTTGAATCAACACCATGTCATGATATGCAACATGAATGCAAATAAAGGCGTTGATTCCGCTGGTAATCACCCTTTCGAACAACTTTCATGGGAATTAAAGGGTCCAGATTACAAAAAAAAAATCCATATTACAAAAGGAGTCCCTATTACAAAAAGAGTCTCTATTACAAAAAGTCTTAATTACAAAAAAAAAATTCTACACGTAAGCCCTAGCTCTACCTCCTAGCTCCTCGACAGCTCTGAGCAACTTGGTAAACCTTGGTGCTTCTTCCATGTCCGGGGTTACGAAAGGTCGGAGAGTCACGGCTTCGGTAGCTAAGTCATTCACACACCTTGTAGCTCGTTGTATGTCCACCATCAGGGTTTCGTGTGTATACTTTGGCACTACACGCTTGCTCGGCAAATCATTACTTCGGATCTGTTGATTAATCTCTGATCGATGTCGCGCGACTGGATCGATGTCGTCCTTCCTAAGACACCCTTTTTCCAAGATGAAAGATTTTCTAATCGAGCAAACCACTTGAATCAACGCCTCTATGTAATGTGGATGCAATGATAATGCAACAAAAGTATGTGTAAAATAAAAATAAAACACAAAAAATGGGTTAGTACCGGATAAAAATAATAAATACATAAATAAAAGGATAAATTAAATAAGGTAAACAAAAAAAACCCTATTTATCCCGTCTAAAACACCTAAGGTTATCCGCATGGCTCTAAAGGGGTGGGTTTCTATATGTTCTCTACATGCAGTGTTGGTGCTAGGAGGTACCCGAATTATCCTTGCTGTCCTCTACTATGAATAGCAAGGCCCCCGATCATCACCCATTATAGGCTCCTTTCAACCGGGTTCAATTCAGGGGGACCCATTCGCTTATGCCTGCACGAAGGAACGATATCCTTACGAAAGCATAAGGTCCTCGAGCCCCGAAGGTACTTGTTAGGCCTACACGGAGAACGATATCTCCACGAAAGCATTAGCGTTTCCCCCCCACTTAAAAATGGGTTTATATGCCATATTTTAAATGCGTTAAAATAAACGCGCAATTATAACCAAATGTTAATTTAATAATCACTTTAATCCGGAACTTCTAATATTATTAAAGCGGTAATTATTTGAAAAAGCTCGACTCTCTTTTTGTTTTTTTAAAACAAAAATGTTCCCCAACGGAGTCGCCATCTGTAGCGATGTCTCCGATTCGCTAAAAAAATGAGGTTTCGAAGTGTTTGTGGTTTTTCGGGTATTAAAATATTTATTCCGTGGGGTTTTAAAAATATCGTATTTTATTTAAAGAAAGGGAGGCGCCACCGGCCACTGAGGTAGCCCGGACACCATAAAACCAGAGATTCAAAAACTTTGAGTTCGGGAGTCGGTTACGGATGGGGAAGGATTAGCACCCCCACACCGCCCAAAATTGGTACTTTAATAATTACCGCTTTATTAATGTTAGATTTTCCGAATTAAAGTGACGATTAGTTTAAAATTCGGTTATAATTGCGAATAAATTTTAAAGACCCCGTTATCCGAGAGTAAATGCCCAACCACTATCACTACGCCTGATACTGGCCCTGTTTACACTCGGATAAAAGGGCACCGCATTGACAATTTATATATCTGTTATGCAACCTAAAACATTGTGAATATAAATACAATGCGATAAAATATAAATAAATACTAACATAATAAAATACTAATCTAACATAAATAAAATACTAATCTAAAGCATATATACATAAAATATTAATCTAACTCATAAATAAAAACATATCTAGCATAAATAAAATACTAACATTCATAAATATTAATCTAACACATAAATAAAAAACAAATTCAACATAAATAAAATACTATTCTAAAACATACATACATAAATATTAATCTAACTCATAAATAAAAACATATCTAACATAAATAAAATACTAACATTCATAAATATTAATTTAAAACACAAATAAATATTATTCTAACACATAAATAAAAAACAAATTCAACATAAATAAAATACTATTCTAAAACATACATACATAAATATTAATCTAACTCATAAATAAAAACATATCTAACATAAATAAAATACTAACATTCATAAATATTAATTTAAAACACAAATAAATATTATTCTAACACATAAATAAAAACGAATCTAACATAAATAAAATATTAATATAAAACACAAATTTAAAACATATTAAATACTAATCTAAAACATAAACATACAAACTAAAAAAATAAGACTACAATTTTAAAATAACTAATACTTCATTAAATTATAAAAATTACAACACTAATAAAAATGGAAGAAAATATACCTAACTAGGAGCTCGAATGACGAACCACGACTGAACCCCACCGAGATCTACCACGACCTCTCCAAAAATATTAACTAGATCGGACCTAAAATAGGACCCCGATCGAACCGGTTAGGATCGAGGGGACTACCCCCGGTCCTTGGCTACCCGAGAGCATAGCTCTCTTATGGGGCATGCCTTGGCCGATTCATGCTTTCTAATTGCCCCCCATGCCTCCTATTTATAGGCAATTGGGGGGTGACGTGGTCATCCCAAAGCCACACAAATTTCTTTTTTTTTTAATTTCACGCTTTTTTTATATTATATTTTTATTATTATTATTTTTTCATTAATTTTATATTAATAATATTATTAAAATAATACTAATAACACTAAAACCCGGTAAAAAATGAGTGATTACAAATATATACTAAAGATGTTACTAAATTATTAAGAAAACATGACTTGAAGAATTTTTTATACCAAACCTTGTCTTGTTGTTTAACCCTTCATCGGTTTTAAATTGAAAACTACTTCTGTCTATAGCAGCTAGTTTCGACCCTAAATTGTTTTAGAAAATTTATAAATGTGTTACTGAAATAAAAATATAATTCAGGGAGAAAACTATGTACCCTGCCTAGACCTTTTCTTGATTTTTAAAATTTTTACACGATTAAGGTTAAACTATACTTAACTATGTCGTAAATCATAATCGTTTGTAGTAAAACCATATTCTAAGTCCATATTAACGTATATTCGTAAACACATTATAACTTAAGTTTACAAAGAAGTTTGCATATTTAAAACCCACAAACATACATGTACATGCCCACCAGACATCAACCATAATTTAAGATGTACGTACCGTGATTACCAATGTAATTTGAATTTATCGATTTAACAGCTCCTCTTGCTACTCTACTTCGAAGAACCTACGTGTGAAATAACACACGCTAAGTACGAACTTAGTGAGGCAATAATCTTATTTAACAAATATAAAGTAAAGTAATACTTATTTTATGATATCATATCAAATTCTCTACCTAAGATAGGATAGTTCTATCAAGGGTTCTATAGTCTCTAGATTTTCATGTATATTTCATAAGTTCCTAACTTACTTAGATTTCAATGCTCTATCATCATAAAATCAGTCATATACATGGTATATTTCGTATAAAGAACATAATTCACATACATGGTATAATTCACATAAGCAACATGATTCACATACATGACATGAATTTCATGCATAACATGATTTATATACATGACATAGTTCATATATGTAATGAAATTCATATTCATGGCATAATCCATTTATGTAAAATGATTTTCATACGTGGCATATTTCAATTGTATGACATGGTTTTCATACTTGGCATGATTCATATACGAGTTTTCATTCATATACATGACTTAATACATGTACATGGCATAATTCATATGCATGGCATAGTTCATATACGTAACAAAATGTGTATACATGGCATGATTCATATGCATAGCATATTTCTTATACTTGTGACATACTTCGTATACATGACATAATTCATGTGCTTGGCCTGATTCATATACTTGGTATAATTCATATACATGTCATGCTTCATATACGTGACATTATTCGTATACTTGACATATTTCATATACATAACATGGTTCATATTCATGACATGTTTCATATACATAAAAAGATTTATTTACGTATCATGATCCTTTTATCATTGCCCAAAGTACGCTATATGAGATCGAGGTACGTGAGTCATCTTGTAATGACACAGTAGTGTCAAACGTGAACGTAAAGATGAGTACGTACTCGGGGACGCTCTTTTCTCCCCATAAACATAAAGCACCTCAACAATGCACTCGAGAACAGTGGCGTAGATCCCCAAGGTGCATGTGACACAATCATTTTGTCACAATATCTTTGCATAACTTGAACATAATGGTGTAGATGTTAAAAACTCTATGGCATGCCAACTATACCATGGACTCTCATACTCAATACTTGGGCATTTCTTTTATCATCAATCCAACATCATGATCAATTATATAATTAATTATTCATATTTCATGTTTCATCATAAATAGTCATGGCAGATATAGCTCATCATCAATTCTCAAAAAAAAAAATATATATGTCACATTCCATGTAATCTACTTTTATTACAACATGCAGTAGCTCAATATGTATATATGGCAATACTATTTTTAAGTGTATCTTGTTCTACCTTAACTTGTTTCATTTAAATCTTATCATTTTTTCATATCTCATGTATGCATAATGCATCATCATTTATGCAAGTGATCATTTGTACATGGTATTTCACCAATCTTGCCATGCCGAGAAAAGTATTATAGCACGTATTATAGAGAAATACAAATGCCATTTTTCAACATAATGTCATTATATAGAAGTACAATATCATTTTAAATTTAAGGTCGACTACTCGCAAGTCTTCCTATTTGCATTCTAAAATATGTAAATGCACTCACTTGGGCCATGAATAGTATGCCTCACTAAGCTTACTCGAGGTTCTTATCTTTCTTTTAATCAATGGTTCTCCTTTGATCACTTTTAGAACTGTATAAGACCAATCGAACATATACATTATCATTCTCGTATTCAACTTAAATCTAACATTGCTAACTTGATTCTTAAACATAACTATTCGAGTATAAATTTTTTTTTGAAAATTTTCCCAATATTTCACATCATTGCCGAAATGGTCCTTAAGTCTTTAGTGACCATTTTGAACATTAAACAATTGTTCAAACCCATTTTTGAACAATTTCCATAATTAATTACTTATTTTAGACTATTTCCTTTTTAGTCCTTCAATTTTATAAAAGTGACACTTTATTCACTAAATTTCTTTTGTACATTAAATTCATGTACAAATAAACCATTTATTTATTTCCATCATAGAAATTTTCCTTCAACTTTTAAACTTTATTCAATTTGGTCATTCACTAACTTTTTATTTTCAAAAAGGTCCCAAAATTTCCTTTTCTTGACATATCAATTCATTAACTTCCATAAAAGGCTTGAATCTTCAATTCTATCAAATTTCTATAAATTCAAGACCAATCCTTAAATTTTCTTAAATTGTCAAATTGGTCCTCCAACTTCCAAAATTTTTCAATTTGGTCCCTAATAAAAAATTCAAGCCATTTTCATCATAACTCATCCATACCAATATAAAAATAAAATTTTCAACAATTTCCCCTAACTTTCTCAGTCTTTTCAAAATGGTCCCTATAATCTCATCTTAGGAAATTATTCAATCTAACATCAAAATTAAGCTTTTTGAATCACAATTACATCAATTTCATCACCAATTCCATAACCCTAATTAAAACCTTAAATTTCAAGATTAGGGTTTATATCTTCCAACATGAAATTAACTTGATTTCAAGCTTGTTTCCATCAAAACTAAGCTTAATTCATCACCTACGACATCAATACTAATAAAATTTCATGAAACCCTAATTTCTCTCTCTTCAAACCCTAACTTAAAACTCATAATTCCATGAAATTTTACTATCAAAATATAGAGAATGAAGAGTAGATCACTTTACCTTAAACAACCTTGCTTGAATTCTTGATCAAAAGCCTTGAAAATGGACTAGGAAAATTTTTGGTATTTTTCCCTCTTTTCTCTTGGCCATTCGAACAGCAAGCTGAAGATGGAGATGATTTTTTTATCATCTTTTACCTATTTAATCCAAGTGTAAAGGTTAAATGACTTTTAAATTCATTTAACTAGTGAAATTACCATCTTGCCCTTTTATTATAATGGCCATGATTCAATCTCATCAAAAATCAATGTCCATGATTAAATCCATGTGTTTTTCACCTTTCATAATTGCCCTCAAAGTTACAAAATATTTCAAAAATGCCATCCATGGCAAATAACCAATTTGCCCTCCAACTAGACTTTATTTACATCAAGTCTTGATAATTGCCATTCCATAAAAATTGAACTAAATTAGTTCCATTCTAACCAGCCTCCTTCTCAAAATATCATAAATTAAAATTTATGATATTTATTCGATCCAAATACTCTAATTTCATTCAACACGATTTCCAAATTTTCTTTCTTTGAGCTTTATAACCATTCCATTATATTCTAACTAAATCTAGTTAGACTGTCACCAAAATTAATAAAATATTCATAAAATAATATTTTTTTATTTTCCATAATCTTTGGGAACTGTCTTTAAAATTTTAATTCGATCTGATATACCGATATTTATCAGGAATTTTTATCGGATACATCTCCTCTTAGAAATCTTTTCTTAACAATCAATTACAAATACTATTAACTCAAATTGAATCCTTTTTATCAGTCAAAATATTGAATATGGGACCTTCCCATTAGGTAACCCATCCTTGGGCTACTCTGGCTTGAGCATGCTTAATAATTTTATTCGATCTAGATTCGAATAACATAAGCCTTGTATGAAAAATCCAATAACACATAAATACCACTCTTGGGGATGAACTATTCATTTACGGGGTTAACTTACATAACTTTTGAAAATTATACTTTGGTCCCTAAACTTTTCCAAAGTTTACACTCTAACCCCTAAACTTTCAAAAATTACATTTTAGTCACTAAGCAAGAATTGGGATATTACAACTCCTCCCCTTAAGAAAATTCATCCTCGAATTTTTAACGTTTACCCGTTTCAAACAACTTTGTATTTTTCTTATTCATTCTCTCTTCAATTTCTTCAGAGAACCTTAATCAATAGAATTTCCTTGTCCCTTAATTCTTCAACTTTGTATGCTAGGATTTTCACTTATTCTTCTTTATACATCAAACCTGATTGCAGTTCAATCTTCTTAGAGGTAATGACATGTGAAGAATCCAATTCATACCTTTGAAACATAAATACATAAAACACGCAATGAATCTTGTTCCTATTTGGAGGTAAAGCCAATTGATAAACATTAGTTCCTTTCTTTTTAGAATCTCATATGGCTCTATAAATCTGAGACTAATCTTTCCATTTCAACCAAAACATAACACTTTCTTCCAAGGTGAAATCTTTAAAAACCCTTTTTTCTCCATGTTTTGTGTTAAATCAACTCTTCCAACGTTTAAGTTATTCTGAACATTTTAATCTTGTAAACCGAACTGATTTAGAGAGACTCTGTATTTTCTTCCATATGCCATCTTGATACTTGCTTGATAACTATTATTGTAATCAAATTCATCCAAAGGCAAGTACTTTTTCTATAATCATGTAACCTCAATTACATAAGCTCGTAACATATCCTCCAAAATCTGTATGATCCATTTAGATTGCCCATCTGTTTGCGGATGAAAAGCTGTACTAAAATTTAATTTAGTACTTAAAGCTTCAAATAACGTACCCCCAATATCTTGGAAAAAAACCTTGGGTTTCTGTCTGACACTATCGATGTTGAGACACCATGTAGTCTTACTGTCTCTCAAACATAAAGTTCTGCATATTTATCCAGCGAATAATCTATTCAATTGGAATAAGGTAATCAAACTTTGTCATACGATTCATAATGACCCATGTTAAATTCTTTTTACTTGGTGTAGCTGAGAAATCCATCGTTACTCATCCCTAATTTCATTGGAGAATAGAAATAGACTGAAGTAATCCATAAATATTTGACCACAGTTTCGAGTCTTTAAATCTTGATACATCTTATTACTCCATGGGTGCATAATTAATAAACTATAATTGGCCTCTTTAATATCTTCTATCTTCAAATATTTTCAGAAACATATATTTTACCTAAGTAATATAATCAATCACTTGCCTTAATTTCATAACTCTGTACTGTCCTATTTCCAGCTTATCTCCTCTTTTCAAGACATTTTTCGGCTCTTCCTATTCAAGAATAGCTTGTATTTTCTTGGGGTCAAGCCTTATTCCCTCTGATGACACTACATATCCAAGGAAAGTTATTTCTGATAACCGAATCTTGCATTCAGAAACTTGGTATTAAGTTACTTATCTCTTAAAGTTTACAGTATCACTCGAAGATGGTAGTCATGTTCAACTTCGGTCTTCGAATAAACCAAAATATCATTTATGAAGACCACAACAACTAATCCAAATAGGGTTGGAATACCCTATTTATCAGATCCATAAATGTAGCAAGGGCTTTCATCAATCTAAAAAGACATTACTAGAATCTCGTAGTGTCCCTAACAAGTCCTGAATACTGTCTTTGGTATATCTTTTTCCTTAACCTTAGTTTGATAATAACCCTGATCAAAGATTTATCTTTGAAAATACTACTTCATCTTTAAGCTGATCAAATAAATCCTCAATCCTTGGTAGATGATACTTATTCTTAATGGTTACTTTATTCCATTGTTAATAATCTACACATGATCATAGGAATCCATCTTTCTTCTTTACAATTAATACTGGGGCACCATGGTAATTCACTTAGTCTAATATAATCTCGGTCTAACAATTCTTGTAGTTGAGCCTTTAGTTCCCTTAACTCAATTGGTGTCATCCTATATAGTACCAGTGATATCTGCTCATTTTCAAGATAGACATCAATCCCAAACTGTATTTCCCCATCCGGAGGTAATCCTGATAACTCATCCAGAAATATTCAAGAAGCTCCTTTTCAGTCGGGATGTTTTCAAACTTTTAGGTAACTTTTACGTATCTTCTATACAACCCAAACATGTTTCACATCTATTAAATAACAACCTTTGAGCTATCATTACAGAAATTACTGACTCTAAACAGTCAGTTCTTTCCCACAAAGATTATTTCAAACCATTAGATCCTTGAAACACCGACCTTTTCTTCTTACACTTCATATCTGCATCATATGCAGATAGTCAATCCATTCCAAGAATGACTTCAAATTCATGGAATGGAAGTTCCATTAAATCTGCCAGAACTTAATTCCTTGAATTCTTAATGAACCTTTCTTGCATATTCTAGTTACTTATACATTGTCCAAAAGAATTATCGACAATCACTTTACTAATTTTTTTTCCAAAGAAGTCTTTCTTTGAGCCTTGGACGTAGCTTCTTTATAAACCATTCTCATTGAATCCTTTCAATTGGCATCAATTTAACTGCATACCAACTCAGTCTATTAAAATATAACTCGTACTCATAGACAGTACGAGTACCTTGTTTCAAACTTAGGAGTGCTGCACATTTCTCTTTTAACTAATTGCCAACATGCTCGGCTTTAAACATTCTTCTTCCTCCATTTCCCATAATTAAGCATTCATTGCAGTACATCAGTACTTAACTTCATCTATTTTATTTTTTTTACTGAAACTTATCCATATTATTGAGGAGCATAATCAAGTTACATAGTAGTACATCAGTTACATGACATCCTAGGGGCATGTACTTAACTTTAAACCACATTAAACTTGATTTAGCCTCTAGAATCGGCTAAACATGTAGCTCTGATACCAATAAATGTAACACCCTTAAGGTATATTTGTAGACTGAATATACACTAAAGATGTTACTGAATTATTAAGAAAACATGACTTGAAGAATTTTTTTTATGCCAAACCTTGTCTTGTTGTTTAACCCTTCATCGGTTTTAAATTGAAAACTACTTCTGTCTATAGCAGCTAGTTTCGACCCTGAATTGTTTTAGAAAATTTATAAATGTGTTACTGAAATAAAAATATAATTCAGGGAGAAAACTATATACCCTGCCTAGACCCTTTCTTGATTTTTAAAATTTTTACACGATTAGGGTTAAACTATACTTAACTATGTCGTAAATCATAATCGTTTGTAGTAAAACCATATTCTAAGTCCATATTAATATATATTCGTAAACACATTATAACTTAAGTTTACAAAGCAATTTGCATCTTTAAAACCCACATACATGTACATGCCCACCAGACATCAACCATAATTTAAGATGTACGTACCGTGATTACCAATGTAACTTGAATTTCTCGATAACAGCTCCTCTTGCTACTCTACTTGGAAGAACCTACGTGCGAAATAACACACGCTAAGTACGAACTTAGTGAGGCAATAATCTTATTTAACAAATATAGAGTGAAGTAATACTTATTTTATGATATCATATCAAGTTCTCTACCTAAGATAGGATAGTTCTATCAAGGGTTCTATAGTCTCTAGATTTTCATGTATATTTCATAAGTTCCTAACTTACTCATGATTTCAATGCTCTATCATCATAAAATCAGTCATATACATGGTATATTTCGTATAAATAACATAATTCATATACATGGTATAATTCACATAAGCAACATGATTCACATACATGACATGAATTTCATGCATAACATGATTTATATACATGACATGGTTCATATATGTAATGAAATTCATATTCATGGCATGATCCATTTAAGTAACATGATTTTCATACGTGGCATGATTCGTATACGTGTTTTCATTCATATACATGACTTGATACATGTACATGGCATAATTCATATGCATGTCATAGTTCATATACGTAACAAAATGTGTATACATGGCATGATTCATATGCATAGCATATTTCTTATACTTGTGACATACTTCGTATACATCACATAATTTATGTGCTTGGCCTGATTCATATAATTGGTATAATTCATATACATGTCATGCTTCATATACGTGACATAATTCGTATACTTGACATATTTCATATACATAACATGGTTCATATTCATGACATGTTTCATATACATAACATGATTAATTTGCGTATCATGATCCTTTTATCATTGCCCAAAGTACGCTATATGAGATCGAGGCACATGAGTAATCTTGTAATGACATCGTAGTGTCAAATGTGAACGTAAAGATGAGTACATACTCGAGGACGCTCTTTGCTCCCCATAAACATATAGCACCTCGACAGTGCACTCGGGCATAGTGGGCGTAGATCCCCAGGGTGAGGCACCTCAGCAGTGCACTTAGGAACAGTGGGCGTAGATGCCCAGGGTGCATGTGACACAATCATTTTGTCACAATAGCTTTTCATAACTTGAACATAAGGGTGCAGCTGCTAAAGACTCTATGGCATGCCAACTATACCATGGACTCTCATACTCAATACGTGGGCATTTCTTTTATCATCAATCCAACATCATGATCAATCATATAATTAATTATTCATATTTCATGCTTCATCATAAATAGTCATGGCAGATATAGCTCATCATCAATTCTCAAAAAAAAATTATATGTCATATTCCATGTAATCTAGTTTTATTACAACATGCAGTAGCTCAACATGTATATATGGCAATACTATTTTTAAGTGTATCTTGATCTACCTTAACTTGTTTCATTTAAATCTTATCATTTTTCCATATCTCATGTATGCATAATGCATCATCATTTATGCAAGTAATCATTCGTACATGGTATTTCACCAATCTTGCCATGTCGAGCAAAGTTTTATAGCACGTATTATAGAGAAATACAAATGCCATTTTTCAACATAATGTCATTATATAGAAGTACAATATCATTTTAAATTTAAGGTCGACTACTCGCAAGTCTTCCTATTTGCATTCTAAAACATGTAAATGCACTCACCTGGGCCATGAATAGTATGCCTTACTAAGCTTACTCGAGGTTCTTATCTTTCTTTTTATCACTGGTTCTCTTTCGATCACTTTTAGAACTGTATAAGACCAATCGAACAAATACACTATCATTCCCGTATTCGACTTAAATCTAACATTGCTAACTTGATTCTTAAACATAACTATTCGAATATAAATTTTTTTTTGAAAATTTTTCACAATATTTCACATCATTGCCGAAATGGTCCTAAGTTTTTAGTGACCATTTTGAACATTAAAAAATTGTTCAAACCCATTTTTGAACAATTTCCATAATTAATTACTTATTTTGGACTATTTCCTTTTTAGTCCTTCAACTTTATAAAAGTGACACTTTAGTCACTAAATTGCTTTTGTACATTAAATTCATGTACAAATAAACCATTTATTTATTTCCAACATCCATAGAAATTTTCCTTCAACTTTTAAACTTTATTCAATTTGGTCATTCACTAACTTTTTATTTTCAAAAAGGTCCCAAAATTTTCTTTTCTTGACATATCAATTCTTTAACTTCCATAACAGGCTTGAATCTTCAATTCTATCAATTTTCTATAAATTCAAGACCAATCCCTAAATTTTCTTAAATTGCCGAATTGGTCATCCAACTTCCAAAATTTTCATTTTGGTGTCCCTAACCACAAATTCAATCCATTTTCATCATAACTCATCCATTCCAATATAAAAATAAAATTTTCAACAATTTCCCCTAACTTTCTCAATCTTTTTGAAATGGTCCCTATAATCTCATCTTGGGAAATTATTCAATCTAACATCAAAATTAAGCTTCTTGAATCACAATTACTTCAATTTCATCACCAATTCCATAACCCTAATTAAAACCCTAAATTTCAAGATTAGGGCTTATATCTTCCAACATGAAATTAACTTGATTTCAAGCTTGTTTCCATCAAATCTAAGCTTAATTCATCATTTGCGACGTCAATTCTAATAAAATTTCATGAAACCCTAATTTCTCTCTCTTCAAGCCCTAACATAAAACTCATAATTCCATGAAATTTTACTATCAAAATATAGAGAATGAATAGTAGATCGCTTTACCTTAAACAACCTTGCTTGAATTCTTGATCAAAAGCCTTGAAAATGGACTAGAAATTTTTTTGGTATTTTTCCCTCTTTTCTCTTGGCCATTCGAACAGCAAGCTGAAGATGGAGATGATTTTTTTTATCATCTTTTACCTATTTAATCCAAGTGTAAAGGTTAAATGACTTTTAAATTCATTTAACTAGTGAAATTACCATCTTGCCCTTTTATTATAGTGGCCATGATTCAATCTCATCAAAAATCAATGGCCATGATTAAATCCATGTGTTTTTCACCTTTCATAATTTCCCTCAAAGTTCCAAAATATTTCAAAAATGCCATCCATGGCAAATAACCAATTTGCCCTCCAACTAGACTTTATTTACATCAAGTCTTGATAATTGTCATTCCATAAAAATTGAACTAAATTAGTTCCATTCTAACCAGCCTCCTTCTCAAAATATCATAAATTTTAATTTATGATATTTATTCGATCCAAATATTCTAATTTCATTCAATACGATTTCCAAATTTTCTTTCTTTGAGCTTTATAACCATTCCATCATATTCTAACTAAATCTAGTTAGAATGACACCAAAATTAATAAAATATTCATAAAATAATATTTTATGAATTTTCCATAATCTTTGGGAACTGTCTTTAAAATTTTAATTCGATCCGATATATCGATATTTACTGGGAAATTTTATCGGATACATCTCCTCTTAGAAATCTTATCTTAACAATCCATTACGAATACTATTAACTCAAACTGAATCCTTTTTATCAGTCAAAATATTGAATATGGGACCTTCCCATTAGGTCACCCATCCTTGGGCTACTCTGGCTTGAGCACGCTTAACAATTTTATTCGATCCAGATTCGAATAACATAAGCCTCGTATGAAAAATCCAATAACACATAAATACCACTCTTGGGGGTGAACTATTCATTTACGGGGTTAACTTACATAACTTTTGAAAATTATACTTTGGTCCCTAAACTTTTCCAAAGTTTACACTCTAACCCCTAAACTTTCAAAAATTACATTTTAGTCACTAAGCAAGAATTGGGATATTACAAAGAAAGCATTCCCTTACTTTAGGAGAACTCACGGCAATATGTAGAAAGATGGAGAAATTTCATGAAAATTTTCAATTCTTTAATTAAGGCCATTTGTCATCTTTTTAAAGAAATAAATTAAAAAATAATTTTATGAAAAAATGATCATTTTGCCTTTATAATCCAATGCTTCTCATCATGCTGCATGTCAAATTGTTTATCCAAGGGTAAAAAATAAACCAAGATTATAATCTTTCCATTTTTCATCCAATGGCTTATATTTAACATGGAAAATCTACTTTAATCCAATGGTCCATGTTAAATCCTACCATTTTAAGACATGGAAAATACAATATTAACATTTTCTTATCATCCTTTAAAATATCTTGAATATTTGATTCGATCCGATTATCCGAATATTTTTCTAAACTTTCTCAATTTATAGCCAATAATACAAACTCCGTATGAAAAATCCGGGTAACACGAAAATATTATTCTTGGGGGTAAACTATTCATTTACGTGACTAAAATACATAACTTTTGAAAATTACAATTTAGTCCCTAAACTTTTCCTGAGTTTATACTTTAGTCACCAAACTTTCATTTTAATCATTTTAGTCACTACCCAAAATTTTTAGGTATTACAATTCTCCCCCTTAAGAAAAATTTTCCTCGAATTTTCCTTACATACTTGGTTCAAAAAGATATGGATACGGCTCTTTCATTGCTTCTTCCGTTTCCCAAGTAGCTTCTTCGACTTAGTGGTTTCTCCATAAGACTTTAACTAGAGGAATCTTTTTATTCCTTAATTGCTTTTCTCCTCGTGCTAAGATTTTTACTGGTTCTTCATCATAGGTCAAATCCAGTTGAATTTCAATTTCTTCTGGTGTAATATCACGTGAAGGATCCGATCGATATTTTTGAAGCATGGACACATGAAATACATCAGGGACCTTACTCAATTCTGGTGGTAAAGCTAGTTGATACGCCACTGGACCAACACTTTTTAAAATTTTATAAGGACCAATGAATCTTGGACTAAGCTTACCTTTTCGTCTAAATCGTAATATCTTTTTCCAGGGTGAAACCTTTAAAAACACTTTGTCTCCAACTTCAAATTCCATATCCTTCATTTTAAGATCTGAGTATGAATTTTGTCTATCAGAAGCGGCCTTGAGATTATCTCGAATTATCTTTACCTTATCCTCCATTTCTTGAACAAGATCTGGTCCGATGATTTTTTGATCCTCCAACTCGAACCAATTCAATGGTGTTCGGTTTTTTTCCATATAATGCCTCATAGGGTGCCATATTTATGCTTGATTGGTAACTATTGCTATATGCAAACTCAGCCAATGGAAGGTATTTTTCCCAAGAGCCTGCAAAATTCATTATACATGCTCTGAGCATATCCTCCAATATTTGAATAGTCCTTTCTGAATGTCCATTAGTTTGAGGATGAAAAGCAGTACTGAAGTGTAGCCGAGTTCCCAATGCTTCATGTAACCCATTCCAAAATCTTAAAGTAAACCTTGGATCCCTATCAGATATAATAGACATAGGAACACCATGCAATCTAACAATTTCCTTTATATATAATTCCACCAGCTTAAGTAAGGAGTAATCTGTGCGAACTGGTATGAAGCGTGCCGATTTAGTAAATTGGTCCACAATCACCCAAATCAAATCTTTCTTAATTGGCATCAATGATAAACCTGTTACAAAATCTATAGTAACCTTTTCCCACTTCCATTGTGGAATTGAGATTGGTTGAAGTAACCCCGATGGAACTTGATGTTCTGCCTTTACTTGTTGACATGTTAAATATTTAGGAACAAACTCGGTGATAGTACACTTCATATCAGGCCACCAAAATCGATTATTTACATCTTGATACATTTTTTTGCCTCCTAGATGCATAGTCAAAGGACTGTAATGTGCCTCTGAAAGTATTTCTCTTCATAATTCCTTATCTCCAAGAATGTATACGCGTCCCTTGTAGTATAGGCATCCATTTGATTTTGTTTCAAAGTCTTTAGATTCACCACGTTCAACTTGCTTCTTCTTTTCCAAGCATTCTTCATCCTTTGCTTGTAACGCTTTAATCCTCTCGATCAAAGTAGGCTTAATTTGGAGTTCAGCCATTATTACACCATTTTCCTGTAATTTCAATTGAACATTCAATGATCTCAGAGCAGAAAATGTTTTCCGGCTGAGTGTATCTGCTACCACATTAGCCTTCCCCGGAGGATAATCAATGACTACATCATAGTCCTTGATCAGTTATATCCATCTTCTTTGTCTCAAATTGAGCTCCTTTTTAGATAACGAATATTTCAAACTTTTATGATCCGTGTAGATATAGCACTTTTCACCATATAAGTAGTGACGCCAAATCTTTAAAGCAAACACTACTGCACCCAACTCTAAATCATTAGTAGGATAATTTCTTTCATGAGTTTTGAGTTGTCGAGAAGCATATGCTACAACCTTCCCTTCTTGCATCAATACACACCCCAAACCATTATGAGATGCATCACTATATATTGTAAAATCCTTCCTAGATTCTGGTTGTACCAAGACAAGAGCTTCTGTTAATATCTTCTTTAATTTTTCAAAGCTTTCCTAACACTTATCCGTCCAGACAAATGGTACATCCTTTCTTAATAGCTTAGTTATTGGAGCGGCAATCAATGAAAAGTCTTTCACAAATCGCTGATAATAACCAACCAATCCCAAGAAACTTCTCACTTCAGAGACATTCTGAGGAATCTTTCATTCGAGTATTGCTTGAACCTTTTTAGGATCAACTCGGATCCCTTTAGCCGAAACTATATGTCCAAGGAAAGCTACTTCAGACAACCAAAATTCACACTTTGATAGATTTGCATATAATTTCTTTTCTCGGAGGATCTGAAGAACTATTCGAAGATGAGTGTAGTGATCTTTTTCACGCTAAAAAAATGAGGTTTTAAGGGTGTTTGGGGTCTTTAAAGGTATTAAAATATTTATTCCGCGGGATTTTAGGAAAATCATGTTTTATAAAAAATGGAGTCGCCACCGGCCACTTAGGTAGGTCGAACACCATAAAACCAGAGATCTTAAAAATGTTGGGTTTGGGAGTCGGTTACGGATAGGGAAAGATTAACACCCCCACACCGCCCAAAATTGGTACTTCAATAATTACCTCTTTATTAATATTAAACTTTTCGGGTTAAAGTGGCAATTAAATTAAAATTTGGTCATAAGTGCAAGTAAATTTTAAAAGCCCCGTTATCCGAGAGTAAACGCCCAACAACCATCACTACGCCTAATACTGGCCCCGTTTATGCTCGGATAAAAGGGCACCGCATTGACAATTTATATTCCAAATGCAACTTAAAACATGGCAAATATAAATAAATACAATGCGATAAAAATATAAATAAATACTAACATAATAAAATACTAATCTGACATAAATAAAATACTAATATGAAACATACATACATAAATATTAATAACACATAAATAAAAACAAATCTAACATAAATAAAATACTAATCTAAAAAATAAAAACTAAAAAGAACACAATTTTAAATTAACTAATACTTCATTAAATTATAAAAATTACAACACAAATAAAAAGGTAAGAAAATATACCTAACTAGGAGCTCAAATGATGAACCTTGACTGAACCCCACCGAGATCTACCACGACCTCTTCAAAAATTAACTAGATCGGATCCAAAATAGGACCCCGATCGAATGTTGGATCGAACCAACTGGGGTCGAGGGCATTGCCCCCAACCCTAGCCAACTTTGCGGCCGGCCTAGCTCCCGAATATCAGGGAGCCTATTCATCCCAATTTTTGGGTGATTTTGTGCGTGCTTGAGCCCCTTTCCCCACTGCCTATTATAGGCAAATGTGGGGATGTGATGATGACGTGGAGCAATGTGCTCCAAGCACTTTCTTTTGCAATTTTTTTATTACATTAAATTCTTTTTTTTTCTAATTTTATATTAATAATAATATTATTACAATAATACTAATAACACTAAAACCCGGACATAAATGAGTGATTATAGTTGCCCCTCTTTGTTTGTTCTTGTGAAACGAGAACAAAGCAAAGATTAAAAGCACTCATTTTTGTCCTACTTCCTTGTCCTTGGCTTCAGAATCACAGGTTCTTCTGGAACTTTCTGCTCTTCTTCGGCCAACTCCTCAAACTTTGGTCTTCAAAACGTAGGATCCGTTGGGGAAGACCAAATCTTCAAATCAGAAGTTCAAGGCCGCAAGTTCTTCCTATATAGAACTGTTCTCTCTTCTTCTGACGGTCTTCTTGGAAAATATAAATTATCTTCGGTAAAGTCTTTGGGCTACAAGTCCTTCCTATATAGAACTCTTCGCCTTCAACATGGGCATTCCATTCTTGGGTGACGCAGGTATCAATGATCTCACTGCTTCTTTATCTGATACCTTAGAATCACGTGTTCTTCTAAAATCTTTCGCTCTTCCTTGGCCGCATCTTCAGGCTTGTAAGTCTTTCCTAAATAGAACTTCTTCACCTTCTGGTCTTGGAGCTACAGGTTCTTCCTATATAGAACCTTTCGCTTCTTTGAGTGGATCCTTCGGAATAAAAGTCCTTCCTATATAGAACTTTTACCTTGAAATCTAGGAGTTAGGGTTCTCCCTATATAGAACCTTTCACTCTGAAGCCTCGAGTTATGGTCCCTCCTATGTAGAACTTTTCACTCTGAGATGGTAAAGCTTGGAGTCCTTCCTATATAAAACTATTCGCCTTCAACGTTGCGAGTTTTTCCTATATAAAACCTTTTGCATCGTTGATGGATTCTTCCAATTGGGAGTTCTTCCTATATAGAACTGCTAGTCTTCAAATCCTAGAGCTGCAAGTCCTTCCTATATAGAACTTTTAGTTTCTGATATCTCAGAGTTACGGGTTCTTCCTATATAGAACCTTTCACTACGAGGGCTCGAAAATACAAGCCTTCCTATATATAACCTTTATCTTTGAATCTTTCTAGGATTCACGCCAAAATGGCTACCAATTTGGCCTTACGCTACTAAGGCTGCCAAGATCTTTCTTCAAATTTGGGGATTCATGCCAAATTGGCTACCAAACTTTCTGGACTCACGCTACTAAGGCTACCAAAATCTTTCTTCAAGCTTGGGGATTCATGCCGAAAATGGCTACCGATCTTTCTGGACTCACGCTACTAAGGTTACCGATCTTTCTAAACTCAATCTACTAAGGCTGTCGATCTTTCTAGACTCACTCTACTAAGGTTGTCGATTTTTTTCTTCAAATTTGGGGATTCACGCTGAAAACGGCCACCGAATTTTTCTATATTCACGCTACTAAGGCTGCCGAACTTTCTGGCCTTACGCTAGTGAGATTCCGATTTTTATAGACTCACGCTACTAAGGCTGCCGATCTTTCTAAACTCACGCTACTAAGGCTGCCGATCTTTCTGGACTTACGCTGCTAAGGCTGTCGAACTTTCTGGACTCACGCTACTAAGGCTACCGATCTTTCTAGACTCACGTTACTAAGACTACTGACATCTGGCCTCACACTACTATGGCTGCCGCGTCATGCCCGAAGGACTTATTGATGGCCCGAAGGACTTATCACCATGCTCGAAAGACTTACTAGTGGCCTGAAGGTCTTATCATCATGCCCGAAGGTCTTACTGATGGCCCGAAGGACTTAATATCCGGCTTTATGCTACTTTGGCTACCGTCATCTGGCGTCACGCTACTATGACTGCCATATTATGCCCGAAGGACTTATTGATGGCCTGAAGGACTTATCACCATGCTCGAAAGACTTACTGGTGGCCCGAAGGTCTTATCGTCATGCCCGAAGGTCTTACTGATGGCCCGAAGAACTTAATTTCTGGCTTTACGCTACTTTGGCTACTGTCATCTGGCCTCACGCTACTATGGTTGCCGATCTTTCTAGACTCACGCTACTAAGGCTGCTAATCTTTCTGAACTCACGCTACTAAGGCTGGCGATCTTTCTTTCTTTAATGAAATCTACTTCTTCAAACTTTTTGACAATTCTTCAAATACCTGTCTAAAACAAACAAAAATTGTCATTCCTCTATCTATATGATGCATGCAATGTAATGCTTTTTTTCTTCTTTTTTTCTTTTTTCTTTTTTTTCTCTTTTTCTTTTTTTTCTTTTTTTCTCACTTTTTTCTCTTTTTTCCTTTTTCTTTTTCTCTTATTTCTTCTCTCGCTATTTTTTTCTCTCGCTTTCTTTCTTTTTTTTCTTTTTTCTTTTTTTTCTCTCTCTTTTAAATATGTTTTAAAATTCTATGCCCTAAAAAGTCATTTTTCATATTTCTCCATTCTCTTTCTTTTTGCAATATGCTCAGTTTTGATCTTCATTTTCATCAATTTTTCCTTTATCAATTGAATACCCGCTCTTGCTCTCTTGCACAAGCAACTGTCTTTCTTCTTTGGGGTCTCTACCCACGTCACAAATAAGCTCATTCTAATCTCTATATCATTCTTGTGTAGGGATTCTTACCATTCTTCAAGTTCTGCCCTGCCCCACTCAATCATGAGCTCAACTATCTTCAAATTCTTTAACCCAACATTCGGAGTATTTGTCAGCTTCATCATCGGGGCGAGCAAAATGCTTCCTTTCCCTGAACTCAATCTAAAGTCCAACATTCCATGTTGAACTTAACCAAAGTATTATGGAAACCAATTCTAGGTCCCAACGCTTTAAATCTCGCATCATTCATTTTCATCATTTTTATTCAATTCATTCATTTTTCATTTATTCTCTCTTTTTTTAATAATAATAATGTGAAAAGAAAATTCACTTGTGTATATTTCAATACATGGAAATAATGACCATTTGAAAAGATGGCAATCATTTTTAAAATCACAATTTGGAGGAAAAATTTGTTTGGAACAAATGGTAAACATCTTTAAAGAAGCCAAACATTTTTGAAAACAATGTTTGGAGAATGGTAAGCAAAATTTAGAGTACTACCAAACACTTTAAAAGTTAGTGTTTAGGGAAAATGGTAAACATCAAAATTTGAGGAGAAAATACCAAACTCTGTAAAAACATATTTGCCCCCAAAATATCGAATGCAATAGCACATCTGCTTCAAAATGCTAGGGATGAACTCTAATGAAGCGTATATTTAAAAGATCTTGACTACTGTGGAGATATATGCAAATGTATAGTCTCTTTTGGTCTATTAGGCTTTTGAGAGGAACAATCCCCTACCTAATTTCTACCTCATTTAAGGTGGCTCTCTTAATCTCACTATCTCACCATGCCCCATCCTTTCCTCATTTGGATGTCGATCAAGCACTTCGAAGTTTGACGTTCCTTGAAGCAATGTTAACCCTTATAGGCGGAATGAAATCTGAAGATATTCTCATTCAACTTGGATATCTATGGATGATCAAAATGGTCTTTGGAGGCTTGTAATGTAGGCCTTTGGTTCATGGTTAGACGAAGCCGTATCTTTGTGCTCGTATGATCTGGATATGCTCACATGGAGTATTCTTCTTTTTTTTCTTTTTCAGGATCACTCTAGACTGCCCGCTTTTGGGTTTTCACCCTAGAGTTCATTTCCTCACTCTCTTTTTTTGGTCTACCTTACATTCTGGTTGTGTGTTGATGCTTGTTTTCCGTAAAATGGTTCATCCTCCAAAGTTCCTTGAATGAAGGATTATGTACATTTCTGGGAGTTCCTGTGATTGGTATGCCCAGATGAAATATTCCTCTTTCTTTTTTTCTTTTTTCTTTTTTTCTTTTTTTCTTTCTTTGGATTGCTCTAGACTGCCTACTTTTGGGTTTTCATACTAGAGTTCACTTCCTTCTTCTGTATTTTCATATCAGTGTATTTTGGTTGGGTATTGATGCCGACATGCTCAGGCATACTACTCTTTTCTCTTCATTTTCGGGATCACTCTAGACTGCCCATTTTTGAGTTGGCAATCTTCGGGTCGACTTATATTGGCTTGGCTTCAATTCAAGCTTCTATACATATCTTCAAATTTGTGGATTCTTTATGTATCTCTTGCTCATTTCTTACAGTTGAAGTCTTGATCTTGTATTGTTTGATCTGTGTGTGAAGTATATACAGTATTTTCTTTTTATTCCTTTTGTCTATTTTCTCTCTCTCTCTCTTTCTCTCTTTTTTTTTCTTCTCTCTTCTTGTTTTTTTCTCTTTTAAGGGAATTCAACTCATCACAGTCCTTTGTCTCGAGGATAATGATGGAGCATACAACAGAACCCCGAGTTACTTGGCATAGTCATGATTTGAATATATCACTCATGTAGCTACTCCACTTTTGACTTAAAAGATTGATGGAGTATACAACCACCTTCTGATCTTTTCACTACAACGGAGTGCCCCAAAAAATTCTACTCATTTTTCTCTTTTTAAACACTCTTATCTAGGAATACATTTTAGTAAACCCAAACAGTGGAGTGTAATCTCTCTTTTTCTTTCTTTTTTTGTTTCTGTCTCATTTTTTCTTTCTTTTCTCTCTTTTTTTAGACTGCCCATTTTGGGTTTTTAGCCTAGAGTCTCTTTCCTCTTATTCGAGTCTGTAGATGTATTCTCGAATCAAACTGTATCTATACCGGACATTGTCGCTTGTTCCCGCTTGAACGTAATCAATTCTACCCAGCTCTTCTAAACTGGTGCCTATCAAACAGTAGAGTCTTCATGTATCTTCTTCTTACACTATTTAACTTAGTGTACTCGGTCTTGATTGCTTCGGCCTTCTGATTGTCATTTCTTATGTTGCTTGGTTTACTTTCTGAGCATAAACTTGTCTTCATCCATTTTTCTCTGGTAGTTCTATGGCCTCCATGTCCAATCTATATGGTTTCATCTTTTTCTCTTAGTAAAGTGAAAGAATACCATTCGTCCTTCTATTCATAGATGTCCTGAGAAAGCCTTCAGGGGGTAAAGGTTTAGGGTCAACTCTCGATTCAAGGATCTTAAACGACAAGTGCCTGAGAAGGAAAATTCCTAAAATGGGAACCGCCCATTGTCTAAACACTCGCTTTGTTCCTCTGTTGGCCTAAGTGGTTTAATAGATACTCACATTTGCAATATCCTCACAACTTTCAATTTCTTCTAAATATAAGCAACTTAGAGTTGATTTCCGAATTTGAACCACAGGTATTCTTGCATTTGAGATTCAAGGACCTGGTATAGAAATGATATATACATATGTCCATTAAAAAATGTGTATATGTGTATGAAAAATCAAAAACTACCTCATAACAATGAAATGTTTAAAGAATCAAAGAATGCAAAAACGCTTTCTAAATGGAAATGTGAAAAAATATCTATTTGAGAGTTTTTTTTCGTCAAAACATTGGGAATTTCCTTGTGAACTGATGGGCTCTTTCTGGCCCTTTCAATGTAGTGTAAGCTTGACATTTCTCTTGTTTTTCCCTGCTGGATCAATTCTTGCATTAGGACTCTCTCGCCAGCCAGATTCTGGATTTCTCTGTGCCATGCTCCAATGCCCCCACATAAAACTCATATGCATTATTCAAGTCAAAGTTGTGGGCAATTATGCCAGGTGTAATATTCATCGGCCTAGGGGTGAGCTGCTAACCTTCGACCAAATGAGAAAATATGTCTAAAATGAGTACCCCAAATATTCTCAGACTTGCTCGATGAATTTTCCTTGGTGATTCGGAGGGATTATTAGACCTCCTTCTCTTACCGTTATGAGAATCTTGAAAGTGGTACCCATTTATCTCTTTCTTTTATTCTACTCCTAGGTGGGTCTGGTCTTTAAACTTAGGTCCCAGAGTGCATGTTCGATTCTCTCTTTGACTGTCATAAAGTCCTCAAAGCTGACCTTCATTTCCCCGAGCATCTTATCAAAGAAGAAATATGAAATGTGGCATGAAACATGGAAGTCACTTTCCTCTTCGTCTACGGGATGCTGCACCTGGGTCGCTAAACACAACCACCTCAAAGCACATTCCTTGAAGCCTTCATCAGGTTTCATCATCATACCCTGGAGATACTGACGACTTGGTGCTAGGCCCAAAGCATATTTATATTGGCCCAGAAAGGCATCGGCTGAGTCTCCCCACGACTGAACTTGGTCTATACTCAAACAGTTATACCGTATCACGGTGGGTCTTGCTAGACTGTCGTGGAAGTAGTGGAACAATATTTTTTCATTCTCAATGCAGCCCTCTATCTTTTTGAAGAACATGGTCAGGTGAATCTTGGGGCATCTTGTTCCGTCATCATGCGCAAATCTGAGAATCTTTGAAATTCGAAGGAATAACCAAATCAGGGTTCAAACAGAGTTTTCTTGCATCGAAGGCATCAAACTTCTTCTCTTTTTTCTCAAGCCCATCTTATAATTGCTCGAATATTGATTTTTGAGTGTTTTCGATTCTTTTATTCACGATAAAACTCTAATTGGTCATTGGATTACTCCCCAAAAATTTTATGCAAGGTAATGATAATCTTATGTAAAATATGCCATGACTGTACAATGTGATGCAATGCATGAATGCAAATGCGGTGTTGATTCTCGAACAGTCCTTAAAAGACTTTCGTTCAATAGAAAAATGTATGGTTTGCAAGAAACTAATAATGAATTACAAGTAACAGTTAGATTCCTTCTGGAGATCTTGACTTCGGGAAGCAAAGCTCGTCCTCCCCGTCTCGACGTCGTCTTCAGGATGATGGGTGACCTCGTCTTCTCCTCTTATGCTACTCCATAGACTTGTGACGTCATGATCTTCATGCTTTGGCTTCTAAAAACATTGACAAGTATAGGCATAATGCAGACAAGAGTTTCTTCTTCGGTTGATCTGGGCGCAAACAAACCGATCTTCGAATAATGCGTCTAAAAAGGGTTGGATCCTAGCGGTACAAATGGGGTCTACTTAAAGTCTTTAAAACTTTTGGGTTTACATTAAAATTCTCAAAGATCATTTGGTTTAAAGATTTCCCCTTTTTTATTATCAAAAAGTTTTAACTTACTTAAAAAATGAAACTTTTAGGGTTTTTTTGAAAGTTTTAGGAGGGAAAAAAATTCAAAACACAATAATAATATTTTCAATTTTTTTTGAAGGAGTTAAATTAAAATCTTTGAGATTTTTACAAAGGGTTAAATGTGCAGATTTTAAAATTAGTGTTATGTAGTCCCCATTGGATCCTCTGCGCCGCACGTGTCTTACTATCGGACTGTCTTCTTTCTTGATTGGTCTTTGTTCGGCCTAACTTGATACTGTAATATTATCATTTTTAGCAAAGTAGACTTTTTTCTATTTTGAAAGCCTTTTAAATGAACCGTTCTTGAATCAACACCATGTCATGATATGCAAAATGAATGCAAATAAAGGCGTTGATTCTGCTGGTAATCACCCTTTCGAACAACTTTCATAGGAATTAAAGGGTCCAGATCCTGGAGCCAGAAAAGAAGGCTTCTACATATATGCCCCTCTACATGTTTTTGGGTAGCTCAAAGAAACTGAAATTCTCGGTTAAGATTGTTGGTACCGCATTCGTTTTCCTCCTCATGCGTTCAAATAGATCTAAGATGACTACATCGATGTTTCCAAATACCCTCGGGAAGATGATCAAACCATATGTCCCCAAAACGAATAGGTCTATCTTCATTACCTCATTCGGGTGTGCTATCTCGGATACATTCCCATGAAGATGCCAGGCTGTCTCTTCAATTCTGAATCAAATCGTTGGCTCAATCCTCGCTTATCAAAAGATTTTGAGCTTCAATGGATAGTTCTGATTCCTCGGCGACTTTGCATAGATCCAATATTTCTGTACATTCTTCTGGTTGAGCAAGGTTGTATATTCCTCTACCTTGGTCATCACGTCTTGGCCGTTGAAGGTAAAGTAGCAAAAAAACGGGATTCCAAAACTAGAAAATGGCACAGAGTAAAGGCTGATTGACTCGAACATACATTAGCTGGGCTATGTCGCCACAACTGTCGAAAAGCAGGTCATGTAGTCTTCGGTCCCATCTTTCCTAAATCTATTTAAGCTCTCATAGATCATTCTGTTGTAGGCTCTCATGTGTATATCCTAGCATTATGCGCTTACTCGGCAAACTATTACCTTGGGCCCATTGGTTAACTTCTGACCAATGTCTGACGGCTGTTCTTGAGATACATTTTATCTATGATGAAAGATTTCTGATCAGGCAAACCACTTGAGCCCACACCTTTATGTCATGCAAAGCTAATGCAACAAAAGTATGTGTAAAGTAAAAATAAAAATAAAACACAAAAAGAAATGAGTTAGTACCGAATAAAAATAATAAATACATAAATAAAAGGTAAATTTAAATAAAGCAAACAAACATAATAACCTTATAAATATCACGACTAAACACTTAGGTTATCCGCATGGCTTTAAAGGGATGGGTTTTCTATATTCTCTACATGCGGTTTTGGTGCTAAGAGGTACCCGAATTGTCCTTGTTGTCCCCTACTAAGAGTAGCAAGGCCCCCGATCATCACCCATTATAGGCTCCTTTCAACCGGGTTCAATTCAAGGGGACCCATTCGCTTATGCCCGTACGAAGGAACGATATCCTTACGAAAGCATAAGGTACTCGAGCCTCGAAGGTACTTGTTAGGCCCATACGGAGGAAGGATATCCTCACGAAAGCATTAGCGTTTTCCCCCACTTAAAAAGGACGAGTTTATATGCCAAATTTTAAATGCGTTAAAATAAACGTGCAATTATAACCGAATGTTACTTTAATAGTCACTTTAATCTGGAACTTCCGATATTAGTAAAGCGGTAATTATTTTAAAAAGCTTGACTCTCATTTTGTTTTTGAAAAAAAAACAAAAAACTGTCCCCCAGTGGAGTCGCCATCTGTAGCGATCTTTTTCACGCTAAAAAACAAGGTTTTAAGGGTGTTTGGGGTCTTTCGGATATTAAAATATTTATTTCGCTGGATTTTAGGTCAACCGTGTTTTATAAAAAATGGAGTCGCCACAGACCACTTAAGTAGGTCAGACACCATAAAACCAGAGATCTTAAAAATGTTGGGTTCAGGAGTCGGTTACGGATGGGGAATGATTAACACCCCCACACCTCCCAAAATTGGTACTTTAATAATTATCTCTTTATTAATATTAAACTTTTCGGGTTAAAGTAATGATTAAATTAAAATTTGGTCATAAGTGCGAGTAAATTTTAAAAGCCCCGTTATCCGAGAGTAAACGCTCAACCACCATCACTACGCCTGATACTGGCCCCGTTTACGCTCGGATAAAAGGGAACCTCATTGACAATTTATATTCAAAATGCAACTTAAAACATGACAAATATAAATAAATACAATACGATAAAAAATATAAATAAATACTAACATAACAAAATACTAATATGACATAAATAAAATACTAATATGAAACATACATACATAAATATTAATAACACATAAATAAAAACAAATCTAACATAAATAAAATACTAATCTAAAACATAAATAAACATGCAAACTAAAAAGAACACAATTTTAAATTAACTAATACTTCATTAAATTATAAAAATTACAACACAAATAAAAAGGGAAGAAAACATACCTAACTAGGAGCTCAAATGACGAACCTCGACTGAAACCCACCGAGATCTACCATGACCTCTCCAAAAATTAACTAGATCGGTTCCAAAATAGGACCCCGATCGAATGTTGGATCGAACCAACTGGGGCCGAGGGCACTGCCCCCAACCCTGGCCAACCTTGTGGTCGGCCTAGCCCCCGAATATTAGGGAGCCTATTCATCCCAATTTTGGGGTGATTTTGTGCGTGCTTGAGCCCCCCTTCCCCACTGCCTTTTATAAGCAAATGGGGGGGATGTGATGATGACGTGGAGCAATGTGCTCCAAGCACTTTCTTTTGTAATTTTTTTTATTACATTAAATTATTTTTTTCTAATTTTATATTATTAATAATATAATTACAATAATACTAATAACACTAAAACTCGGACAAAAATGAGTGATTACAATGAGTATCATATCCTCTTTGGTTTTTGAATAAACCAATATATCATCTATGAATACCACCACGAATTGATCTAAATATGGTTGAAATATCCGATCCATTAAATCCATAAAAGCTGCTGGTGCATTAGTAAGCCCAAAAGGCATTACTCCAAACTCATAATGCCCGTATCTAATTCTGAAAGTTGTCTTTGATATATCTGCTTCTTTAATCTTCAATTGATGATACCCCGATCGAAGATCAATTTTAGAAAATACTGTTGCTCCTTTAAGTTGATCAAAGAGGTCATTAATCGTTGGCAAAGGATATTTATTCTTCACCGTCACCTTATTAAGTTGACAATAATCCACACATAACCTCATTGATCCATCTTTCTTTTTCACAAATAGGATTGGAGCTCCCCAAGGTGATAAACTAGGTCGTATAAAACCTCGGTCTAATAATTCTTGTAATTGAACTTTGACTCTCTAAATTTTGTAGGAGCCATTCTGTAAGATGCCATTGATATTGGTGTTGTTCCAGGAAGCACATCAATACCAAATTCGACCTCTTGATCTAGAGGTAATCCCGATAATTCATCTGGAAATTCCCACACCGTTGGTATATTTTCCAGATTTATTTTTGTTTCCTAAGTATTTATCACATGAGCTGAATATACTTCACACCCATGTGATAATAACTTCCTAGCAGTTGCAGCTGATATCACATTACTCAAATAATTTTGCCTTTCTTCCACAAATATTATTTTTGAGCCATCTGGTTCTTTTAAAATTAACCTTTTTAATCGGCAGTCAACCATAGCTTATGCTGATAACCAATTCATTCCAAGAATGACTTCAAACTCTTGGAAAGGTAGTTCCATAAGATCAGCTAGAAATTCAATTTCTTGAATCTTTAAAGGACACTTTTTGTATATTCGACCTACTTTGGCACTTTGTCCTATTGGATTGATGGCAACTATCTCACTCAAAATTGGTTCTACCGGGATATTTCTTTCAAGTATTACTTTAGAACTAATATAAGAATGAGTAGAGCATGTATCAATCAATGCAAAGATAGGTCTGCCAAAGAGTTCGATCATACCTGCTACGATCTCTGCATCATCTTGATCATTAATAGTCTTGATATTATACACTTGAGCTATAGTCTTGCTTTCTCGATTAGTTGTAGTTGCAGATGCTCCTGGTTTCCTACCTTAATTTCCCTTGGTTTTCTGAGGTGCCGCTGCAGACTGATTTAGGTAAAGTTCTGGATAATTCTTCTTAAAATAACCAACTTGCCCACAATGAAGACATGCCTCTATTGACCATCACTGACCAGGATGTCTTTTACCACAATGTTCATATTCTGCGACAAAGCAAAACCCAAAACCTCGAGTGCCAACAGTAATCGCCTGAGCCTGCTTTGATTTTCCTCTTGTGTACCCCTTTTTGCTGAAGAGACTAATGTTACATGATGTTGTTGTGAAATTCCTTTATTGTATTTATAAGATGGCGCAGTATAAGAACTATCAGATATTTTCCCGGTTTGAGTATGTTTCTATGCTTTGTCTTTGAGATCTACTTTTTCCATAGCCTTTGATCGATTTACCACCTCTTGAAAACTGGTGAAATTGCGAGGAACCAATACCCTTTTATATTGAGAATCCAACCCAGCTATGAATTTATCAATTCTGGATTTTTCGGTTGGAAGAAACTCTACTGCAAATCGGCTTAGTCTATTGAACTCACATTCGTATTCATAGACTGACCTGCCCGATTGTTTTAGATCCAGAAACAGCTGCCTCATTTCTTCAATAAATAGGTCCCCAATATATTTTTCTTTGAATTCTTTCAGAAAAATTCCCATGTAATATGCTCTGGAGGAACTCGTGTAGTGACTACATTCCACCACACACTGGCTTGCTCCATTAGCAAAGATACAACTCCCTCTAACTTTCCTTGATCATCACATGGAATTCTGCTCAGCATAATTTTCATATCATTCAATCAATAATCAGTGGCCATTTTATCTGTATCAGAATCACCTCGAAATTCTGGTGCTTTAATTTTCCTTAATTCTTTTGGAACTAACACTGGTGCTCGACGATTTATAATAGCATCCAATGCCTGAAGAAATAAGCCTTGATCTTGCACAGGCATATTTCGTAGTTCCTGAGCTGGTACCTCTACGTTTTGCTGAGCAAGAGGCAGATTTTGGTTCACCTCATTACTCCTGCTTTGTGCAGGAATATCACGCTCAGCTCCCTAACGAGATTCCTGATGATCTGACATCTGTTAATGTCACAATCATAACTTATAAGTAAGGAGAAACAATACTAATTAATAAGCATTAAAGTATATTCATACAAATATCAATAATTTTTGACATCGTAGTGGCATGTATATAATTCTGACTTTCAACAGACCCGATTAGTATCCAGAATCGGCTAAACTTATAGCTCTGATACCAATAAATATAACACCCTTACCAATATTCTTTACCCATTACTAGTCAGAGTGTCACATAAAGAATTACTAACATTCCGTAGTGGTTATTCACTAGAAAATTTTAATTAACTCATTTTTTCATTTATAGCGTAGCATTATATTTCGAATTTTTAACCAACCAAATAAATTCCAACTTCAGGCAGTAACATAGCAGTTCATATCTATGATATATAAGGAACATAACTGTCTAAAAACTGCCTAAATTAAAAATCTACTCGACTACTCTATTTAATATTTTCTAATCATTACCCGATTTTATACTAGCAATCCATCCAACCCTTTTTAATATAATTTAACTACTCATCATTCATTAATAGCATACCTAGATTATAATCTATTACAATCCATTTTAAACTAGTATAAAACCAACTAATATTAACATATGCATGCCATCTAGTACATCAAAAGATGTCATTACTGATACCGTGATTATACTTCTGACAAGTAGGATGCCAGCGTCTCCTTACTCCAAATTCTGCTTTTTACCTACGCGTGAAAACCATCACACGCTAAGTATTTACTTAGTGAGGCAAAATAAAATATTATGCAATACAACATGCTTATAATTATAACAATTTAACAATAACCATACATCATAATCACTATATATATGCATCTCCCTCATGTTAATCATATATTAACATAATATAAACTAGATATAAAGTTCATACCAATATACTTGTCATTTACTCTGAGAGTTCATATACTCCCTAACATGTTTACCATTTATTATCCAATAAATTATAGCCCAAAATAAACCTTGATGACCCTGACTACGCGAGTCAAAAATGCACATAAGGTCGTGCTAACCACAATAGACATAAGGTCGTCTTTATCTGCACATAAGGTCGTGCTAACCATATGCACTAAGTGTCTTTTATATATACCATAGTGCCCACACAAAGTGCTAAACTGCTGGACTCTATGGCATGCCAACTATACCCTGTCTCTCAATGACTTACTTGGGCATATTTTCTATATTTATTTCATCCATGGCAATGTATATCAACATAATTTAACATTGGGCAGTTCATACCCGAAATAACATTCATAATATAAAATCATAATAACTATTGATCCATGCATTTATATTCAACTTTTGACATATTTAGAACATGTCAAATATATGATTATGACATAAATATCATGCCAAACTAAACAAGGTAGACTCATCGCAAGTATTCCTAATGATGTATAAAACATCTATATATCATATTATGTATGCATTGCACTCACCTGATGCCTCACTAGTAAACCTTACTATTGATTTTAGCTTTACTCTTGAACTTTTTTCTTGTCTTTAAGCTTGCTCGTATTATGATCTCGATCACGATCATGATCTATAAAAACATCATTTACCAACACATACGGTTCAAAGCATATGTTAGTATCATTCTAACATAGGCGGATATTAGGAATAAAATTCCTAAAAATCATTTCAATACTAATTCTATTTCACAACATCAATGTTGACCTTGATACTTCAGAACAATATTTCAAACCCTTTACTATTCATATTCATCAATAATTCAAAAGACAAATTTCAAATCTCACAATTTAACCATGAAATGAATTCTTTTAAAATTCATCTCAAACTTTCCAAAATTATTCAAAATGGTCTCTTGCCATTGAACTTCAAATTTAATCACTTAATAACATAGTCAAGTATTCCAACAATACATTCAAGCTTAACACACTAATTTCTAGTCAATTTTCATTTCAATCCCATATTTCCTTTAATATGCTATTTGGTCCTCAACACTTTGCAAACTTCCAAATTGGTCTAAATAACATTCTATACCTTGTAGAATCATTCTTACATCACTTCTAGCCTTAGGAAAATTTTTCATAATTTTCTCTAATTTTTCCCTTAAATGCCGAATATGAAGGGTCACCTTACTCAAAATTTCCAACTTGATTCAAGCATGAATTCAACTTCTAAACATCATTTCCAAGCTTCTACAATCATTTCTATATCAAAGTCAATCCAAATTCAACTTCATATCAAAACCCTAACTTTAACCAAATTCGGATTTAGTTATTTTCAAGTGTTTTCAATCATCATACAAACTTAAACATGATTCTACAACATCAACTTCATAAAAATCAAACATCCCCTTCATCCATCCTATTCTCCAATTTCAACTTAAAAGCATGGAAAACATTCAAAACTTATACCAAATGATAGAGAATTTCAAGGTGATCAATTTCATGTTTCATGCTTTCATCCAATTTCCTAATAATTTGGCTTGAAAAATCAAAAAGAAAGCATTCCCTTGCCTTAGGAGAACTCACGGCAATATGTAGAAAGATGGAGAAATTTCATGAAAATTTTCAATTCTTTAATTAAGGTCATTTGTCATCTTTTTAAAGAAATAAATTAAAAATTCATTTTATGATAAGATGACCATTTTGCCCTTATAATCCAATGCTTCTCATCTTGACACATGTCAAATTGTTTATCCAAGGGTCAAAAATAAACCAAGAAGTTAGTGATTACCAACTTTGCCCTTGGAATTTTCCAAAATTACAATCTTGCCATTTTTCATCCAATGGCTCATATTTAACATGGAAAATCTACTTTAATCCAATGGTCCATGTTAAATCCTACCATTTTAAGACATGGAATAGACAATATTAACCTTGTCTTATCATCCTTTAAAATATCTTGAATATTCAATTCGATCCGATTATTTGAATATTTTTCTAAACTTCTCACTTTATAGCCAATAATACAAACTCGGTACGAAAAAATAGGGTAACACGAAAACATCATTCTTGGGGGTAAACTATTCATTTACGGTACTAAAATACATAACTTTTGAAAATTACAATTTAGTCCCTAAACTTTTCCTGAGTTTATACTTTAGTTACCAAACTTTCATTTTAATCATTTTAGTCACTACCCAAATTTTTTACGTATTACATTTTTTAATGAGGCGCATGGTACTATTCCCTTTTATTTAAAAAAGAAAAATAACTATATAAAGATGATCAATTGTCTAATTGCCCCCCACCCCCGAAGAATTTTTTTCATTTTTCCCCTATATAATTTTTTAAAAAAAATTAATTTATTTATGAATTTGCCCTCACTTTTAAACATTTATGTTTTGCCCCAACTTCAAATCCCGGCTCCATCTCCATCCTTGATCATGATATTGTTTTGTCTTGATAAAAGTACTTTTAGGACAAAAATAATATTTAATAAATAATTTTAAAGTCTGAAGTATTTTACAATTAAGGTTAAGAGGTTTGTTTTAAAATTAAGATTTTTAGCTTTTATATATTTAAAATTACTTTTAAATAAAATTATTTATTTGTCATTATGTATATCATTGACGTTTCTTATATTTTTAAAAATATTTTAAATAAATATTTTATTTATTTAAAAAGTATTCATTTTAGTATTCATTTTACAACAACATTAAACATTTAAATTTTAATTCAAAAATACTTTTTTCAGCTCCCTTTATAAAAACAATGAAAAGTTGAACTTTAGATGAAGAATTTTAATGTTTGAGGACATACAAGAAAGTGAGAATTAATTCAGATGTCATATCATATGAATGTGGGGGAGCCTAATGTCATTGAAGTTTCGAGAACCGAAAGCCTAATAGTGGGGATGTGACAAGAGAACCTAATTTTAAAAAATACTCATGACACCTCAAAGCAACCCTGTACCAATTGAAACACAACGCTCTCCACTCTAAGCTCCTAGCTACAATGATTTCAATGAAAGAAACCTTTACAAACCTACTAGCATTTTCAATTGTCCTTTTACATCATATAATGTAATTATGGCGGTAAATAAGACGAGACTGATATAAGTTATTTTAATTTGATTCACTCAAAGCTCATTTAATAATCAGTTTGATTAGACTTGAGTTTAAATTTAGGTCAATTTTTTTAATAAGTTAAGCCGAATTATTCGATACTCAACTCAAAAAGTTTACGAATTACTATAAATATAATATATTAAAATTTTTATTTTTTTAAAAAATAAAGTGAACTAAAATGTATGCCATTGGATGATGATGATGATATAAATGAATAAAGTTGTAAATGAAACAAAACAGATCGCGAGGTATTCGAGTCCGACTCAGTTAACACTCAACTTTATTGGACTCGAGCTCAAACTCAAATTAAATTCTTAACGAACTATGCCGAACTCTTCATTATTCAAACTGGACTCGGCTCATTTACGCTCTTAAATGTAATTACCTTTTTATATTAGTAAGATACATAAAAAAATGAGGGATGGTACTGTTCAAAATGAAATGACTTGAACAATGTAGTTTTTTCTATAAGCCTTTTTTTTTATCAAATTTCTATAAGCCTTTTTAAATGTCCTTTCAAAGTATAATTAATACTTAATGAACCCTCCTATCAAATTAAAAAGTGTGCGGCAGTAATTGTATTTTTGTATAATCATCAATATTTAATTTATTAACGGATTAATTTAAATCAAATATTATAAAAATTCATTATAGAGATCATATTCTCAAAACTATTTAATAATTTCCGTTCATGTAACTTTAAAAAGCACATTAATAACACATGTTGCCAAAAAATTCAAATCATATACGATTTTGATAATTAGTAATAGAAAAAATTCTTATTATTAGTAAGTCAATAATATTTAGAGTAAGTGGTAAAAAGTTTTTAGTTGGCACTCTTATCTATCTCTTAAGTTGTGGGTCCAAAACTTATTAGGAGCAAATCTTCTCTATCCCCTTATCTAGGTAGGAATTGTTCAAAAAAATGTCTCTTAAGTAAAATTGAGATTCCGATCTTGACAATTTATAATTGAAAAAATCGACTTTATAATGAACATCTTTAATACTAATTAAGATTAATCAACTAAATACTAATGGTTATAGAAAACCATTCTTATGATTGGTATTAAAAATATTGTTATAACTATAAAGTATTAACCGATATTAAAAACCAAGAGGCCAAATTGCATATATGGCACATTAGAAAAAAAAAAGCATAAAGTTAAAAAAAAATTCCTAACGTTTGACTAGATAGTCATTTTAATCCCTATTTTTTAACCAATTTAACCCTCAATAATTTTATTTTAGGGCTAAAATGGTCTTTCTGTGGATAAAAATTATTAGTTAATTGACGATAAACAACTTGAAATGACTTGACCGAATGACGCGTCAGAAGAAAAAATATATTTTATATTTTATACAATTTTATAAAAAAAAAATTTGATTGGTGTCATTATATAAAGTCAACATATTTGTCTATATGACATTGCTATCGCAACGTGCACTACCATGTAGGTTTGTCACATCATTTCAAGCTGTTTATCGTCAGTTAACTAATAGTTTTTATCCGCATATAGGTCATTTTGACCCAAAATAAAGCGTTATGATTAAATTAATTAAAAAATATAAATCAAAATGACTATTCAGTCAAACATTAAAAATATTTTTTTAACATTATAAAAAATAACTTTTTTGGAATTTCGACTTGCTAAAGATTATTATGCGTTTTTAGCTAAAACATAATTAAAAATACTTAAATATAGTCAATAATACAATAACCCAAGCAATTCCGAAATTAGAACGTATATTACCCATTTAATTACACGCGTAGCCTTGACTCTGGTAATAGAAACAAAAACATCAAATCAAACCATGAATAAGATTATCACCGTTTCAGCAGTTAATATACTCCTGCGATTAGTGCAACTTTTGGCTGGTGTCGAAACCGCAATCCCACGGATCCCAAACTACTGCAACAGACTGTGGGCACCTTTTAACTTATTTGAAGTCTTTAAAAATATTTTCAAGCTTTATGTATTTTTTTTCTATTTTTATGTTTTATGTACAAAATCATATTTTATCTCAAGAAAAGGAAGATGAAGTGCCACAACGTAGCTTGCCAGCTAAGATATTTGTTTTGCAATTTAAAATTACACGTGCGACAAAAAAATTGTGCACAAAATGCTCGCACGTGAAAGTGTGATTGACACGTGCGGGCTTATTGGGAGCTAGAGTGGGAGTGGTGGAAGAAACCTAGAAATCGGCTATTTTCCGGTGGGGACGAGATCTTGAGACGTTTCTGTCAAGTTCTTGCAAGTTCTTCAGGCTTCGAATCCCCAAAATATCGCCTCTCCCAGAATTAATAAATCCACCCACATCGCTGATTTCGGTTGAGTCTGGAAATAACGAGAGCACAAAAACAAAATAACCAAATATTTTTTTTATAAGAAAACCATAAAATTCAAATAAAAGAAAGATGAATTCAAGCTGCATTATACCTAAATGCTTCGAGGAATGCTTAAATCCATTAAACTGAGCCAAATCTGAAGCAAAAAATCAAAAGAACAAACAATTGAATGAGTATTAAACTTGAATAAACTTGCTTGCTCGCTTTAGCCGTTGACTGACATCAAGAAACGCATACCAAACTGCGAAGGATTGTGCGAATTTAGGTAAAGAATGAGGAGGCAAAGGAGAGTGAGAACAGGAATTAGGTGAATGAGCTTCTCAGGCTTAGGAGGCGATGTCAACGACGACAATCCGCGAGGCTTGATGTCTTTGCCGTGATCGTCGTCGATGATTGATTGGCGCTTCTGGTCATCGGAGACCGAACTCTCTTCTCCGCCATGGATGCGCAGCTTGGAGCTTGGCGAGCCTAAGGATTGTCTGTGCATGTTGTAGAGAGAAACAAAGGTTGGTTAGTGAAAATGAGGATTAGAGTATTTGTTTAAGAGGTGGGCGACTTGTTTGTCTTTTCTTCGCTGGCTTTAACTTGGGTTTTTATCAAGTTTAGTAGTCTTACACACAAGCATTAATTAATCCCAAGATCATCATTTATCTTTACAAAAGGTAAAGAAGATAGTGATTTGAGCGGCCCTCTTTTTGTTGCTTTTTTGCCTTTTTAGAAGGGTGGTTACTAAGTAAAATAATATTTGAGTATTTGTGGACCTCGGTCTTCAATAAATGGAGTCAGAAATTATTATGAGTAATCTTTACTCTTTTTATTTATTTAAAGTAATTTAATTTTTATTTGTTACAATATATTTTAAATTTTAAGTTAAATCACATTTAATTCACAGCTAAATAACTCATTAATATTTATCTAAATAAAATAATAATTTATGGGATTTTTTATTAATAATCTTATTTTTCTTCAATAAAATTGATCAAGGAAGTGTCTTTAATTTATAAGTTAATAGAGTCAAATTCACGCTAACCCAACATGATTTGGGGATTATAGCAAGTGGGATTCTAGGGAATTATAGCAGGAGAAGCATTTTTTACACTCCGGTTCTTTATATTTTTTAGGCCTAATAAGTATTTTTGCCTCTGAGTTCGACCTAAAAAATTAATTTAATTTATTATCGAAAATTATAGTCAATTAAGTCATCCAGTTCGTGAATTGCATCAAATTGATCCTTTAATTAACGTTAACCATTATATTATTGGCGTGGCAGTTAACGACGTTGATGTGGCAGTCCACGATGCTAACCTGACAGTACACGTGTGATGATGATGTGACTGAATGGTTAAATTGATTTTTTCAATCAAATTTGATGGAATGATTGATTTTTTTGCCGAATTCAGGGTCATAATTGATTTTAATTGGAAGTTCGATAACTTATTTAATATTTAAGCTAAAGTATAAGAATTTAGGAAATTATTAAAATTTTAAAATATTAAAAATGGATAAATAATTTGTTTAAATTTTAAGTCAATTTATTTAGTTTTTGAATAAATTTGAATAAATAATTATTAACAAATTATTATAAATATCATGCAAGTCCCTGATAATTTTAAAAATAAGTAAAGTAACAACTTCACAAAAAATAAAAATATTTTTCAATTTTTTATAAAAATCCACAAAATTAATAAACACAAATAAAATATTCAAAAATTATTAAACAATAAAAATTAATATAAAATTAAAATGTACTAGATACTATAAAATGATAAAGTTTAATTATAAAAATTAAAAATCTTTATAAAGTATTAAAAATTGAATACTTTCATAGAAAAACTCTTCGACTTCGTCAGTCTAAATATTACCATTCGTTAAACAAATTTTCAGTGGAATCAACCTTGTGTTAGAGCAACAATAAAACTCAAATTTTCTTTCGCTTTTCTACATCAAATTGATGTTAATTAATATTTAATGTAGACAAATGAAGGAAAATTTTGGTTTTATTACTACACTAATACAAGGATGACTCCATTGAAAATATGTTCAAGGAATATTAGTAGGCTTAGCATAACCAAAAACAATCGAAGACTTTTCCGATGGTTTATAAATATTTTAAAATTTTAATTTTTTATATTTATAATTTTTTTGATATTTTTAATTTTATGTTTTACTTATTTTTTTAATTCATTATAGTGTTTTTTTAAATATTTTATGAATATTTAAATATTATCTAAATATTTTTAAAATTTTAATGATTTCTTATTTTTTTAATTAAAGATTAAGTAAGTTGCTGAACTTTAAACTAAAATCAGTTATGCCCCTGAATTCGGTAAAAAATCAATTATGCCCCTGAATTTAGTTAAAATAATCAGCAATCCTTCTATCACATTTTCATCGTGGACACCATGTCAGCATCATGGACCACCACGTCAGCATTGCTAACTGCCACTTCAGTACTGTTGTAACCCCCTAAAACTTGAATTAGAAGAAACAACCAAATTTAGGAAGCCACTATTGAAAATGTGTCCTTTAAGTAACAAATTTTAGGTTTTAATATTTTTTTGACAAATCCTAAATCCAATCCTAATCCTACCTAGAGGGGAAGGGGAAGCTTTAGGGGAAGAAAAGAGAGTGTTCCTAGTGGGTATATAACCCACAAACTAAGGGAAATGGAGGAACAAAGATGAGCATCTGTTAACTCCTTAAAAGTACTATTTTCATATATATATATATATATATATATATATATATTGCTTGACTTTGAGTACATATTTGTGCATTAAGCTAGTAGAATCACGCATTTGCATTAAGGAGTTAAGGAATGCTTCTTTTACCAGAGTGAATGGGTATTTTCCTTGTTGTGGCAGGACAAAAGCAGGTTTGGTAGAGCAGAACAGGACATGAACAGTTGGCAGAAAACAAGAGAAGCAGAAGAGAAATGTCGAGAGTCGTTGGCAAAAGTAGGAAAATGACTGCCAAGCTCGGTTGGCAATAGAAGGATGTCCGATGTCCAGTTAGTTAGTCGTTGCTCAAAGATCCAGTCATCCCTAAATTCAAACAAAAGGATAAGAGGATACGAAGATAACACGCTTATCTCAAGTGCGTAACCAACTTTTAAATTCAAACCCAATATAGGGTTTCCACGAGTGCCTATTTAAAGGAATCCCAACGATGAACCGAGAGAACGATGAATGAGGTTGCATGTGGTAAAGAAAGAGGGCAAACTGTGGTTCGACCAGGTTAAGAGCAAGAGCTCTGGATCCATTGAAGGATTGCATCGACGAATCTCTTTCTTTTCCCGTTTCTCTTAGTTTTAATTCTGTTTTAATGATGGTGTTATTTGAAAATGATGATGTGTTGATGTTTCCCTCAGCCATTAACTAATTCTTTCAAGTTGGCTGGGGATGTTTTTGCGATGAATGCTTAGATGTTTTTTAGTTTTTAATTATTGAATGCTTTGGCATTTTTGTCTATCCTGCTAGTACTTAATTTTCCTAAATTGTTTGCCATACGACAGTTGGCATTGCATGCATATTATCCCTCAATATCTTAATAGACTTAAGAGATAAACATTAATTTCCAGGTACTAAGGTGAGAAACTTCAACAAAAATGTTCAAGTAGATGAGCTTTCTTCGAAATTGAATTTACCCCTTAGGAGTAAAGATTAGAACTTTACCAAGTTAATTATTGAAAAACATCGCTATAGACATATAAGAGTTAATCGTGATTAACTTAGGGTATTGCTATCCACAGAGGCAATACAAACCTTAAATTTTGCTTGGCACTAAAATCAAGACAGAAAGTTATTAAATGCTATCTTTGCTAGCCTGAAATCCATACATCCCTTGCCAACACCCACCTTCCAGTTGAATACATTTGTTTGTCAATTTGCCAGAACTTTTACTTTTTTCCATAAATATTTTTTTCTTAAAGCTAAAACCCAATCCAAACTCATTTGTTTCATTTCACAAGTAATTATTGTGACATTTAATTCCTGAACAATCCCTGTGGATACGATACTCAGGTTACTGCTTTATTACTTGTTGACCGTGTATACTTGTGTAGCGATGTCCCTCTCGCTAAAAAAGGTGGTTTTTGTTTTGAAAATGATGTCTTCCGTGGGATTTTAGAAAAAACGTATTTTATTTAAAAATGGAGTCGCCACCGGCCATTCAAGGTGGACCGAACACTGTAAAAACCAGAGATTTCAAAATGTCAGGTTCGGGAGTCGATTACGAATGGGGAACGATTAGCACCCCCACACCGCCCAAAATTGGTACTTTAATAATTACCGCTTTATTAATATTAAACTTTCCAGATTAAAGTGACGATTAAATTAAAATTCGGTTATATGTGGGAGTAGATTTTAAAGGCCCGTTATCCGAGGGTAAATGCCCAATCACTGCCACTACGCCTGATACTGGCCCCGTTTACGCTCGGATAAAAGGGTACCACATTGACAATTTATATTCCAAATGTAACTCAAAACATGGCAAACATGCAATGCGATAAAAATAAATACTAATAAAATACTAATCTAAACATACAATGCGATAAAAATAAATACTAATAAAATACTAATCTCATACATAAAAAAAAACAAACTCAACATAAATAAAATACTACTATAAAACATACAAACATGAATATTAATCTAACACATAAAATATGATAATAATAACAATAATAATAATAATGATGATAATAATAATAATAATAATAATGCATGGATTTATACTAATATACATAAAACAACGTGGAAATAATAAATTAAGGATCAAAATGCACAAACATTAAATTACATGGCATGAGCTAAATTAATACGTATAAAACCATATGAAATTAAATATTAAGGACTAAACGCATTAAAATTAAATTAAATGGAAAAAATTAAGGGACTAAAATGCAACAATGTTGGAACTTAAAGAAATAAACACAAAATAGCGAAAATAATATACTAAAAATAAATAACAAAATATAGTGACCGAATTAAAATGAAATGGGAATTAAAAGCTAAAAAAAAGCACGAAAAAAGGATGAGGAAAAAAGGAAAAACAAATTACAGGGACCAAAAGCGTGATTATACCCTAACAGAAGTGAATACGGGGAAAGAAGTAGGGACCGACATGGTAATTTGACCATTAAAATTGCGCGAATCCTTCCCGGGTTACGGGTCACCGCGCGGGTCAGACACCAAAATGGTGTCGTTTTGTTTGCATCAGTTTAAAACAATTTAAAATATTTTTTTGTTTTGAAACATATTAGAACTAAAAAAAAACCCTAAGATTCTCTAGTTCTCTCCTTCCATTTTAACCTAGTGAGCAGCGTCGCTCACCTTCACCGCTCGCGACGGCGCCGATGAAGGTCGATCATCGGCATTAACACCTCACGACAAAGAGGGAAAGACGGCAGCAACTTTGGATCGACCAATAAGTCTTTCGAAACCTTTTTGTTATTTCGAATTGAAAATAAAAACAAAAAAAAACTTTGATTTCAAAATAAAATAGAGTTCGAACAGATCTCTGATGTTTTACCTCTAAAATTTTTATTATTCTCGAAATTTTTGTGAATCTGAAACCCTTTACAATCCCCTTTTTTTGAACCGAAAATCCCCCTTTACTACTATCTTTTTTTCAAACTAAAAAAAACTCACTTTTTATTGCTTTATTTCTGTTTTATAACCTATATTTCTTACATAAAATATTAATAACTCTCCCACTTTTTAATTGATTGCAGATCTACCATTGGATATGTTCCTGGATTTTGAGGAGTTTTGGTGAGATAGGGCATGGGTCGACAGGTTATGAGTGTGGGTAAGTTGAGTGAGGGATGATAGAGGGTTTAGGTTGGATTTTTGGTTATTTTTGCTTTTAGGGTTAGATTTAGGGTTTTGAGATTATATCGGGGTTGATAGGGGTTACCAGAGTTGATGGCCGGAAGGTGAACGGCGTGGGTTTTATAGATTAGGGTTTGTTATTAGGGTTTTGATCTGGGTTGGGTTTTGGGTTTGGTCTTAGATCTGGGTCAGTTTAGTTTAGGGATTTGGGTCTAAACGGGTCATTACAACTGCCCTTCTTTGCTCATTGTTGTGTAACAGCAATAGAGCAAAGACTAAGAATAACCCATTTTGGTCCGGTCCAGCTAGGCTTCTCCTCTTGACGTACGTCTTCGTTCTTCTGTAGATCTTCTTTCTCTTTGATGCATGTCTTCTTTCTTGTCTTGGTTGATCTACCTTGTCACTCTTGGGAAGCAAAATCTTCAAAATAGGGGGTTGCCTGTTGGGGAAGCAAAATGAGTCCAACTTGCTACATTATTGATAATAAGCTAATACCTAAAGAGAGTTCGACCCAACTGCAACACTGACGAAGAGGCAGGGTCTACAAAATTCGATCCAGCTGCTACACCGACGAGGAGGCAAGACCGATGGATGAAAGTTTTGATGTCTGATCTAGCTACAACTCTGACGAAGAGGCAGGATCGAAAGATTGAAAGCTCATTTTGATTTTCTTTATTTTTCTTTATTCTCTCTTTTTTCATTTTTCCTTTTTTCCTTTTTTGTTTGTTTTTTTTTCATTTTTCATTTTTTTTCATTTTTTCTCTTTTTTGCTTTTTTTTCTTTTTCTCTTTTTTGCTTTTCTTTTCCACTTTTTTTCATTTTGCTCTTTTATTCCATTTTTCCTTCTTTTTTTTAGAAATCTTTTTTAGATACAACATTGATAAAACTTGAAAGTTGGTGAATTTTGACCAAGCTACAACACCGATGAAGAGGCATGGTCTAAAGTTAGTAATGTTGATCCAGCTACGACACCGACGAAGAGGCAGGATCAAGAGTTAGTGAATTTGGTCTAGGTACAACACCAACGAAGAGGCAAGACCGATAGTTAGTAAATTAGGTTCAGCTACAACACCGATGAAGAGGCAGAACCGAAAGTTAGATTTGACCAAGCTACTACACCGACGAAGAGGCAAGGTCTGAAGATTTGATCCAGCTATAACTCTGACGAAGAGGCAGGATCGGTGGATGAAAGTTCTGATGTTTGATCCAGCTAAAGCTTTGACGAAGATGCAGGATCGAAGGATTGAAAGCTCATTTTGATTTTTTTTCCTTTTTTTGAATTTTTTTCGCTTTTTTCTATTTTTTTGAATTTTATTTATTTATTTTTTTGATTTTTTTTCTTGAACTTTCTTTTTTAATTTTTTTTGTAAGTAAAAGAGCAAATTCCAAGGAAAAGTTTGGTCTAGCTGCAACACTATCGAAGAGGCAAGACCTGGGTAAGATTTGATCTGCCACATCACTGGCAGAGAGACTAGACCATCAAAATATGAGATCCACTACACCACTGACGGAGAGATAGGATCTAGATGAAAAATTCGATCTGCAACACCACTGACGGAGGCAAGATCTAGATTAAGTTGGCGTACCACCACTAACGGAAGCATGATTTGGATTGTTGTGCCATTGTCAGTGAGATAATTTTTTTGGAAAAATTTTCTCGGCTCCTCTATCGATAGAGGGCAGGATCTGGAAAGAATTTTTGTTGGCAGGAGTGATAGTCGGGAAATTGTTAGCGTCCGTCACGCCATCGTTGGGGGAATTAAATCCTACAAGGGAGAAAAACATTTATTAGTAAATTGTTCACAAAATTTGTAACTGGTACCTTTTATTTAGATATTTCAGCATCTTTTGTTTGGCCTCTTCCATGAATAAGGTTGGCCATCATGTCGTTGCCCCCGTGTTAAGGATGTTCAGTCTCTTTCGGGAATCTGTTTATATGTACAAGCAAAAATGCGTGAATGCATCTAATTTTATGCCTAAATGCATGTCTCTATCCTAAATACATCGCTACAACTTGCACGCAAAAGACTTAAACTTGGCATTATTTTACTGGCATATTTACATTAATTCATCAATTATTTGCCAAGCGTTAGCCTATTGACAAGTTTTTGGCACCGTTGCTGGGGATTATAACAAAATTTATTATTTTGATTTTTGCTTGTTTTTGTTTATTTTTATTTATTTTGTTTGTTTGGTGTATGACTTTGAACCACGCTGCGGAAGAAGATTGGCTATATGACCCAAAGATTGAAAAAACCCTACGTAGATTGAAAAGAAAACTTCAAGAAAATGGCTCGTGATAGAAATAGAGTGGACGGTGTCATAAATAATGAGGAGAATCCACCAATAAATAATGGGTACTGTCCATACCTGCTGTTGCTGTTGAAAATCCTGAAGAGATACCTATTAGAGAACACTTGGCACCAAACATGGACAATTTGATGTCATGACTGATTGGTCCTAAGTTAAATGCAGTCAATTTTGAACTTAAACCGGTAATGATTCAAGCGCTATTAAATGTAGGTCAATTTGATGGATCACCTACTAGAGACCCAAGGCAAATAGAGGTGTGCCAACTATTTCAGCAACATGGTGTAGCTGAAAAGACAGTGAAGCTAAGACTATTCTTATTTTCCTTGAAAGATAGAACAAAATTGTGGCTAAGTTCTTTACCACCTGGTTTAGCCACTTCATGGGCAAAATTGTGCTAGAAGTTCCTTCTGAGATTCCAGCCACCTAAACTTAATGCCAAGCTATGGAGCAATATCATCATTTTTAGACAGACTGATGATGAGACTTTGTATGATGCCTGAGAGCATTTTAAAGATCTGTTTAGAAGATGCCTCATGCATTAATTTCCTATATAGATACATATGGAGTCCTTTTATAACAGACTCAATGCTCATGCCAGGACTGTGGTTGATGCTTCAGCAAACGATTCATTGCTAGACAGAAATTACACTAAGGCATTTGACATCCTAAGTCGGTAAATTTTGTTGGCAATTTTATTTACAATTTTAACCCATATTCTAATACTTATAATGTAGGTTGGAAGTAGCATCCAAACTTTTCTTGGATAAAGCAAGGCGGTAACCAATTTAATGCCCAACGTCATAACAACAATGCACTGCTAGGTTTTAACCAGAATGTAATGCCACAAAGAGCACAAAACAATTTTCATCAAGGGTAGAGATCTACCTAGGGGAATACTCTAACAGAGTATATGGAGCGAAATGATGCAACTATCCAGATTCTAGCAGCATCTATGCGAAACTTAGAAGTTCAACTAGGGCAGATTGCCAACGCACTCAGTAACATACCCTAGAGAAATTTGCCAAGTGATACGGAGGATCCTCGGCAAAAAGGTAGAGAATAATGTAAGGAAGTAACTCTTTAGAGTGGCAAACAATGCGAGACTGAGACACCTGTTATGTAACACCCATAACGTATACTCGTAGTTGAATATACATTATAGATGTTACTTAAACATTCTACTGAAATTAAGCTTAAATTTTTTTATCCCTATACGATTCATTGTCTAGTTGATTATTTAAACTATCATTATAATTCAATTTAATGCATCATATACTATCAGTAAGTAAATATTTTACATGCCCACTATAGATTGTCATAGTTTAAAATGTATTACTGATGTTCTGCGGATTGTAGCTTGAACAGCATGCTTGACTCCTCTTCAAGCTCCAACTTAAACTACATGTGAAACAACATCACACGCTAAGTACGAACATAGTGAGGCAGTTAAACTTATTTATTTTTAAAAAAAACTTGAAATAATGTAATACAGTATGTCATATATAAAGGTGCATTTCGTTTTCTCTATAACATGGCAAGTATATCACAATGTACATATGTCATGTATCATAACTATCATATAAATCATGATATTATTGCATAATATATTCTCTATCATGGACATGCTTTCATCATGTAATCATTTACATATCATGTACTCTATCATGGTCATGCTTTCATTATGCCATCATTTGCATAACATGTATTCTATCATGTATGTCATGCACTTCCCTGTCATGTAACATGCAACTTCTTTTTCATGTATCATGAAATCATGTAACATCTTTTTCATGTATCATGTAATCATGTAACATCTGTATCATGTAATATCTTGTTATTATTATCATCGTGTCTGGCTAGAGGCCCATAGAAACCCCATAGCCTATCTGCACCATAGTGCCTTGTAGAGTACGTACTCAAAAGGACGCTCTTTGCTCCTCATATAAGGACGCTCTTTGCTTCTTATATAAACACCTCGTTGGTGCATTTTGCACTATGGGCTTGGATCCCAGGGTGTATCTTGTTTCATTTTAATCTTGTCATAATCCACATTTCATGTATGCATAATGCATCATTATTTATGCAAACAATAATTCGTACCTGGTATTCCATCAAGCTTGCCATGTCGAGCAATGTATTATATCATATATTATAGAGAAATGCAATGCCATTTTCAATGTAATGCAAACATTTAGAAATGCACTCACCCAGGCCATTTATTAGTATGCCTCACTGAGCTCTATTAATCCTTTCCTTTATAGTACCTCTAACCTTCTTTTAATTCGGATCCAACTTCATTTATCACATGAATATAAATAAACATTTGTTAGATTCACTTCTAACAATATTTCAATTAAGCTATTTAATCATTCAACATAAAAATTTTCCATAAAGTTCTTTCCTTCCTTATACTGTTCACAAACTCATTTTTGGTCCTTAGTGACCATTTTGATCTTCAAATAATTCCTTCAAGCTTGCTAACCAACATTAGACAGAAATTGTCTCAATTTGCATTTTCTGTCAACTTGCACTACCTTCAAAGATTTACTTCTACAGGGCATAATACATACTGAATCTTAATATCATTTATACCGTAGAAACTAGATTCGATAACGGTTCTAACGGTATAAGCACATAATTTAATAAAATCTACAAAAATTATGAAAATTCATCAAACTCCCGTTTACAGGGCTGTCCTAACAAAAACTATTATGTAATTTTTCTGACCTTTATTCGATTAAAAATTAATATCTTTTAACTCGGAACTCGAAATCAGTTTTCGTTTGTTGAAAACGGAACTAGATTCGATAAGCCTTTCAACCATATAAACTAATAACCCAGATTCAATTTGTACTATTTATGGCAAATTTTCAAAGTCGAATTCTAGTATTGAATTTCGTAACAGACTGCTATTCTATTTTCTGACCTTTCATCACTTAAAAATTCATATCTTTTGATATATGAATCAAAATCAATCACTATTTGCTTTAAACAAAACTAGACAAAAAAATCTTTACATCGATATAAAATTCACCATCTAACCATTTTTGTAGAATTTATGGTGAATTTTCAAACTTATTGCCAAATCCAGCTTTCCTACACAACTTCCATATATACTAATTTCTCCTTACTTTTCTATTTGTCAATTTGGTCCCCTTACTTGATTCAAACCACTAATGTATCACCTTCTTCATCAAATAATTATTCAAAAATAATTCCCTCTAATTTTTCGTTCTTTCCGAAATAGTCACTAAAAATGCAAAGATAAGGATTCAAGCTTCTTAACTTTGCAAATTAGTCCTAAAATCAACATTACTACTTGAATTCTATTATTTAAACTAAAATCAGATTTAGTACTTCTCTAAAACCTCATTTCTGAATTGGTCACTTAGCTTTGACAATTTGTCAAAATGGTCACTAACTTGATTCAACATCGGTTTAACATTCTAACTTCAATTTCACATCTCCAACTTCAATAATAACATAAATACACTTCAAAATCATAAAAATTCAAATCAGTCCTCTAACTTTTAGAATTGCCGAAATGGTCCCTATACCTTTAATTTAGGGTTTTGCTTCCAAATAAAAAGTTCATACTTGATTTCATTGTTACTACTACCCAATATCTTTATAACCCTTGTGACCCGAGACTCTTGTTCTTGTCTATAAACATTTCTATGGAAATTTCAATTAGCCGGAATAGTCCTCAACTAAACACTCTTCCTTTGACTTCATTAAGGAACTAATTCCTCTTAAAAATTTAAATGTTTCTTCTTATAATCACTTCTACTTGTGCACAGATAACCAACTTATCTAAATTACACTTCAGATTCCCGAGATGATGCCTTCATACTATTAGCCTTAACCAACGCATCTACCATACTATTAGCCTCATGTAAGGTGTTGTTAAAGCACACACAAGTCAAGATTCGGCACGCTTCATCAATTTAATGGAACCAAGACCGTATGCGTCAAGGCCTCTTCGATGATTGCAATACCCAACTTATCATACCTTCAAAATCTGACTCAACAACAATTGACGTATTCTTTGCCCAAGGCGAGTTCACCAACATATCCAAAACGTATGCTATTGCCCTAAAGTTCTGATATCCCGGTCCCGAGAATAACACCAAGATAAAGTTCCTTGTCACCCAAGATAATTGCAATCTAAACTGAGATGTTTCCCAAATCACCTCCCCCACCCGATCAGCTGACAGATGGAGAAAAAAAGGAATTCAAAGTTATCAGTGTGCCATACCTTACGAATCGTATAAATTGAAATATCTTTCATTTGGGTCTCCTGAAGAAGAGCCATCTCACATTGGTGCTGTCTCAACAAATTCTGAACTAATTTTCGCTTAGCTGATGAACCAATACCCCTCAAGTTCCAGGATAGCACCCTCATCTCGACGCCTTGTTACCCTTCTCGCGAGACACAATCAAACGTGTGATGTCTTTCACAATTTCTTCTTCACACCCACTTGTCTTTGCTCTTATAAAATTACCTAGATTCACTGTCTCCCTAGCCTTCCAAGAATTGCTTGATTAACTAGATCTGTGTATGTACCCTTAGCCTTTGATCGAGATTGAGATGGTCGATTCTTTCCCACTCTACGTTCAGCCACACTCTATTTACCTGGCGATATCGAATTCATAATTAAATCAGTTTCACTTCTCATAGATATATCCATGACCTTAGAATGATCGCGTGCCACTTTTGAATTGACAGGCTCAACTGTACAAGGCCCGGTCATTTGATATGCAAAAGCCGCAGTACACTAAATTTGGCCCACGTGACAGTTTATTATCCGGAACACTGATCAAAGCTCCTGATTGTAACACATCCTCGCGCGGCTCTATTCCCACGTCCTTCTTCATTCATCCAACTACTCGACTCCTAGGATTCACGAACCTTATTATCCAACTGCCTCAACTCCTTTTGAGGACTCACGACTTGGGCAACCAATTGTCTCTCCTCCTCTCATATGTCATTACCATGCCAGTTTACCCTCATTGATGCCGGCACTAGCTGACTGCCTTCCTCAATCCCAAATTTTATCACTGAGTCATTATCTTGCACCTCCCAGTTGTCATCACCTATTTCTCCCTTTTATCCCTTTAAAGACTCATTCTCACAACTCCTTTCCACATAGTCCGAGTCAACCTTCTCCTCACATCCACATTGATGGCATTCTTCTCGTCCCATATCCATTTCACACACTCGAATCAGGTATATCTGTCCCCCAACCTCCAACTCCATGGATTTATCGATATGTTGCAAGTAATCCATCTCCACCAACATACGTCCTCTATGAAACGAGACTGGTTCTAAAGTCCCCTCTTCTAGTCTCACAAATTTTCCCCACACAACCGCTATGTTCTCGAACGTATCCTGGGACAAGGCATGCATCGGGATCCTAGAAATCGAAAGCCACACCCATCTATTTCCCCTATCTAATTCAAGGGACCATTCGAGCATCCTCTTAAAACATAAATCCCACTTACCTTGACTGAAATCTTCAGCTCGTAATTCTCCAGTCATCAACATTAATAACACCCTCGCTCCTGAAATACGCATGATCGAACAATGTCTGAGACCAGCCCTGTGTAATTCCTTAGCCAATTCAGTTGAACCCATCGACCGATGGCACCAACCAATTGCACAATTATGTAACACGGTAACCTTTTCCTCATCAATCACCCCCTGAATCTCCTGTTTCTGTTTTAGCGATTGGACATCACAATCTTTCGATCCATGGGAATTTCCCCTTCCCTTTCGGTAAGATGGATCACCCGATCGACGAATCCAAACAGATTGCCTCCTCTCTCTGCTCGTAAAAGGCACCCGAAATATCGATCCATACAATTGAAAACCGTCCAAATGCCCCATCGCCCTTTTAACCTTCATCTCAGATCGCATACGGACAAAACCAAAACGTAATCCGTCTCTCGCCCGTCTGATTAGAATAAAGATATCCAATATAATTGCGGGGCGATGTTGTGAACGTAAAGGGTCCACACTTGTCTGCTGTTTGCCGCCTTCCTTTCCGCCGTCATTGATGTAAGCTCATATCAGATCTTGAAATATTAGAATTATCATCATTTTATTTATTACTTTTCTTGCATGTGGATCATCCAAATATATGTAAAATCCATTCTAAAAAACATTTAATACAAATTTAATATTTTGAGAATATAAACATAATTATATTAATAAAATTTTTAAAAATAAAAGTTATTAATATATCTAACCTTAATTCTTTGGAACATAGGTAATTTATCTTTATCTTTCATATCCTTCCAATAAAATACATTAGTTAGTACAAAATTTCGAGTGATAATTTCTATTTTCATTTTAAGTAGATGTTCATCATCACCAACTAGTAAATGCAATTCTTTTTCTATCTTTACAGCCTTAATTTTACCATTTTGTTTCAATCTCTTTATTACCTCGAAACCTCTAGCCACTCCTTAACTTCTTTTAGTTGTAACTATAAATGTGCACACATGTTAATGTAAATATATGATTATTATAAAATTAATATTTATGATAAAATTTAAAAAATGTACATAAATTTATCTGGTTTAAAATAACTCACCTTATTATTCAATGATTTGATTTGTGTTTTCTAGTTTGACATATTTTGCGAGTTAAATTGTATTGAACTTTGTGGGGGTAAAATAATAATATTTTGGTTGCTGGAAGTAACATTCTTTGAATCTATCAAAATTATAGTAAATAAGCTTTAGAAAAGATAACAAATAAATAAATAAATAAATAAATAATGGTAGCAATGGTGGACTATTTAGGTATTTAAGGCAGACTATGTGATTGTGCAGACATTTTAGAACATCAAATATGAAAAAAAATCCTCCATCTTAAGAATCAATCATTTTCTCAAACAATGAACCAATATTCTATTGCTTATTTAGTCACTTTTCTAATTAGTATACTAAAAGACTTTGGGTCTGATATCTCGATTTATAAAAAGATACTATTTATTGCAAAAAGAAAATTAAAACAAATATCAAGAAAAAGAAAAATGGAAAGTTTAGGAATCAACATTTTCTTGGACTTTTCTTGATATTGTTCGTGAAACCTATGATACAATAGGCATAATGCAAAAAAAATGCCTTTAATATATGAGTAGATAGTCATTTGGTTTTTATTTTTTTTTCGAAGCAATTTAGCCTTTAATATTTTATTTAGTCCAAAATGATTATTCCAAATATGAAAACTATTAGTTAACTACAAGTAGATTGCTTGAAATGACTTGACAAACATACGTGACATTGCACGCTAACATATCACTCACATAGCAGTGTCATATAGACAAAAGTGTTTGACTTGACAAAATGACACATCAGACAAAAAATAATGTTATAAAATTATATAAAATACAAAATCATTTTTCTGCTGACATGTCATTCTGTCAAGTAATTTCAAGTTGTTCATTATTAGTTAACTATCAGTTTTCATCTATAAAGGGGTCATTTTGACCCAAAATGAAACATCGATTGTTAAAATGATTTGAAAAAAATAAGAGCCAAAGTGACCATCTAATCAAATGTTAGGGGTATTTTTTTGACATTATACCATTACAATGCATACATGGAAGATGGAACTAACAACTTCCTTCATAGCAACCTAAATAAACATAGAGATTAAACGCACATTATAGGAACAAAACTACTTCAATAATGTTCAAGTAGGATCACTAGAGACTATATCCTGCGTTGCAGTGTACTATAATCCATGAACTTCACAGGCAGTTACAGTTGTGGAAAAAGTTGATGTCAGAAGATATGTCCTAATAGTAGGATTTGTTAACAAATTATTATTCAGAAAATAATTAAAATACTATATTTTAAAACTACAGTACACGTAAATAAAAGAAGCACATGAATTTATAGAAAGAAAGCTAATTTTAAACAATACCAATTTAACAAATCTGTTTTTTCTTACATTTTCCCCAAATTTTGATCGAACCGAAGGAGATAACTAAAAATTACAGTAACACAGAATCACAATAAATTTAAAATCCAAAAATTTTTTAAATATGAAACTTGAAAATCATGCATGACTAAAACAATGCCCTATGATGTGTAATCTTGGATGAGGTCGAGTTGGATAAAAACAAATTAACGGACATTAACAACAACATCAACAGAAGATACTGCACTTTACCAGACATTAACAACAACATAGAAACGAATCAGCAACATTGGAAACAAAAAACAACCCTAAACTCCAAAAATATCATTCCAGCAAAAGTCAAATCATAACCAACGCCAAAAATACAATTAGCAACATATATTTACACAAGTAACTCACCTCTTTACCTTATTTGTTCATGGAATCATCATTTTTGTAATACTCATGTTCTATCCAGGCCAGACCCAAATATACCCATTTATTAAAAACTCAACTTTTTATTCAAACTAGACCCATTATAAATAAACCAACCCATTAACTCATTACCTAGACCCACATACAATTAAAACATAATCCAAAACCAATCTGATAATCAATACCCATTAAACTTAAAAACCTTAACCCTACAAATAATTATCTATACTTTTCCCCTTTCCCATGTCTTCATCCACCGTCCAAGTGGCTATCCAATTTCTTGGCGCGTGCATGCCACGCACTCTACTGTTGCTTTCCTCTGACACAGTCGTCTGAACCTGCCGATCATCACGTGTGTCGTCTCAAATCTGGAAAAAAGCAAGTCAGACTTTAGTTAAATTCACAAGTTGTAACACAAGTTGCACAAGTAGATTTTTATTATTTATTTTAAAGAAATGCAACTTTGAACGAGTATAAAAAACCTATTCCAGATCTGTAGAGGGGGACTCTCCTTTTTTTGGATTCGGAATTAAAAGAAAACACAAAAAAAATCTATCATTTTATCCTATTCGAAGCAAACAAGGCAAAAAAATATAAACTATAGGAAATCTGGAAGCAAGGAAAAATCGAAATAAAAGGTAAAAAATATACCTCGTTTTAGATCTAAAACTTAGGGCCTTCCTTGTTAAAATCTAAACTCAAATTTGAACTTAAGAAAAAAACGAGTCGAAGGGCTTTTCATGTTCGTCTCCGATGCCAAAGACAGTGACCGGTGCGATAGTCAAACGACAGACAAGCGGTAGCGCACGACCAACGAGAGAGGCCGACAACTGAACATGGCAGAGGCCATTTGAGAGAATATTAAGAGGGCATTTCATTTTTTAAAATAATCATACCAAATGAAATTTTTGGGCCAAAGATCGTATTTAAATGCCCCTTAAAACGACATCGTTTTTGGCGTTAGATACCATGCCTAAAACGACATCGTTTCATGCACGAACTGACACGGTGACTCGACCCAAGAAGGATCTGCGCATATTTTAAAATGGAGAAATTGTCTTTCAGTCCTTCCGCATGGGAAATTTGCGTAATCAATCCCTGATAATTCTAAATATTTTACAATTTGGTCCTTATTTTAATTTTATCCGATTTTCAATAGGAAAATTATCCTGTTAGTCCCTACGCTCAAAAATATCTTCAAAATGGGTCTACCGCATGGTTAAATTATTTCTGAAGTCCCTGCAATTTTTGAATGTTTTGCAATTTGGTCCTGAAATCAGATTAAATCAATTTTAAACAGGATATTTACATTTATGATCCCTCAAACTCTCGGCGGCTTTCAATTTCGTCATAATTTGAGGGTATAATTATGGATTTGGTCCCTGATTTTTGTAAATTATTTATTTTTACTCCAGTATATTATTTTTAATTTAATTTATGCACTGTTTTTTGTTTTCTTTAATTTTTGTCCTTTATTTATGTATTTATGTTATATTCGATATGTTATATTATTATTTTTACTTGTTTATTTATTAGAATTAATATATATATAATATGTAAATAATATAATATGCATAATATATGTTTAGTATATTTATATATGTATAGATAATATTAGTATAATATATTTATATGTATTTATAATATATTATTGTAATGTGAAATGTATATGTATATATTTATATAATATATAGTATATTATTAAGTATATGTTATTTATTATGTATATATTATAATATATATTTTATCTATATTTTATACTCTATAATTATTATTTTTTCTATTATTATTTATTCGTGTAAATACCGTATACAATATTTTGCCTTATTGTTGCGATGTTTCAATTGGGAGTGTCATCCCGGTCTCCGGGTGTCATCTCCTTTGAACATTGTAAATATCAAGGCGGATTTTAACTGTCACGCATACATGCGTTTCGGAAATTAAATTTTAAATTAAATCGAATTTTTATCTTCCTTAATAAAAAAAATGCGAACCCTTTAGGTACCAATTTTGGGCGTGGTGGGAGTGCTAATCCTTCCTCACTCGTAATCAACTCCCGAACTCATTTATGGTTGACTTTTCGGTGTCTGGTCTACCTTATCCAAATGACCGGTGACGACTCTATTTTTTCATTTTTTACGATTCAAATACACGATCTCTCACCAAAAAACGAATTTCCCGAGAAAGTCCCGGATCTGTAGGTCGCTATAAGTTTGCATTGAATTTTAATTGCTTTTATCGATTAGGATGAGTCAAAGTCAGCGAGGCAACTCCCACTCTCTTGCTTTTATGCATGATTGCCTAGAGAAAAACACAAGATCATATATAAACCATGAACTATAGATAATATTATATTATATTAGATCAAATATCAAAGAAAAAACTTACTGTTTTGTTTTTTCTCTTCACGATGAAAAAAGAAAGACAATGTTTAGTTAATGACTTGAGACGACTAAACAAAATCATAATTAGAGTTTGACAAAAACAGTTTATGTATAAGATGTGTATAAATAAATTTTCCCGCATACATTTCCCTCCCAATTGTAAATTTTTATTTTTTACAGATTAATACCAAGAAACAATTACTCCTAAATAAGAGGGAAATTTTATTAAGATAAAATCCAGTTCCCTCTAAAAACATAGAGATGTATGTTGACTCTCGGGAAAATCTCTCCAAGTTATTTATTTTCAAGAAATTTATAATTTAAAAATATTATTAATAGTATTAAAAACAACAATAACAATAAATTTCAAATACCTTATAAATACCAAATTTTCCAGACCTGATTACTTGGCCCGAATCCAGATAAAGTGGGTCCAATCTAAATTATACTAAACCTCATCAAGCCTAAAAACACTATAACTAGTTTCCCCAGCCCCCATGAATCCACTCCCCCTCAAAGATCTCAAGTCGCCTAACTCAAATATTTAGCTGGGATTTCTTTTTTGGGTTAATAATTATAAAAGGGGGGAAGCCAAGGGTTAGCTATGGGGAGAGCTACGAGTTAACAAAGAAGGTATGGGGCACGATTAGCTACAGTCAGATAAGAAAAAAATAAGCAAAGTTAATCAAAAATAGGGGAAATCAAGCCATTTGCTCCAAGTTATAAACAAATTCATTCCTATCGAGCCTCACCATCACAACATTCAATCAAGCCTGCACCCGAGCACCATACAAGCCGCATTTCACACACACCACACTGCCAAGAACATCTAAAACACTACCATAAACCTCTCGGTCGTGGCCATCGACCCCATCTCTAGCACCCCTAAACCGAAACTCACCATTCACCAACACCTCACAGGCTCACACTATAACAACTCCATCTCCACTACTGGATCATCGATCCCCCTGGTGAACTCGAACCCAGACAAATGGCCACCCAAACTTGAGCAAATGATGACTCGAGTTCAGTAGAAACATGAAAAAGGCTGGTTATAAGCCAAAACATGGAAATCCAAGAGAGAAGAGAAAGGCTTGAATGAAAAAAAAGGAGAGAACCCACATGTCGGTTTCCTTAGTTTCTAACAACCGAAGCATTTCTTCGACGATTCTAATGGTGGTTGGCCCATGTTTGTCGAGAACATTGACATAAATGAAAACAGAGATCATCTGATGGTGGAGGAAGGAGATCGACGAGGTAGAAGTTGAGGGGTTCTAGTCCTTATTTGTGGCGTCCAGGATAGCTTCCGGTGAAATGGCCACCAGAGAAAGCTATGATTAACTTTAGGTGCCGAACAACCATCATCAGCGGAGGCCGGACAAAGGTGGTGCATGACGTGATGATGGTCGGTGGCATGTGTGAGAGAGAAGAGGGAGACCTTTGTTTCTCTTTTAGGGTTAAGAATAAAAAATTGTTTAAAAAAAGAGAATATAGTAACCTATATACTTACCTGATTACCCCTCAGTCCGACCCGCTAGAGACCTATGACCCTCGTTATTTTTAAAATTAGGGTTATTTTCGTTTAAGTCTCGCCGCTTTTAGGAGTCTCCATTTAGGTCCTCACTTAGTCTTAAAGGTTTAGATATAATACAATTTAGTCATATTTAATTTTAATTTGATTGATTTTCAGCTTGTAGGTTTAATTTTCTTTCAATTATTTCCTAAATATTAGCTAATTAGTTGTTAATTGAGCCTTAAAAGCTAGTTTCTTTTGCATTTAGGTCATTGTCTTGCATGTTTGTTTAATAAATTGACCATATGATTAATTTTATTCAACTAGGTCCCTTTTCACTGAATTGACTAGTAATTAAGCCTTTTTGATTTGATTCTTAGTAATTTTAATTGAGGTAATTTTTTATTAAAAAAATATGTTATTTGTTTTAATTTTTTTGAATAGAAGCCGTTAGTCTTATTTAAAAAAGAAAATATCCAAAATCACAATAAGAGTTTACAATTATTATCGTAAACTGAATACATAATTTAGACATTTTCCGATAACATTGACACAAGAAAATAGTCACTTTAGATTAAGGACCATACATGGAAAAAGATACAAACCCAACCAAAAGACTCGAACAAAAAATAGATACGAATAAATCTGACAGCATCGACAAACGAACCACAAAAGTGGATTAAGCTGTTGAAAGACACTAAGAACCACAAATCAGAGTCAAGTGTCGTAAGAAACTATCCACGAAAGCAAATCACGTATCCAACTTCAATTCAAGGGTCCAAGACAGGGAAGATCAGTAGGATTATAAATAAGCGACATCTTGATCAGTCGTGACGTCGTTAAATCTAACCCTAAGAAAACATAAAAAATAAAAAGAACGGCCAAACAACTGATAAAGAAGATAAAAAATATGCCAAAAGATAGAGATAAACGTGCCACATAGGCAGACTTATTCTTACTAAAAACTATAAAATCAAAGAAAAATAGAACCGGCGGTCGGTGGCCAGCAACACAATCGGTGCCGCCACCGACTAAGCAAAGTTAAAGAAAAAAGTTGTGATCTATGAGAACAGCGCAAAACCTAAAAGTTAAAGAAGAAAAACATCTTGATTTGGTGAGTTATTTGTTTCAATTAATTAAGATTGTTTGTATGTTTTTAAATGGGTTTTCTTTTGATTTGCTCAATTGTGCATATTGATAGGTTTTCTAATATTGTGAGAACTGCGAAATATGTGGGAAATGTGTAGAACCTTTTGATCATCATTGTAGAGTGAAACATTTGTGAAAATATATTTTGTCACTATAATTAAAATATATAACTGCAAACATAATTTATCACAAAAACTTGATTATTATTATTTGTTGTGATAATTTTTTTCCTGTAACAATAACTGTAACTTATATTTACAAAAATTATCATTATATAACTTTTTTGGCACCAAAAAATGGAGGGAAACATCCGTGACAATATATTTTGCGTTGGAAAAAATTGATATTTTTGGAGCTTTGAATGAGAAATTGATCCAAACGTTGTTAAGGAAAATGTGGAATCAATTGTTGGTTAGTAAATGTGCAGCCGTGCACGACGAGAGTGACGTGAATGTCCAAACCGGTCTAGCCCTCCGTGGGCTTGCGGATATTTTAACCCAAATATTTTTCTCAAATAGACCATATATTTTCCAAATTATGTTTTGGAATTAAAAAGATAAATATTAAAAGTTTCTTTTAATTCAGACAGTAATTTTAGAAATTTCTCTTTAAAGGCTCATTAATTCTCAAACCATAGATGCTCCATTAGGTCAAAAGTTTCCTTATACACCTCGTGAAGCTCCTATATATAGTGTGCAAACCTTCTAGGTTTAACACATATATACAACACAGAGCTTTTTCAATTGCTTTCACTCTATGATTTTCAAAATTAATTTTTTTGGTGATAGAAGAAGATGAGGTTACGATTCGCTGATCACTGCAGACATGCTACTGTTGTGTTTATTTTGTTGTTGTATCCTGGGAGATAGACGTTCAAAGTTTCTCAAGCACCATAGAAGCGAATAAATCTGTCTTAAAAAAACCGTGTGCTACATAGGCCTTAACAAATAAACGGTTTCACTTTATTGTTTTAATATATGATTTATGCTTCAAATATTTTTGTATTTAAATTTATGATATGTTCGATTTATCAGTAATAATTTTAGAATTTTTTTTACTATTTATTTTTTTTTGGATTATTAACTTCCTTTTTCTAACAATTTGAAGACAGTTTCTTTAAGTTTTAATCCAAACGAATAGATTAAAGAGCAACAAATCAAAAGGGGCATTAACCATCTCTGCTGACAGATCTTGAAACTTCGACCTATTGGTTAAAGAGCAACGTGTGCACCCTCAAAGGACAAGGTGGTGACAAAGGTCAACCATTTAAATGGTTGGCGACAAGAAAAGTTCCATTTTAAATGGTTTAAAACCATTTAAATTGTTGGTTAAAACAAGCGTTTTGGTTGATCGAAGCTTTATGTAAGATGATTAATAGATGCGATAGCTTTAGTTATGATATATATATATATATAGAATATTCAATGACTTTATATTTATATAGGAACATGATTTTACATATGAATTGTTTCCTAATGTGAATATTTTTTTTGGTGATAGATGGAATAATATTTTCATATAAGGAAAATATTCTTCAAATGAGAGATGGATCATAATGGCAAATCTTTGACTTGCCAACAACCAAGTTCCAAAATTGTAATGTATTATGGTAATATTAATATATTGAATTATAGTATTATTATGGCATGTATTTTTAAGGTAATATTTAATTATTCCTTAAATAATTTAGCCTTTAAATATGAAATATTAAATATGGTATAATTTGTGTCATAATTTTTGGCTTGTATAATTATTATTAAATGTGATAATAGTTATTATTTTTGTTTTTGGAAACATTGTAGATTTTTATTCTTATACTAATAATTTCTTTGAGAATTTTTGTAGAGACGAACAAGATATCCAAAAGAAATCTTAATTTTTCTAGAAATTGAGATCTAGTAAATAAATTTGATTCCGAGAATTTAATTCCTGTCATTTTAACAGGTTTACTTGATATCTTTTCCAAACGAAAATCAATGAAATCTTTATCAGTTTGAAAACTGCCATTTTAACGGGTTTACTTGTTCTTCTTTCAAACAAAGTAGACAAATTTGTTTTAACAGAATTTTTATTGAAAGTAACGCTGGTTACTAATTCTGTACAACAGAATCTAAAATGTAGATTCGAATGAGGTGTTAAATCAAAGCATGGAAGAACTTTGTTTTCTATGTCAAAATTAAATTCTCAAAGCATAGTCTGATGCACGTTATTAAGTGTACAATGTTTAAAAATGACTAAAGAATTGTGAGGGTTGTTGGACTATAAGTACAAAACGGAAGATGTCGGTGCTAAGAAATTCTTAGTTATCAAATTCTTATTTTTGTTATGATTGATTCTAAATTGTTGTGAATCAAAGGCAATGACTTTAATTCATCACTCATGGTATTCTCGCAAAAGCAATGGTTAAAAGTGAATCCATTCAGGTGTTAATCATTTGAAAAGGTAAATCATATTTGGAACGACTTCAAGAACTTCATTAAGCATAAGAGAATGAAGCTCATAAAAATGATTGAAAAACAATATGAAAGTGCATGTCTAGGATTGGTTCTTTGAAAGACCTGGTATTTAAGCTTGCGTAGTGCACCGCCTCCCTTTTCAAAAGTTACCTACCTAGTGCACTGTTCATTATTCTTCTTTCTATTATACCGTGTGAACTATTGTTTCGGGTTTTTAGTTTACTAAATCCTTGACGTCTAACCAAAATTGGAAATTGTGCTTTTGTTTCTGGTTTTAGTCTTTGGCTAAACTCCTGACATTTAACAAATTCATAATTTTCTTTTTCTAGTTTCTGACTATGTGACACAATGGAAAAACTAGTAAAATTTATTGGAGAGAATTTCAAAACGAAGCAATAGAGGTTGTTATCCTATTTGACCATGATAAACTTGGTCAAATATCTGAATGATGATCTAAATATTGTTACCACCTTCAACTGTTGCCAATGCAAATATTGTTAAGACAAATATTGGCAGTGGAAGTCAAAAAGAACTTTAAGAAAACAAACTGCGGACTAGACGGTGTATTCAAGAAGCAAAATTTTATGGGAAATACTTCAATTGCCATAAGATGAGGAACAATTCTTTGGACTATAGACTTCCAAACGAGGTCAATGCTATTGGCGTAACAATTGACATGACAAACTATTGACTGAAGGAATATATTTATTACCTACATTGATGATAGCACAAAATAGTTCTATGCGTATTTGCTTAAAGCAAAGACAAAGCTATAGAGAATTTATTCTCTTTAAGCATGATGTTAAAACCCAAATTTAATAAAAATGATAAAGATTGGGGAGAAGCTCTATATGAGTAACATTGGTACTATAATGTGCCTAACGTGTGGGGGGAAGTAGTTCAATCAACTAATTATCTTTTAAATAAGGTTCCCCAAAATTAAAAAGGTAAGACACCATATAAGTTATGGAACCAAAAATATAGAGATAAGACACCATATGAGTTATGTAAGGGAATACACACTATTGCAAAGGTAATAACCTCGTTTCCAAAGCAAAATAAAATAGATCCCTCAAACGATGGATTGTATTGGGTATGCAGAATATAGCAACACATCAGTTTCTTGTGTACGAATCAAAGAACCCTGAGATTCACAAGAATACAATTCAAAGAATGCGTCTTTCTTTGAAAATGTATTCCCATGTAAAGCTAGGGAACTTGATCGAAGTTCAACGAAACGAACTTTAGAGACCATCAATGAAGATAGCTCAGATGATCAACAAGAGGTTGAGCTTGAAATAGAGCCACGGATAAATAAACGAGTAATGGTAGAAAATCATTTTGATAAGGTTTTCTAACCTTTATGCTAGAGGTTGAACCTCAAACATATAATGATAAAATACATTCATCTAAAGCCACCTTTTGAAAGAAAGTAATTAAAAGTGAAATTGATTCCATCATATGAAATCACACGTGAGAATTGGCGGATTTTCCTTCGGGAATTAAACCATTAAATTCCAAATTGATTTTCAAATAGAAAATGAAAACATATGGAACAATTGATAAGTACAAGGCCATATTGATTATAAAAGGTTACCAACAAAAGGAAGGCCTTGACTATTTTGATACATACTCCCATATATCAAGAATAACCTCCATAAGGATGATACTTGCAATTGACATTTTGTGAAATCTAGAAGTATACCAAATGGATGTTGAAATGGCTTTCCTCAATTGAGACCTTGATGAAGAAATTTACATAGAACAAGTCAAGAGAAGAGAGTCTATAGATTGGTCAAGTCATTGTATAGACTTAAGCAAGCATTAAAGCAAAGACATGAGGAGTTAGATAGTGTCATAATGAAAAATGACTTCAAGATTAATGAGTGTGACAAATGTGTACATGTCAAAATTACCGACATTGGATATATTATTCTATGTTTGTATGTTGATGACATACTCATTGTTGGAAGCAATAATGAAATGGTAAAATGTACCAATGACATGTTAAATTCAAGATTTGACATGAAAGATATGAGACTAGACGATATGATTTTGGGCACCAAATCAAGCGGTCCCTGAAGGTCTCATATTAACTTAGTCACGTTATATGGACAAATTCTTGAAAATTTTGGCTAGGATGATTTTGTTATAGCTAGAACTCCAATAGACACGAGCCAAGATCTGTCCAAGAATAAAGTTTAAAATGTTGACCAAGTGGAATATGTAAGGGTCATAGGCAGTCTAATGTACCTCATGAGCTACACTAGACCAGATATTGCTTTTACTGTGAACAGTTTAAGTAGATTCACAAGCAATTCAGGTGAAAATCACTGGAAAGCGATTGTGAGAGTATTGAGATATCTTAGATATACTCAAGATTATGAATTACATTATTCCAAAGATCCTACTATTAGAAGGATACTCTAATGCCAGTTAGATATCTGATATTCAAGATATCAAAGGCACAAGTGGATGGAAATCCTCAAGACAAACGATTATAACCAGATCCATAATGGAATATGAGTTTGTAGTTCTAGACAAGTCTATAGAAGAAGCCGAATGACTTCAAAATTTCTTGAAGGATATTCCTGAATGTCCAAAGCATGTGCCAACAATATACGTATATTGTGATGACCAAGAAAAAATTGGTAGAGCACAGAGCTTTATGTATAATGGTAAGTCGAGACATATACGTCATCGACATAATACCGTTAGACAAGTGATCTCAAATGGAGTTATCTCTATTGATTTTGTAAGATCAAATGATAACATTGTGGATCCGCTAACGAAAGGTTTAAACTAAGATCAGATTGAGAAAACATCGAAAGGAATGCGACTAATGCCCAGGAAAATTTAATACGTTATATGAAGGAAAATCCTACCTAGTTGATTGGAGATCCCAAGATCTAGGTTCAAATGGACAACTTACTTGTATATACCTTGTACGATCACTATGGGGGTTCTTCTCCCAAGTTCGTTCCTATGATGTAAACAGTTATAAAAAGTGGAATAGGCTAAGCAATGCTTTTAATAACCATTGTGTGTTTTGGTGAGCCGAAAAACATAAGTCACATGTGTAAGAGTAAAGTGGGCCGCTTCAAGGAGACTATTGGGGCATAGTTCTCTCAAACTCTTGCAGAACCATGGAGATGTTGATCGGCTATGAAACATTATCACAATTGTGCAAGCGTACATATGTTGATACAAGTATAGTTGACAGGTTGATCCTATCGGATATCGATCCTAAACGAAAAGTAGTTTTCTGCCTATTGATGTCAATGCAAAAGAACTGAAAGTAAAAGGAAATGTGAGTGAAGTTGTAGGTGCATAGAAATGTAAACACAAAAGATTTTAGAGAGTGATATGTATGTAATGGTAACAAAATAGCAAAAGAAAGTAATATTCTATAAAAATATTGGATTCCCTCAGTGTAACTCAGAAGTTTACCAAATGCTGCAAGGTTAAAACATGAGATGATTATAAAGCAAAATAAATCAAACTTATCCTACTAACTTTCCGCCAACTCTCAGTGTAACACCCCTTTCCCGTATCCATCATTGAATACGAGAAAGAGATACAAAACATTTGTAAAACCATCTATATTTATAACTCGGTAAAAATTTGTTTCTTTAAAAAATATTACAATTTAGTCTTTATTTACAAATCTAATTAATCGCGTAAAGTTTAAACTTTATATTTTTGTCTTCAAATCAGGTTTAATTTCAGGCATCAACTTATCAATTTAAGTCGACTTTATATAATTAGTGAAACTGCCTAAAAACTGCCCGATTTAAAATTCATCCAAATACCAAATAAATTGCAAATTCTATCAGAGCAGGCATAGCATTTTAATATACATGCCAACTAGTAAATATCAAATAGTGTCAAAAGATATTTTACTGATACTGATGTACTTGTTATTGATTGATGATGTTCGTTTATGCTCCTTACTCTAACCATTTCTTCTTTCCTACGTGTGAAACAGTCACACGCTAAGTATTTACTTAATGAGGCAATAATTCATAGTCAAATACAATTTGACATAAATATCAATGTAAATAAATAATAATGCATATGATAATTGTACCATGTCATGCTCGTTAACATAAATAAATATGTAACAGCATATATGAATATGAAAGTGATAAGATTAAATCTTACCAATTACCGTTGCCATTTCCAAACGTAAGCTTTCAATGCTTACCAATACCTTTTTCATTTCTATCTGCAAGCTTTCAAGCTTATCATTCGGTTTCTTTGATTCATTTCAATTTACTTAGCCTAAGGTATCGAATTAAGAGATTCTGTGTACACGAGTCATCCCCCTATACTTACTTGAGTATAGTGTATTATTGCACTCTACCGGGAGTGCTTAGCACCGAAGTGCTTCGGTATAATTATCGGAGTATACCATTAATGAAATTTGCACTTTACCTTAAGTTCTTAGAATAAATTTGCACTTTACCTGAAGTGCTTAGAATATTTATACAGCTGTTTATGACTCTATGGATATCCAACTATACCTTCGAATCTCTATATCATACATTAGGCCTTATATCATCAATCTATTTCATCAATGGCAACATATATCAATATATATCAACATTGGACAGTTCATACCCGAAATAACATTTCAATTTCATCAATGTAAGTAATCAAATGATCAATGCATTTTATTTCTCAAATCTTGACATATTCATATTATATAAATCATGTATTCAATGACATAATTATCAATGTATTATGATATGCATGCAATTGCACTCACCTGAGCCATTTATTTGTATGCCTCAATAAGTCCTCTTTAAAAATTTTCTTCATTACACCTCGAACCTCTCTTGATTCGAACTTGATCTTCTTAAATCAAATAAAGAAATATTTGTTAGATCCCAATCTAACAATATCTTAGACATATTGTCCAATATAATCATTTGAATATAAAAATTTCCAAACATTTTCCTTTCTTCTTTGTATTGTTCAAAAACTCATTATGGTCCTTAGTGACCAATTTGAACTTCCATTAACCCCTTTCAAGCTTATTAATCAACCTTAGATACAAAATGTATCAATTCTCATTTTCTGGCCGTTTGCAGTACCTTTAAAGAAATATTTCTATAAAATAATCTATAACTCGAAATTTGACTCCGTTTGTTCTGAAAGAAACTAGATTCGATAAGCTTTTCACCCATATAAATTAATATTCCAAATTCATCTTGTACGATTTATGGCGAATTTTCAAAGTCAGTAACAGTGCTGAAATTCGGGACAGACTGGTGTTCTATTTTCTGACGTTTCGTCACTTAAAAATTCATATCTTTTGAATCAGAACTCGAAATCAGTTTCCGTTTGTTGGAAACGAAATTAGACGAACAAATCTTTACATTGGTATAAAATTCACCATCTAACCTTTTTTTGTAGAATTTATGGTGAATTTTCAAAGTTACTGCCATAAACCAGTTTTTCTACACAGTTTCTATAAACAACTTCAACTTTTATACTAACTTCTCCTTACTTCTCTAGTTTTCAATTTAGTCCAATTACTTGCTTTAACCCACCATATTATGACCTTCTCCATCAAATAATTATTCACAATATTTAGTCCAATTAACTTTGCAAATTAGTCCTCAATTCAACATTAATACCTTAATCCCATCATTAAAACTAAAAATCAGATTTATCCCTCATATAAAACTTCAATTTCGATTTGGTCACTTAACTTTGGCAAATTGTCAAAATGGTCACTAATTCAATTCAACATCAATTTAGCATTCTAACTTCATTTTCTTGTCTCTAACATCATTAATAACATAAATACACTCCAAAATCTAAAATTTCAGATTTGGTCCTTCAACTTTTCAATTTGCCGAAATGGTCCTTACACAATTTAACTTAGGGTTTTGCTTCCAAACAACAATTCAAGCTTACTGGATCATTAATTCATCATCAAAACCCTAAATTAACTTGTATCCATAAACCCTAATCTTCTCCAATGAAACTAAAATATGTAGGGTTTAAATTCCAACTCAATTACATGATTTTAACATCACACAAGCTTGATTCCAGCTTGAATTAAATCATGAAATCATAAAATTCCAAAACCCCCAATTTGGTTCATAAACCCTAATTTCTTCCTCATGAAAACTCTAATCAATTAAGCATGTATTCCATGAAATATTTACATCAAAAGATAGAGTTTGAAGAGTAGAACAACTTTGTAGTCGAAAAGATTACCTGAAAATCGAGTTTCGGGGCTTGAATCAAACTTGGAAATATTTTCTCTTCGTTCTTTCTTCACCCACGGTTTTGGAGAGTATTTTGCTGATAATTCCATCATATTTCATGTATTTAATACACTTGTGTCATTAAAAATGAATTAAAAATTCATTTAAATAGGGAAATTGCCAAATTGCCCTTTTCTCCAACGATTGAGATTGATTTTATCATCAATCAAGGGCCAAGATTAAATCTTCAATTTCCTTCTTCCAAAATTGCCCTTTATAACTTTCAAATATTTCTAAATTGCCATCCTTGCCAAATGACCAATTTACCCTCCAAGTAGTCTTTATTTACTAGTTTGTTTCCAAATTGCCATTCCATTAAAATCTAACTAAATCTAGTTAGAATTCAACCAACCATAATAAAATATTCATAAAATAACATTTTATAACTTTTCCATAGCTTTTGGAGCAGTCTCTCGATTTTTCCATTCGATCCGATATACCGATAATTAACCTCTTTACCCAGGATTAAACTGTAGGATTCATCTTGAATCGAACTAAAAATATTCCTAGCACTTATAATGGACTTTTATAACCTTCCTCTATCTTATGATGAAATCTCATAATTATTCGATTCAATTCGGATATCCAAATTCCATTTAAACTTTGATTGTAATTTCCCAATAATAGAAACATTGGATCCAACCAAAATCTTCACATTCGATCCACACCCTTCGGTGATCTATTTATTTATGAAATAAAAACCCTTAACTTTTAGGGAATTACAACTTTAGTCCCCAAACTTTTCCAAAGCTTATACTTTAGCCATAAAAATTTCAAAATTTACATTTTGGTCACTAACTTTTTAAACTTCAATTCCCATTCCAAATTTCCTTGGAATTCAACCAAACTTTAAGAATACCTTATTCAATTCACTATCTATCACATGAGACCTTTAAACATTAGAAATTTCCTTTTCAAAACCCATAATTAGAGAAATCTTAACTTTTGCATTTTTTCATTTTAGTCACTATGTTAGCTTTTAAGCTATTATCTTAGTACTAAATGACCCTTAATCAACTTAGTAATTTTTTTGGTATCACAATTCTCTCCCCCTTAAGAAAATTCATCCTCGAATTTTCAACATATACTTGATTCAAAAGGTGAGCAAACTGCTTTCTCATATATTCTCCTAATCTTTTTCAAGTCGTTTCCTTCACTTAATGATTTTTTCAAAGAACTTAGACAAGCAAGATTACCTTGTTTCTCAGTTCTTTGACTCCATATGCTAGGATCTTTACCGGTTCTTCCTCGTACATTAAATCCGGCTGAATCTCTATTTTCATTGGGATAATGACATGCAATGGATCCAATCAATACTTCTTGAGCATCGATACATTATGAATCTTGTTCTTTTCCAAAGATAAAACTAGCTTATAAGCTACCGGAGCAACTCTTTTCCCAATTTCTTATGGTTCAATAATTCTTGGACTTAACTTTCTTTTTGTCTAAACCACAACACCTTCTTTCAAGGTGAAATTTTTAAGGAATATTTTATCTTTAACTCTATATCAAATATCTTTTTCTTTCAGATTCATAGATAGTTTCCATTATTTAAGATATAGATTCTTCTTTGATAACAAATATCTATTAAACTTAACTTCAAAGTCTTCAGTTTTACCCTTTTCTACCTGTTTGAACCTTGACAAATATTTCTCACATTTTCTCTAAATATCTTTTATTCGGTCCAATGAAATAGACTTCATTTATTTATTTTTTAACGTGGTAATCAAAGTACCATCTTCTTTTAACCCCAATCTCGTATCCATAGCTCTTAAAGCAGCAAAAGTCTTTCGACTAACGGCGTCAGTAACCACATTATCTTTTCCTGGATGATAGTCAATGACCGCATCATAATCTTTAAGAAGCTCGATCCAACTTCCTTGCCTCAGGTTTAACTCCTTTTTAATCAACATATACTTTAAACTTTTATAATCTACTTAAATATAGCATCGTTCACTATATAAATAATGACGCCATATCTGTAAAGTAAATATAGCCATTGCCAGCTCCAAATCATGAGTAGGATAATTTATCTCATGTATCTTAAGTTGTCTCAAGCATAGACTTTTCCCTCTGGCATAATTACACATCTCAAACTGTTATGAGAAGCATCGTTATAAACCACATTATATTTGCCAGATTCTGGTTGTACTGGTAGTGGGGCTTCTATTAAGATATTCTTTAATGTTTGAAAGTTTTCTTGGCATTTATTTGTCCAACTGAATGTCATTTCTTTCCTCAATAGCTTGATCAATGAGGAAGTAATCATCAAGAATTTTTTTACAACTTTCGAGAATAACCAGCAAATCCCAAGAAATTTCAAACCTCAGAAACTTTCTTCAGAGGTTTCGATTCAACTATAGTTTGTGCTTTCTTGGGATCTACTCTTATCCCCTCTACTAAAATCACATAACCAATAAAACAACTTTCGACAACCAAAATTCACACTTTAACTACTTAGTATATGGCTTCTGTAATCACTCATTTTTGTCCGGGTTTTAGTGTTATTAGTATTATTGTAATAATATTATAAATTTTAAAAAAAATTTAATGTAAAAAATATTAATTAAAAATTAATGTGTAAAAAATGGAAAAGAATGCAAATGTGCGTGGAGCATATTTGCCCACGTCACCAACACACACCCCACTTGCCTATATAAAGGCATGCAAGGCAGCCAATTGGGGGCACACAAAATCATGCCAAAATTGCCACAAATTGGCAAGGAAAATCGGCACCCAATTTTTGGGAAGGGGTTGGGGGAAGTGCCCTCGGCCCCAGTTGGTTCAATCCAACATTCAATCGGGGTCTTATTTTGGATCCGATCTAATTAATTTTTGGAGAGGTCGTGGTAGATCTCGGTGGGGTTTAGTCGGGGTTCGTCATTCGAGCTCCTAGTTAGGTATATTTTCTTCCCTTTTTATTTTTGTTGTAATTTTTATGATTTAATGAAGTATTAGTTAATTTAAAATTGTGTCCTTTTTTATTTTGTATGTTTATTTATGTTTTAGATTAGTATTTATTCATTTATGTTTTTTAGATTAATATTTTATTTATGTTAGATTTGTCTTTTATTTATGTGTTAGATTAATATTTATGTATGTATGTTTTAGATTAGTATTTTATTATGTTAGTATTTATTTATATTTTTATCGCATTGTATTTATTTATATTTGCCATATTTTAAGTTGCATAACGGATATATAAATTGTCAATGCGGTGCCTTTTTATCTGAGCGTAAATGGGGCCAGTATCAGGCATAGTGATGGTGGTTGGGTGTTTACTCTCGGATAACGGGGCTTTTAAAATTTACTCGCACTTATGACCAAATTTTAATTTAATCATCACTTTAACCCGAAAAGTTTAATATTAATAAAGCGATAATTATTAAAGTACCAATTTTGGACGGTGTGGGGGTGCTAATCCTTCCCCGTCCGTAACCGACTCCCGAATCCAACATTTTTAAAATCTCTGATTTTATGGTGCCCGGCCTACCCAAGTGGCCGGTAGCGACTCCATTTTTTAATTAAAATACATTTTCTAAAACCCCATGGAATAAATGTTTTAATACATGAGAGACCTCAAACACCTTAAAACCTCGTTTTTAGCATAAAAGGGACATCGCTACAGATGGCGACTCCGCTGGAGACATTTTTTTTGGTTTTCAAAAATAAAAGAGAGTCGAGCTTTTTTTAAATAATTATCGCTTTACTAATATTGGAAATTCTGGATTAAAGTGACTATTAAATTAATATTTGGTTATAACTGCGTGTTTATTTTAACGCATTTAAAATTTGGCATATAAACCCATCCTTTTTAAGTGGGGAAAAACGCTAATTCTTTCGTGAGGATATCGTTCCTCCGTGTAGGCCTAGCAAGTGCCTTCGGGGCTCGAGTACCTTATGCTTTTGTAAGGATATCATTCCTTCGTGCAGGCATAAGCGAATGGGTCCCCCTGAACTGAACCCGGTTGAAAGGAGCCTATAATGGGTGATGATCGGGGGATTTGCTACCCTTAGTAGGGGATAACGAGGACAATTCGGGTACCTCCTAGAACCAACACTGCATGTAGAGAACATATAAAAACCCACCCTTTTAGAGCCATGCAGATAACCTAGGTGTTTTAGACGGGATATAAATAGGGTTGTTTTGTTTATTTATCTTATTTAAATTTACCTTTTATTTATGTATTTATTATTTTTATCCTGTACTAACTCATTTCTTTTTGTGTTTTATTTTTATTTTACACATACTTTTATTGCATTATCATTGCATCCACATTACATAAATGTGTTGATTCAAGTGGTTTGCCCGATCAGAAAATCTTTTATCATGGAAAAAAGGTATCTTAAGAAGGACGACATCAACCCAGTCATGCAACATTGGTCAGAGGTTAACCAACGAGTCCGAGATAACAGTTTGCCGAGCAAGCTTGCAGTGCCAAAGTATACACACGAATGATCTGTGAGAGCTTAAAGAGATTTAGGAAATATGGGACCGAAGACTACATGACCTGTTTTTCGATAGTTATGGCGACATAGTCCAGCTAATGTATGTTCGAGTCAATAAGCCTTTACTCCGAGCCATTTTCCAGTTTTGGAATCCTGCTTTTGGCTGCTTTACCTTTAACGACCAAGACATGATGCCCACGGTAGAGGAATATACAGCCTTGCTCAACCAGAAGAATGTACAGAAAGATTGGATCTACACGAAGTCGTCGAGGAACTAGAATTATCCATTGAAGCTCAAAACCTTTGCCGGGATGAGTGATGATTGGATCAACGACCTGATTTAGAGTCGAGGAGACAGCCTAGCCTGTGCATGGGAGTGTATCCAATACATCATACCCGCACACCCAGATGAGGCGATGAAGATAGACTTGTTCTCTTTAGGGATAAAGGGTTTGATTATTTTCTCAAGGGTTCTTGGAAACATCGACGTAGCCATCTTGAGTCTGTTTGAATGCATGAAGCAGAAGGCAAACCCGGTGCCAGCGATTTTAACAGAGACTTTCATTTCCTTGAGTGCGACCCAAAAACATGTAGAGGGGCATATTTGTAGAAGTCTTCTTTTCTGGCTCCAGAATCTGGACCCTTTAATTCCTATGAAAGTCGCTCGAAAAGGTGATTACTAGCGGAATCAACGCCTTTATTTGCATTCATTTTGCATATCATGACATGGTGTTGATTCAAGAACGATTCATTTAAAAGGCTTTCAAAATAGAAAAAGTCTGCTTTGCCGAAAACAATAATATTACAGTATCAAGTTAGGCCGAGCAAAGACCAATCGAGAAACAAGACGGTCCGATAGTAAGGCATGTGCGGCGCAGAGGATCTGGTGGGGATTACAGAACACTAATTTTAAAATATTCACATTTAATCCTTTGTAAAAATTTCAAAGAATTTGATTTAACTCCCTCAAAAAAAATATTGTGCTTTAAAATTCTTTATCTTCTTGTAAAAATTTTCAAAAACCTTAAAAGTTTCTTTTTTGAAGTTCCAATTAAACTTTTACATTTTAATAAAAATAAAAAGGAAAATTTTTAAACCAAATGATCCTTGAGAATTTTAATTTAAACCCCAAAAGTTTTAAAGTATTCCCCTTAAGAATGATGGAATCCATCCCTGTTTAGATGTATTATTCGAAGATCATATCGTTTGCACCCATATCTACAGAAGAAGAAGAAACTCTTGTCTGCGTTATGCATGCACTTGTTGATGTCCTTTTCAGAAGCCACAAAAATAAAGATCATGACGTCATGAGTCCATGGAATAGAATAAGAGGAGAAAACGAGGTCATCCATCATCCTAAAGATGACGTTGAGACGTGGAGAACAAGCTTTGATTTTCGAAGTCAAGGTCTCCAGAAGGAATCCAACTGTTACCTGTAAATTCATTATTAGTTTCTTGCAATCAGACATTTTCTCTATTGAAATTTTTTTAAAGATTGTTCGAGAGTCAACACCGCATTTGCATGCATTCTCGAGTGGTTTCTCAAATCTCAGAAATCGTTCATAATTGACAAAGGGTCGTCTGGTCAGATATTAAAGGGAACAGATCTAGGGTTTTGTCCCAGAACAAGATCGGAGACAATAGAAGAGGAATCACTTGAAGACTTCAGGTCAGACATGGTAGGCGACACGGAGCAAAGTAAAGTGGAAGAGTTGAAAAAAACAAATGGCAAAGGTGATGAATCAGATGAATACTTTGGCGAAAGGTAAACGATCCGTTGAATCGAAAGAAGAATCGATTAAGGATCAGAATAGAAAGCGGGATAGTTAGAATTCTACCTCCAAGCCAGCCAAATACGACAAATTGAACCCTTTTGTGATCCGCATCAATAAACAGGCAGAAGGTATGTCTGAGTCGGGCTTTCAGAAAATAGAGTTCAATCTAGAAGAAACTCGATAAGCAAGTAAAGAAGTACACCTCGATTCCTATAAAGTACACCAAATTACCCCTAATGTTCATCGAGAAGAGCCTTATTACCTCGGTGAAGTCTCTACTGAAAAGACCATCTTATCTGAGAGGTTACGACTCAGTTATCGTTTAGGAAGTTTGGGTCACACTATTGAGAATTGCGGGGCCCTGAGGAACAAGTTCAAGATCTTATCGCGATGGGAGTCTTGGGTTTCGAAGATGGAATACCCCAATTCTATAGTGAGCTAACAATCACCCGAGGGGCAAAATCGAGGAAAAATCGATATCCAGGACAAGGTTCGAGTAATACCGAAGTGGGGCAAAATCAAGTTAAATTTGAAGATCGGAGTTAGGGGCATCCTAGAAGAGGGATATTTTTTCAAGTTCAGCCAGCTCAGATAAGAGAGAAATAACTTAGATGAAATTGAATTTGCAGAATGATCACTAGAAGCTTTACTGTGTATTTAAGAATATTAGATCGGGTCACCTTTAAAGAATAGATGAACGGTGTTGTTCAGTTGAAGGACGGCTCAGAATATTGGAAGAAGGGAAACTATTCAAGCGAGAATCAAGTCAGGCTGCTATCAGGTAAGTTTGAGGAAATTGAGAATAGGTACGACAGTCTCCAAAGATGAGCTACAGAATAACCTAGACATTAACAAGAGTTTTGAAAGCAAGTTTATAACAGAGCAAGGACAATCCAACACTCTTCAATTAGAAAGTAAGGAGCAAGTGGAATAGCTCGAGACTTCTCTGCGTGAATGCGAGGTTCGTGTAGAAGTTAATGAATAGGTTACGGTTGAAAATGTTGTAGAGATAACTTCCAAGCTGCGAAAGACTAAGCAGGGGATAGATGAAGACATGAAGATCAATATTACCCGAGCAGGTAAAGATGCTCAACAAGGTGGCAGACTTAGCTGACACATCGATGGCATTGAGTCAGAACATGGACCCAGTGTTGGACCACGGGGGCAAGCTGATTGGACTACTGGATAAAGTTAAGAAGTTAGGCACTGGAGCTCATTAGTAACTGTAAATATCTAATATCTGATGTAATGAAACCTTTTGGCCTCAAGGACGTTGTTCTATGGGGATCACTTTTGGAATCAATACCTTATTGCATTCATGTTTATATTTTAGGATTGCATTACTTTGCAGGATCCTGACATATTTTACATGACATTATCATTACCTTGCATAAATTTCATGAGGAATAATCCAAAGACCAATTAGAGTTTTATCATGGATAAAAGAATTGAAGACACTAAAAAATCAAGCTTCAAGCAGTTGAAAGATGGGCTCGAGAAAAAAAAGAAAGAAAAAGTTTGATACCTTCGATGCAAGAAAACTCTGTTTGGACCCTGATTTGGTTGTTCCTCCCAATTTCAAAGATTCCCAGATTTGCACATGATGACGGAACAAGATGCCCCAAGATTCACCTAACCATGTTCTGCAAAAAGATAGAGGGCTGCATTGAGAATGAAAAATTATTGTTCCACAGCTTCCACGACAGTCTAGTAGGACCCACCGTGATATGGTACAACTATTTGAGTAGAGACCAAGTGTAGTCATGTGGAGACTTAACCGATGTCTTTATGGGCAATACATATATGCTTTAGGCTTAGCGCCAAGTCATTAGTATCTCCAGGGTACGAGGATGAAGCTTGATGAGAGTTTCAAGGAATGTGCTTTGAGATGGCGGAGGTTAGCCGCCCAAGTGCAGCCTCCCATTGCTAAAGAGAAAAGTGACTTCCATGTCTCAAGCCATCTTCTATATTTCTTCTTTGATAAGATGTTCGGGAAATTGAGGGGCAAATATGATGACTTTAATAGAATACATGATCCAGGAAGAAAAATCGAGTCTTAATTCAACGAACCAGACATGTCTAGGAGCAGAAGGAAAGAAAGAGATAAATGGGTACCACTTTGAAGGTTCTCATGATCGTAAGAGAAGAAGATAGGTAGATTCCTCCAAATCATCGAGAAAAATTCCTTGAACAAGTACATATTTAGAGATATTTAGAGTATTCCATCTCTAACATATGGCCTCATCTTGTCAAAGGTTATTAACTTACCTCCGGGTCGATAAAGATTACGCCCAGCTCATCTGCTCACAGTTTTGATCCATACAGTACATGTGAGTTCTACATTAAGGCACCAGGGCATGACACCAAGAAATTTGGGGTCGTTAATAGAAGAAATCAAGAAACAGGTTGATGAGGGAGTCATGATGAGAGGGTTGATCCAGCGGTGGAAAAACAAGAAAAGTGGCACGAGCCTACACTACCTTGAAGGGGCCGGAATGAGTTAGTACCCTGGAGATAGTCCGAAGGTCCATACGGTTTTCTCATCATTTCACAAAGAAATTCTCAACATAAAAAAACTCATTGTTTGTCAGAATAACAAATCACATTTCGATATAGAACGCAATTTTACATTTTTTGATTCTTTAAACATTTCATTTTTAAGGGGTAGTTTTTGTTCTCTCATATGCATATACACACATTTTTAAATGGACATATGTATATATCATTTCTATATCAGGTCCTCAAATTTTGAATACAACAGTACCTCTGTTTCAGATCCAAAGATCAACTCTAAGTTGCTTATATTTAGAAGAGATTGAATGTTGTGAGTATCTGCTAGTTTACTTAGGCCAACAGAGGAACAATACGGGTGTTTAGACAAAGTGCAATTCCCATTTTAGGAAATTTCCTTCTTAGGCACTTGTCGTTTAAGATCCTTGAATTGAGACTTGACTCTAAACTTCTACCCCTGAAGGATTTCTCGAGACATCTGTGAATGTGATGACGAATGGTACTCTTTTACTTTACCAGAAGAAAGAGATGAGACCAGACAGATTGGATACGAAGATCAGAAAATCATCAGAAGAAAGTAGTTGAAAACAAGGATATGTCCAAACGTAAAACTGAAGAAAAGAAGAGAAATGACAATCAGAAGGCCGAAGCAATCCGGATCGAGTAAATATAATAATTTTTTTCCATAGAAGAGCTGCAGAGAGGCAATTAACTTCCAGGGGAAGATATCATCAATACCAGTGTAGATACGTGTTGATTCGAGGATACATCTACAGACTCGAAATGGACAGTCTAAAAAAATAAAAGAAAAAAAAAGAAAAGTAAAAAAGAAAGAAAGAAAAAGAAAGAAAGAACACTGTATATACTTCACACACAGATCAAACAATACAAGATCAATACTTCAACTGTAAGAAATGAGCAAGAGATACAAAAAGAATCTACAATTTTGAAGATTTGTATAGAAGCTTGAATTGAAGCCAAGTTAAGACAAGTCGGCCTGAAGATTGCCAATTTCGAAAAGGGAGATGACCTTTAGGGTGAAAACCTAAAAATGGGCAGTCTAGAGCGATCCCGAAAATGAAGAGAAAAGAGTAGTCTACCTGAGTATGTTGGCATCAATATCCAACCTAAATACATTGATCTGAAGATACAGAAGAAGGAAGTGAACTCTAGGGTGAAAACCCAAAGGTGGGCAGTCTAGAGCGATCCAAAGAAAAAAATAAGAAAGAAAGGAAGAAAGATGATCATTTCATCTGGGCATACCAGCCACAAGAACTCCCATAAATGTACATAATCCTTCATTCAAGGAACTTTAGAGGATCAATCATTTTTTTACGGAAAACAAACATCAATACACAGCCAGAATGCAAGGCAGACAAAAAGAAAGAGAGTGAGGAAATAAACTCTAGGGTGAAAACTCGAAAATGAGCAGTCTAGAGTGATCCTGAAAAAGAAAAAAATAATACTCCATGTGAGTATATCCAGATCATTCGAGCACAGAGATACGGCTTCTTCTAACCATGAACCAAAGGCCTACATTACAAGCCTCCAAAAACTATTCTGATCATCCATAGATATCCAAGTTGAATGAGAATGTCTTCAGATTTCATTCCGCCTATAAGGGTTAACCTTGCTTCAAGGAACGTCAAACTTCGAAGTGCTTGATCGACGCCCAAATGAGGGAAGAATAAGGCATGGTGAGTTAGTGAGATTAATAGAGCCACCTTAAATGGGTTAGAAATTAGGTATGGGATTGTGCCTCTTGAAAGCCTAATAGACTAAACGAAACTATGCAATTGCGTATATCTCCACAATAGTCAAGATCTTCTAATTATGCATTTCATTAGAGTTGATCTCTGGCAATTTGAAGCAGATGTGCTGTGGTGTTTGATATTTTGGGGGCAAACATGTTTTAAAAGGTTTGACATTTTCTCCCAAATTTTTAATGTTTATCATTTCCCTCAAATGTTTTGCTTTTTAAAAAAAATAAAAAAATAAAAAAAAGAAGAAGAGAAAAAAAGATGTTTACCATTTGTTCCTAACAATGTTTTTAAAATGTTTGGTATTCCCTCCAAGTTGTGATTCTCAAAATGACTGTTATCTTTTCAAACAATCATTATTTTTTGTATTAAAATATACACAAGTAAATTGCCTTTTGCATTACTTTAAAAAATGATGAATGATGATGAGATTTAAAGCATAGGGACCGAGAGTTAGTTCCCGTCGAAATGTTACTAGAAGATCAAGGATGAGCTCTGGGTATGGAAGCATTTTTGCTCACCCCAGTGATTAGAAATAGATCAAGGCTCTGTATGATGGGTCAGGAAATTCGAAGCAGTGGAGCCCGTGATTGAATGGGGCAACGCCAAGCGAAGAAGATGACAAGGGTTCTTATAAGAATAATATAAGGACCAAAAGATCATTTATGAAGACATGTGATAACTCCGAAAGCCTTCTGCACGAAAGATTTGAAAGTAGGTTAATTCAAATTCGAAGTGATTGATCAAATGAGGATTTAAGAGTATACAGTGAAGAAGTAAAGAGATGAAGAAATCTGAGGAACGACCTTTCAGGGTGTAAGACTTTAGAACAGAAAAAGATTAAAAGAAAAAAGAGAAAAGAAAAGAAAAGAAAAAGAAAAAAGAGAAAATGGAGTGAAAAAAAGAAAGAGAAAAGAAAGAAAAATGAGAAAAAAAGAGAGAAAATAGAGAAAGAAAAAAGAAAAGAAAAAAAGAAGAAAAAATAAGAAGAAGAAGAAAGCATTACATTGCATGCATCATATAGATAGAGGTATGTTAATTTTTGCTTGTTTTAGACAGGTATTTGAAGAATTGTCAAAAAGTTTGAAGAAGTAGATTTTATTAAAGAAAGAAAGATCGACAGCCTTAGTAGCGTGAGTCCAGAAAGATCTGCAGCCTCAATAGCTTGAGTCTAGAAAGATCGACAGCCATAGTAGCGTGAGGACAGATGACGATAGCAAAAGTAGTGTAAAGCTGGATATTAAGTCCTTCAAGCCATCAGTATGACCTTCAGACATGATGATAAGGCCTTCGGGCCACTAGTAAGTCTTTCGAGCATGGCGATAAGTCCTTCAGACCATCAATAAGTCCTTTAGGCATGATGCGGCAGCCTTAGTAGCGTGAGACCAGAAAGATCGGCAGGCTCAGTAGCGTGAGTCCAGAAAGATCGACAGCCTTAGTAGCGTGAATCCAGAAAGATTGGCAGCCTCAGTAGCGTGAGTCCAGAAAGATCGACAACCTCAGTAGCGTGAGTCCATAAAGATCGGCAACCTTAGTAGTCTAGAAATATTGGTAGCCTTAGTAATGTAAGGCCAGAAAGTTTGGCAGCCATAGCAGCGTGA